>OY856410.1:679133405-679493405 GCA_963693085.1 Alisma plantago-aquatica | reverse complement strand
ATGAACATAGTGATGTTATCTAACACATAATCTGATGGTTTTACTTCCCTTGAACCAATGCTTTCCTTTTTGCTAAGTACACAAATGAACTGATGGTTTATCTAAGTAAAATAATAAATCGATGAGTATGTAAGGTACGTGGATTGGTGTTTTTGGCTAAGTCTTTAAATGAATCAATGGCTTTGCTTTTTGGTTAAGTACATCAATGATCAATTGGTTATTCTTTTGGCTGAACACTTTGACAATCTTATGGTTTTGTTTATGACTAAGTACATCAACAAACTAATAGGGATTCTAGGTATTAGAATCTATGTTTTTGACTAAGTATAAGAATGAACCGATGTATTGCTATATATATAAAAAGAATCGATGAGTTATCTATGAATGCAAATGAAATGATGATTTTCCTAAGTTGTTTCCCAAGTGTGACAATGTACCGATGCTTTATCTATATATGTTGATTTTTGATACAAATCCAATCCTCATCCTTGAATCATTCTTGCAATGGTCAATTGATGATAGTTTAATACATATATCTTCTAATATTGTTGAAATGAAGAAGGGATACAATCCATCATGCTAAAGGTAACTCTGTTATGGTACTCTTGGTAATGTCATAACTCTTATGATTGATGAACCCCTATGCTAGGTTTTTTACAAGTATTGAAATGATAATGATGTTCTTACACGAAGTAATGTTGTTTTGGCCTGAATTGCTTTTAGGCATGCTTTGAACCCTGATGGAAATATCGCCTCTTTAGGGATGGCATTTGTGGGGTGTTTTTAATGGAAGTTAGTCCTTTTCAAGGATGATTGTGGACTTGTATATTATGATGTTGTGATAAGTAATATGTTTAATACGTTTTATATATTTTGGAGTGTTATATACCAATGATTCTTATAGAAACAACATAGTTGATTATATGTAAACTTGTTTGATGCAATCTAAATTAATCCAATTATCTTAACTAATGAAGTGAAACCCTAATCATGTAGTATCATGTGCCGTAGAACTATTCTTGTTCCATGACTTTCTCGATAGTAAAATGAGTATTCCAAATGGGAAATTCTGAGTCATATATTGTTGAGTATATGCAGGTGCAAGGAGGATATATCCTTATCATCCTAATCTTAACATTTTAGAGAGTGGCTGAGGTCGTGTCTCAGATGAATATATATATATATATATATATATATATATATATATATATATATATATATATATATATATATATATATGTACATGTGACGTGATTGAGGACGACTGTGGTTGTACCTCGGATGATAGGGTTGAATACCCTAGTTTCTAATGTCGTGGCCTATGTACCCATGGCACACTAGGCTGAATATAGCATGACTAATATGTCACTATGGAAGACTCCTACTGATTGAGGGGAAGAGATCTTAGGATTATGGCTCTCCTAGATCTTGTACGGAGCTGATTGTGACTTGACAGTGGCCAACTAGAACTTTGAGGGGTACGCCTCAAACTCCCATGGCTTAATAAAAGATGTAATTCAGCTGTGTAGCATATCTGTTAGGGTTATACTACGACTCACATTGGATGATAACTCTTGCTTTGTCTCTTTTAATATTTAGATGATGTATAATGTGGTAAGAGAAATCAACAATGCTTATGGTGATAGCTAATGTCTAATATTTTATTAATAATGTTAATATTCCAATCCTACAATTAAGACTCTGTCTATAACTATTCTTAGTAAAGGTTATATTTGGTATTTCAACTCTACCATACTATTTGCTTTGTCTATTTAATTACAATCATCTACTGTAAGAAATAAATGTTGTTGAGAGTTATATCTCTCACTAGGACATGTGTCTCACCTTGTGGGTCACCACATCTTTTTAGGTGATCATCAATAATGCTGTCAGACCCATGGCTATAAGGAGGAGATGTTTTAGAGGATCCATAAAAGAAGGTTGGCTAGATGTCTAACATGTTCTAGACTCATCCCTGTACTCATAGGTACGGGTGGGAAAGTTTTGTAGATGATGTTTCATCTATTCGAGTTTATGGTAGCGTACTGATGTTTGTACATTATGTAAACAAGAGGATGAAACCTTTGTATACATGACGTGGTTGAGGCCACAAAGCAGTTGTAGATATACCTAGTACAATATATGCTTTTATGCAAGATGTTGGGCCTTTATGCAAATGTCCTTGGACATGTTTAATGAAATCTATTTGGTTTTTATTATGACTCATTGTAGTGATGTGATTAATTACTGATAAATCATGTTTTGGTTTTGAGTAATCTCATTTAGTGTGGCGGGTTACCACATACTGTGTCTAAATAAGATATTAGTTTGTTGGCAAAAAGACATTGTGGTAATATATAATTTATGTCTGTCAAAGATATTGACTTCCAACACTTAAGGGCCCTATAAAATTTTGATAAAAGGATTAAAATGCTAGCTGATTTCCACTTGTTTATAAAGTAGTATTTTCTTTTTCAAAGTAGGAAACTAATTATGCAACTATTTGAATAATGCTTCAATAATATCTCCCAAATAAAACATACATGTATAAGTATAACGGAGATACTGAAGGTAGTTTTTGAGGGGAGTTTTTGTTGTTTGAGAACAACATATGTGTATAATTCTCATGTTATAAAGATATATTGAGGTAGGCCATAAGTGGAATTCCTATAGCTTGAGAACAAATAAGGAGTACAAGTCTCATGTTACAACAAGGGAGAGAAATTGTAAAATGCATCCTAGCTTCTATTTAGTAAAAAAGATATACATTTGAATAGTGCATACCACCTTCCTAATGATGTTAATTCTATTGAGTTATGATATTTCATTGGCTTTTATCTAGATATATGGAATAACTTATAATTATATGAACTTCAAACTCGTATATTTCCATTGTAAATTCCATCAAATTGTTGTGGAACAACTCCTACACTGAATAGATAGTGATTAACCAATTACTTAAAATTTAATATTCAATATAACCAATGAAAGCACTACATATACTTAATGGTTGTGGTTCTTAAATTACTGGAAGTTCCACCTTTACAAAGTATAGAGTGGGTTGTCCTAGTTCTTAAATCATATAATCAAATTACAAAGAAGAATGAATATGTGCTTCTATTCTATAATGCACACATTGTTATTGACTACATAATAGCTATAAACTAGGAAAATGTATTGGATCATGAAAAATGCCAAACTATTGCCACAAAAAAGATAACAAACATTACACTATGAGTTGAAATCAAATGGTTCAAAACTTCTGATAAAAATACATACATATTCATGTGATATATGACAATTCTCAAGATCTAATAAAAAATAATCTACATCAAATTATAGTTCAACAATGGATGGTAAGCAATAATAATACATACATCCAAATTGAAATATGCACTCAATTGTAGAGGCCTCTTATTACTGTTGATGATGATAGCAAAGGTCAAATCCAACTACAATGGATGAAGAAAAGGGGCATTCAATCTAGCGAGTGGTCACTATCATACCTCTTCCTTTGACATGTAACGTTATGGTTAGCCCATGAAATTATAACCAAGACACCTACATAAGGAGAGACAATCCATCTCTCTACTTTGTTCTTGCCAACTAAAAGGGCCAACTGTAGTGACCGCTACTCATAGGATCTAAAAGCTAGATTGATGACCGTTGCACATTCCCAAAACACTAAAGGTAATCTATTATTCAATGTAATATCTGATTGTAAATAGAATAATAGATTTAAACTAATAATATTTACATGCATATTCATTTCCAATCTGACTTGTGGGAAGAACAACATTCTTACACAAAATAGACACATGAAGCAACAACTTCTTATCACCTCAAGACAATATGAATCGAGAACCAAAATAACCATATTTTAGGTAGAAGGTGGTGTAAAAAAGGACCTTGTATGAGAAGGACATAGAATAGCTACCTTACACTATTGATTATGGTTGTGTGTGTAGGGTAGAAAGTTGTATTACAAATCCCTTCATTTAGATGCATCAAGGTGTAAGTACGACAATAGAGGATGAAAGATGAATAAGCTGCCTATGACATGCATACCAACAAACATGAATAGAAGGCCCCACACTACACTTTGTCCATTGCACAATGATGAAAAAAGCCAACATTGACATGCCTTTTAGCCATCACTACTATTTCTTAGTGCTGAGGTGATGTTTGTCCATCCTTCTTTGATATAGAGGAACTATTAGGAATAAGAATGACCAATACATGAATTGAGGGATGAAATCATCACCACACCTAGTGTCATGAATGGTCGATATTTTGAAAGTGTTGCAAAAAGTAGGGGAGAAAAAAGAGGGACCCACAGGTAACCAAAGAGGGGTGTGTGATTCTCATGGATTAGCATGACACAACATGCAGTATGGGGCTTAAAAGTATTGCCATGTTGAGAGGGAATGGAAACTAATTCCTTTATTTGTGAAGGATAGTCACTAACATGTTGTCTTTTTGAGGGCTTAGTGGGCATACTTCAAATCCTACTTGTTTAAAAATTCACTTGAGAAAAATATATTGTTTATGCAGGAAATGCCTTCCCAAATGGACACTTTTTTGAGGGATTTTTGTCCCTCATAGTCACCCTACACTATAAAACATCTTTTTTGTCATGCAAAATGAGAAAGTTGGCAATGTTTACCACAAATATAACTTCATAGTCACCTCTAGATGACACACCATTTTGTGACTAATGTTTTGCAACAGAAGGTACTGCTTCACAGAGGGTCTGTTTGTGGAACACTCTATTCTGCATTGAAGACCTTCTCCTTAAAATATGTGTTGCTGATGATGTTACTAATCCAAAACAATTTTTTTGTGTGATCTTATCCCCATGATATCCATGTGACAACATCTATTAATCTCATTCTCACTCTCTAAGTTGCTCTTAGGGTTTCCCCAATCCTAGAGGAAAAAAAATGAGAAAATTGAATTTCATACCTTGATGACCTTCTCTCATATCATATATGTTGGTATATTTGATTAGTGGGCTTAGGCCCATTGCATTTTCCCTTGTTTATATTTAGCCCACATACTCCCTGGATCCTATAAATAGGAGACCCAATACTCTTATTTCACCTATTGAAAACAACTTATTCTCTCCTACTGCTGTATCTGAACATCCATCAGTAATGGTTGTGGTGGCCATAGGCCATGGTCATTGACGAGGCCAATGGCCGAAGTGCACTTATTGTGGCAAGCTGGTCCAGACCGAATATTCCTGCCACTTGAAGCATGACTATCTAGCACACTACAAGATAGGGCGTGACAATGGCTCTACCCATGTCACCCAAGCTCCTACCCACATGATTCAAGCATCTAACCTATCAACTAGTCATCCATCTCCTGCATGACATGCATCTTCTTAAACTTCTCATGTTTCATGGTCAAAGAAGGAGTATGAACACCTTCTCAAATCTACACAATGTTATGGAAATTATAGCCTCCACAACAACATGCTCGCACCTGCCTCTCCTGATTGGCAAGCCATGGATCTACCTATTGTTGGTTCTTCTACCCACCTAGCCACTACTTCTCAAGGTACCTTTGAGGCGTCCATGCTTGCTACTAGTTCTAACTGAATGAATTTGGGTGTTTCACAAAATATGACTAGTATTCCCCATCTTTTAAGCACATATTATTTGTTTATCTCCCACTCCTATGTCACCATGGTAGATAGGATGGCTAAATGAGTAACTCAGTGTGGAGTGTTCCTATCACTTAAAAACTCAAGTTAACTATTTCCCACTTTGTTCCAATCTTTCCATACAATTTAAAGTTTGTCATTCTTTTTTTATTCTCTCTGATGTTTTGTAACTTTTGGTCCATCTATTTTATTTTATAGGATTGGAGGAATTTCACGATGATTGGGTAGGGAGTACGTTCTAGTGATATCTACTTCTCTGCCCCACCCTCCATCCTACCACGATCCCTTCTTGCCTCCATGCCACTTAAGCTTCATCTATGTCATGGCCATTTACCTTTAGACAAGATTAATCAATTAGATAATTATTTATCTTTCCATTCTTTGATTCCTTATAATGCCTGTTAGATAGGGAAACACCATCACATGTTCTTCCATGACTATTTTTGTAAACAATCATTCTGTATGTTTGACTTCGTTCATAGTAATGTGTGTGGTCCATTCAAGAACACTAGTTACAATGACTATAGATACTTTCTTTCATTTTTTGATGATTTTCTAGAATGGAATGGTTTTACTTCAAACTTGTGATGAAGTTTTTACATTAATTCGTGAGTTCCACAAATTGGCTTTGGTTCAATTTCCAACGTCTATTAAGATTCTTTGAACTGACAATGCCCTCGAGTATAACCAAAAGGCCTTCACCTCATTTTGACATGACATAGGGATGATTTATCAACCTATGTGCGCATACTATCCACAACAAAACTACATCATTGAGCACAAAAATTATCATTTAATTCACATTAAACTTTCTCTTTTCACTGATGCCAACTCGCCTGAGCATTTTTTATCTGATGCAATCCAACACTTACTTTTAATCAATCGACAACCTTCCTCTATTCTTAGGAAGAACACTCCTTTTAACGTTGTTTACCCTCAATCCACATCATTTCCTCTACTACCTCGGGTCTTCAATTTTGTCACCTTTGTTCATAATTTTGATCTCAAGTCTGACAAGCTTTCTCTCGAGCTATTTGAATTGTGTTTTCCAATTATCCCTTTTCACAAAAAAGGTACAAATATCTTGAACCTAGATCTCTCTAAAGGATGTCACCTTTCATGAGGATGAAATGTTCTTTTCATCATCCTCACCTCATAGATCATACTAATACTATGCTCTCATTCCCCGATCCATTCATCCCACTGATTCCACCACCACCTCCACCATCAACAACACCTAACCGGTGCATGGAAGATGAGCCATTAGATACATCTACATTATCACTGTTAGTTTTGGACCAATCCAATCTATCAGTGGCACTACACAAAGATATACACTCTTGCACTATCAAGCATCTCATTTCCAACACTTGTTGTCTAGCATGTCTTTCTTATTTTGCCTCATCTTTTGCTACTACCATGGACACAATATATGTCCCTAAAGGTCCAGCAGATGCTTTGCATCCTCATAGATGGAAAGTTGTCAAGTTGGAAGAAATGTAGGCTCTCCACAACAACAAGAGATGCGATCTTGTGACCCTACCAGTAGGAAAAATTATCATAGGTTGTCGGTGGGTTTTCTCCGTAAAACATAAGCCAGATGGCTCCATTAAACAACCCAAGGCATGCCTGTTGCAAAAGATTCACTCAAACCATTGGCATGTATTACTTTGAGACATTATATCTAGTAACAAGAATTGCCTCCATTTGCATCCTTATCTCTCTTGTCGCTCACCTTGGCTAGCCTCTTTATCAACTCAACATCAAGAATGCATTTCTTCACGGAGACCTCCTGGAGGAAGTCTACATGAAATAACCACCCGAGTTTGTTGATGAGTGGGCGTCTTCTCACAAAGTGTGTCCTCTCTGACAATATCTCTATGGCCTCAGAAAATCTCCATGGTATGGTTCAACAAGTTAAGTGATGTCCTTACACAACTTAACTATATGAAATCAACCACAAACCACTACTTGTTCTTTTCCAAGTCATCCAAAGGCTATGTTCTTGTTGTTGTCTATGTAGATGACATCATCATCACCAGAAATGATGTGATAGGGATATTAAAACTCAAGTAGGGTATGTAGGCACAACTCCACACAAATGGGTTGAGCACCCTGTGATACTTCCTTAGGATTGAAGTCCTCCACACAGCCTCGTGGATCAACTTGTCACAATGACACTATGTCTTGGACCTACTTTAAGAGGCCAACATGTTAGAAGACAAATTGGTCTCTACTCTGATGGACTATCATAAGAAGCCTATGCATGAAGGAGAACTCTCTGGTGATCTAGAGAAATATCATCATACAGTCGAGAAGCTAATTTATTTGAGTATTACTCAACCAAATATTACATATGATGTTGGGGTAGTCAACCAACACATGAGTGCACCACTCCAGGCCCACTGGTTCAATGTTCATCACATTCTTCACTCTCTCAAGAGTGCTCTAGGATTAAAAATTCTCTACAAATGTCATAATTATAAGGTAACCTCCATCTCCAGATGTGCAAATACATATTGTTTTGGTGATTCTAAGACCAACGATCCACTTCTGGCTATTGTATCATTATTGGCACCCAATTTCATGGAGGAGTAAAAAAACAGGCAGTGTTAGCTTGCCCTAGCACTGAGGCAGAATAATAGGCTATGTCCCATGCATGTTGTGATCTAAATGTCTTTGATCCATCTTGACTGAGTTTTAAATTTCTTTTCAAACTCCAACAACTTTATACTATGATAACTAGGCGGTTAAACACATAGATAATAATCCAATCTTCCACGAGTACACAAATCACATTGAAGTTGACTACCATTTTGTGTGGGACCTGGTCGAAGCCAATCAGATCATCACTCACATTATGTCAGGTGATCAAGTTGTGGAAATCCTTACTAAACCTCTTCCTTCTACTTTATTCAAGTATATGGACGTCAAGTTGGGAGTTCACAATGTTTACTCTTCAACCTGAGGGGGCATGTTGATATATTTGACTAGTTGGGATTAGGCCCATTGAATTTTTCCTTGTTTCTTTTTAGCCCATGTACTCCCTAGCTCCTATATATAGGAGACCCAATAATCTTATTTGACTTACTAAAAAAAACTTATTCTATAATTCACATAGAGGACTGTAGGGGTAAGGTTTCCCCAAATGCTATTTGTCTAGGATATGGACTCCCTTGTGGAGTGAGGGATTCAACCACCCACTACTTATGCAGAATGGAATGTTTTGCTAGACTTCGTATGTAGGGGTGAGCATCAATCTAGACCAGACTGAGGACCGTATTTATTCAAAAGTATGGACCATAGACCAGACTATTTTGAAGTAGGACTGGATGGGGACCTAACCATTTCAAAGGTGGACAGGACTAGGACCAGACCATTTTGACCCCAATCAAAACCTTTTAGTATTTCATAATTTTTTTAATATTAAACCTTTAATAATTTAGATATTTATAACAATTGCTTAACATAAATATAAAATATACACACTACTATGTCTTAACATGTGATTTGTTTATACTTTTGGCATAATAAAACTTCATATTTAAAGACATTTTACATGTAAAACCATCCACGGTCCAGACTATGCTCTGACCGGTTTTTGATCGGATCGAATTTCCAAAATTTTCGAACAACAAACCGGGCCAAACTCTAACCAGTTTAGGACCAGACCAGACCAAACCAAGCTAACCAGTATGGTATGGTTTGCAGTTTGGAGCATGATTTTCTCACCCCTACTGGTATGGTATGAACTTCCATGTTCTAAGTGGAAATCGGTCCATGACTTATGAGAAACTAATTTCTTTAGTCTGAATTCATATATGGTCCTTAAAACATACTTTTAGGTCCCTAAATATATTTTAACAATTAAAATAAATTCGAATTTATCTTTTCTTCAAGCTAATTGTATGTTTATGACCTTGTAGACATCATACTACATTGGTAACCAATTTTGCAAATAATATCACAATCCATAAGTAGCTAGAAATGTCCAACCACACATCATTGCTACCCAAGCAATAAGATTAGTCAGAAAAGACTTTACCCATTGAAATATTACCACGTTGTATAAACCTATTTGGTGTAGATATCCAGATTAAACTAGAGAAATGGATAAATCATCATCACCACTTTCAATCAAAGTTCCTAGATCTCCTAGTAGACTAGCAAGATACATGTGAGCTCAATATCACATACTGGTTCACATTAGCATGTCCATGCATTTATCCTATCTCACTTATCAAGAGAACTAGGATATCATTCCCATTATATGTGAGGGATAAATTCCTTTCACATCACTCATAATGCATAGCATGATTCTCATCACACCCAATGACCACTTTTTATGCAACCTTCTTCACGATCACATTGGGTTATCAAATCAAGCAAATTATCATGCTACCATTCTAGTGACTTTAGGTTGAAGGATCACGAAACCATTAGCACATTTGATGACTGATTATGACTATCATATAATTCTCCATAAATCACTCTCAAAGAGGGGTTATTTAATACACTTGTTCTCTAATAAGTCATGTGTCTAACTTGGTATCAAATACTTATGTACCATGGGACATGGTCATTAGTCACCATAATACTAGTCTCACATGGATTACTATTGTTCAATCCACAATAATACTTGAATAGGGATATTTATGAATACTATTCTTAGCATCCATTAGGATCTCATGTTCAATTCATGTACTCAAAGTCCCATGGATTTGAACCGATCAATCTATTGACATTTGTTGTGTACATCAAAATTGAAGAAATCAAACATGCATTAATATATGCAAATGCTTTTATTCATTAAGTCAAAATTAATAAATATCCCTATATCCATAATAAGATGATTGTGTTTTAGGTCATATACACCAAAACAAATGTCTTTTCCTTCATTCCTATCTTACTCAAAACTTGATTTCTTATTAAGCTCCAATCTTATCTTCTTATTCTTGGGAAAACCAAATGATGTGATACTTCACTGGCACTCCTCTAAGTATCCTAATGTTCTCTAGCCCATGTGATGCATATGTTTATGACTTCTATTCCTATAAAGTGTTTTGGAGATATGCATTTTTACTTTTATTTTCCAAATTACCTATTGGTCACTGTATATTATAATAATGTTTTATGTACGAGGGCTTAACATGATGAAGGGGGTGCTGGCCTGTTGCCAACCTCACCTCCATTCTTGGGTCATGAGTCCCAATGGAAGTATCAGTATCAAGATTCTTGAATATGTTACTGGAGTTTTGTTTTACACTGCTTCTTATTTTTTCTCCAGTTTGGTGATGTTGTATTCTGGGGTTTCTGGAAGCTCTGAGCATCATTTTTTTAATAACTTGGTGCACGACTTGGTGGAGATACTAGTCTCAGTGATTCTACATCTGGAATTGTTGGGTGGGAATTGAAAGAGGCTTGTGGTGTCATTGTATTCTACCGACTGGCAGGAGTATTTCCTAGTTGTGGTTCTAATGGCAACTCATTGACCAGAGGAGTCACTAGAATACCATCTTTGGTGGGTGGAGGGTGTTGTTCTGGGACCTTGCATAGTTTTCTATCATTCCCAAAGGTTCTGTAGTGGGGGCATCTTTCAGGGACCCATTCATATCCAATTTGCACAACATAAGGTGTACCAATGTTTGTATGAAGCTTCACCTATTGGGAGAATTTGAATGCTGCATTCATCAACATGTTAACTGTAGCATATTTGATGCATCTTCTGGCCTTTGTTTTCCTATCAAGGCACTATGGTTTACCAATAAAGGTAAAAATCCTGGCAATCATCCTTTCATTCCATAGTTCCAAAGGAAGTTTCATGATCTTTAGCCATACATGGACCTCAGTTAACTTCTCTTGCTCTAGTGGTTCTCCCTTCGCCCATTTCACCGTCATGGGCTTGCCCTTTACATACCACAACCCCCTTCGATAGCTGAATTCAAATCATTCCCATCTTGGAATTTAATGATGAATCAACCATTTCATCTTGCCATGATTTCGATCAGGGTCGATGACTTCCAAATACCTTTGAGGTATTGCAATGTTAGGATACAGGCAGAAACCTATAATGTAACCAGCGGTAGTATTCATCCAAAGCATTGCAATTTCATCTACCTCAGTCTTGGGTATGATGATCTCATAATTTTCCACTATGATCGACTCCTCCAAAATTCTAGTATTCAGATTTCCAACTAGATCCTTGAAGAAAGAAGTCATTTCCTTGGGGTATTAGATACTAAAATATCAGATTGAGGACCCAGTCATCTCAACGGCTGTCATCCTCTTCCTTGCAGTAGAGGTGGCCTAGGATTGCGTTACTCATTGCTGCCTTGCATCGGTGGCTCCCTGGTCATATGCGGGTCATCACTCTGAGCCACCATCACCAATACTACCTCAATATTTATTTCCCCCTTGAATTTCATTCATATAATTTTTCCAAAGTGGTGAACCAATATGTTATTATCCTTTTCCTTATGTTGAGGGTCACCACATCTAAATTGAATGTGAAACATGGTATAATAATTGAAATATTGGTTGATTTTGATATTGGCACAAAAACTCAAAATATTGTCTAAGAGCTTTGGCTCACTGGATTTGGCGGGTCATACCCCCCAACATTGCACAATGGATAGTGGATAATTAGAGGTTCTCTAGTACTAGTTACCCCCACAGGAAAAACTGTTATTCTCTCATAGAGGGGAGAGCACTAGGCACCTAGACACTAGCAAAGATAAAATATTAGATTGATTTTGCTAATGGATAAATCATTTCATTATGGATAATTTGATATCTTTATACTAGTTCTGAGAAAAAATATTTATTTTTAAAATCTTGATATTTGCTTTGAGAATATCATAGTTGTTCTAGTTACCTTTTGAATTATTGTACCCTTCTAAAAATAGCATGGTAAATAGACTGTCCTCTTGTTAATATCATAGTTCTCCAAGTAAACTTTCCTATATTTGATTATAGAAATCCTTATTTTTTGAATACCTCAATAATTGGATTTAGTACTAGCCATGATGACCTATATTTTCCCTTCTTGGGGTCCATGTGTGGTTCCCCCCGGGAACTCGTGGACTTGTATAAAAAGAAGAATTAAAAGAGACATGTAGGATCTGTACCCTATTGATGACTAGATAGGAATCCATGCCTATTCTTAAATTTTGTAATCATACTTGTAAGCTTCTGTGACTCTAATGTAAAGCATGATTGTGATAAAGATTTGTTTATACTTTTGATACAATTGTGTAAATATTTAATCTAAAAATTGGGTCTTTACACAAGCATTTAAATTGGTAGGAATTTCCCTAGGTGGATTGGCCAATCAAGGGTCTCTATCAGTTGATCATTATTAAAACTACATGGATAAGAAGTCACTAACATTTTTTGACTTTAGTCTGGTCAGATGATCATCATGCTTGGTTGGGTGATCTAATTAATTTCCTTTGATCTGATAGCTACTATCATTTTTGCACTCCTGCATGGTTACCTAATCCATTGGCTTGGTCTGGTGATACGAAATGTGAAGAAATTGTCTGCTAAAGGTAGTTCGGTTGACTAGAGGGGCTGGTTGGCTGATCCCCCTGTGGTTGAGTCCTGAGAAAAAATTGACCCCTTTGGTCAACCGATAAATGGGTCTAGTCATTAGGGCTGTAAATGGGTACGGGTAGATCTGCGGTCCCTCAAATCCAGACCCTTAAAAAGCCCATCATGGGTCTAATTTTTTATACCCGCATACCCTTGGATCCGCATATAAGTGGGTCAAATAATGGGTATGGTTGGACCCAAACCCCCTAGACCAATGTACCTACTATACATAAGTAACTACTTAAATAATATGTTATATATATCATACTTTACTAGTCTAACTAATATAGTTCTTGAGATTATATCCTACTCTAACCACAATAAGGTTGAGACTAGTCATATAATTAAGAATTAAGTATTCTAGTTACGATAATGAACATCATATGCAAACTCAAAATCAAAATGTCTACTAATTTACATTACTTTCTACATAAGTTAAACGTTATGATCATGACTAAAAATATGTAAACAATTACTCAATTGATGTTAATGTATAAAATATAGCATTGTTTAATATAACTACTACATTTTAACATACTATATAATAACAATATCTTGTTCTATTAAATATATTTAACTTAGTCATTTCTCTTACATAAACTATATGATATTTTATAGAAACACTTACCCGCATACCCGCACCGCATACCCGCTATTATTGCGGGTATGGGTACGGTGTGAGTCCATGTTTTGTATTATGCAGGTCTAGAACTGGAACTAGACCCGCTAAATTATATGGGTATGGGTATGGGTATGGGTATGGCCAGACTCGCACTGTACCCACACCGTTTACACCCCTACTAGTGATCTATCAGGGGGTCAATAGAGTCTCTATCAATTAGAGATAATCTTGAAAGCAAGTTCAATCAAAAGTTTGGATCAAATAAGCATTCAATTGTTAAGTTGAATAGGAAAATGAAATGATGAAATGAAAATGAAATCTAATTAGTCTAATAAAAATTGAAATCTAACTAGATAATTGACGGGTTGCCTCCCAAAAAGAACATTGTTTAATGTCGTGACTTGATTCTTAGAAATAAAACAAACAATGGGGAGTGGAGTCACTTCCCTTGTTGTAAAATAGTCAGTCATGATTAATCTTTTTAGTTGGTGGTCATTGGCAACAAATTTTCCTTTGGTCTTGTCCTATCATATGAATGCATCTTGTCGATAGATCTTCTTCACAAGATACGACCCATGCCACCAAAATCATAGTTTTTTAGGAGTTGTAGAGAAAGAATTGGTTCCCCACTTGAATGTCCTTTTTCTTTAGTGGATGTCATGCCACATCTTGGTATGATCCTTGTAAATGTGTGCATTTTCATCGGCAGACATGTACAATTCTTCCATGTCTTTTAATTGAACAAAACATCTCTCCAGTGAGTGATGAATCAAAGTTCAAGAAATATATAGTCAATCTAGATTCATGCTCCATCTCGACCAGGAGATGGCAAGATTTTCCATAGGTCAACCAAAATGGAGTGGTACCGAAGGGTTTCTTAAATGCTGTCTGGTATGCCCATAGAGTGACATTGAGCTTCAATGCCTAATATTTTCTTGTTCTTCCTAGTATCTTCTCATGGATGGCCATGATTTTCTAGTTTGACACTTTGACTTGACCAGTGGATTGAGTATGATACATAATGGATATGCGATGATGAATGCCATACTTTTCCAATAACATCTCAAACATATTCTCTAGAAAATGGAATTCTCTGTCAGGAGATGACCATGTGTGGTACCATGAACCTTGGAAAAATGTCATCCTTAAAGAGTTTCATGTCATGCTTGGAGTCACTTTTGGTAGTGGGCATTGACTCAATCCACTTTGACACATAGTCCACTACAATATGACTGTAGGAGTATCCACAAGAAGGGGGAAATGGACCTATGTAGTCCACTCCCCAATCATCTAATATCTCTACCTCTTGCTAAGATTCACATATCGTAGTTTTTCAAAATGTTTTCATATATTTGGCATTGATCGTAAGGAAGGATATACTCATAAGTGTGTTTAGAAATCATAGTCCAACAAGATCTGCACTAGAGGTTCAAAGCTATCTTCACATTACTCATGTGGCCACCATTGGACCCCAATGACACTGCTCAAGAATTGAGTGCCCTTCTTCTTCTTTGACACACCTTTGGTATCCACCATCAATGTCGGGACCTCTCTCTTAATTAGCATAAATACCAACCATTAGAGAGAAATGCTAATTCTTAACCAAATTAAGAAGCAAAATCATCATTGTAGATAAACACAATCAACACAATATCCAAAAAACACAAGTAAATTTTTTCCTTTTCTTCAATAAACCTGAGAAACAATTCCACATTAGATTAACCACATGCTCAACTATCACAAGTATCAATCAATGATATTAGTGATAAATTAGGTGTTATTACACCTATGAACTCTAGTTTACATCAATTATATGTTCATGGAAGTATAAACTCAGAAGACTACCAATCCTATGTAAGAGAGAGTACATGGACATTGTAATGTAGATCATTCTATTTAAATCTTGTTTATCAGAACCTCTTAGCTTTATAGAATTATACACCCCCATGAGAATGATTAATGGACCTAATATTTCTTATGTTAATCCAATTGGACTTATTTGAAATTTCAAGATCTTATGATGACCTAAATTGCTAAGATCTATACAAAGTAGCCACTTATGATTTCTGAATTGATGGTTAATCTTATACTCTACTCACACAGTATGCTTAATATCTTGACCCTACTATTTTATTGGCTTGTTTGTATGTATGCTCGTACGAATTCTTGGCTAGATAATTACTTGTCTAAGCTACTTGTTCCCTATGATTAGTACATTCATATTGCTTGAAATATGTTGAACAAACCCTGAATGTAATTGAATTTGTCCATTATACAAACCTTGTGTACCTGCCTATACTCTCGTGGTAAGGGCATAAGGTTGGGCACCTTACTTGAGATGTCAAGATAAGGTGGACCATGTCAATAAAAGGGTTAGCTAATCCTAAGCACCCTTACAGGCCCTTCCAATCGAAAGTTGGTCAATGGCCATATAATGTTGTTGAGTATAATGGAAATACACTTAAAATACACTTTGTATAAAAGAAGGTCGTTAAGTATTTCACGTATTATTTCTACTTCTTTCTTATATGACGTTTCTAGATAAGCAACTTTTATACTGCTCTTAAACTATTTACATGCCTTTTCATAGCATACTTAATACTTTAACATCAATATATTGTGTTTATCAAAATTTTAGTTGCCAAATGGAGATCCACTACACTCAAGGCTCTAAGATCTAGAAAAGACTCACCAATGGGTATATTTGAATATAGAAATGGAATGGGTACATACCTCTTATCTCCATGTTGAGTATCTTGTTATGTTGTTTTTACTACTTTTACATATATATTGCATGTGTGAAATACTTGAGATCAATTCTAGGGACGGACGCCACTTGTGTTTGGCTCTATATCTTTTAGGAGTGTGGACTTAGGATAACAAAAGGATCCGTGACAAATGGTATTGGAGACAAACACACAAACCTTTATATGTGTAAGTCATAACACATCTCCCCCTAAAGCTTAGAGAGTCTTCTAGAATCTCACCTCTTCTTTAAGGACTACCTAAGCCACCCAAGTAGATCATGAATAGTTATTCTCCTCATCTCCTCATGTGATTCTTCTCTCATGACTATTAATCACACAATTCCTCTATAATGGGTAGCTTATGCATGGTAAAATTAAAATTGATTTAAACTCATGGAAGTTGATCTAGATGATAATTCCATGATCTGATCTTGAATGAAAGACCCTATTTCATAAATGAAAGTATTTGTGGATGTAATGTACACATGTGTAAAGTTCATGCAAACTCAATGTTAGAAATTGGATATAAGTGCGTTCTATGTTTGAGGTAAATCCTTGATGTTGGTGATATAAGATGGAACTGCTATTCTATACCCCATGTTTGATAGAGTTTCCATTAATTAAACCTATGTTGTCCCTATTTTGATCAAAATTCAAACATATCTAATAAAAACTCACCCTATTGATATGTATCACATCACACACTTTGATACAGATATACAAGAGGCATATTGACTTCCATGCCTCTTTTGCAAGCTCAATTTTGAAACATGATGCACACAAATGTCACTGTAGCCCTATTATGATCAAACTCTTGAGTCCTCAAATTGACTTCTTGGTTTCCAAAATCTACCCTAACCTTAATCTTGTAAGGAAGGGAATGAAATTATGACCTTGATCTTGCAAAATATTGAAGTATGGTTGGCCTATTATGATCTTGACGTTTGACTCATGACCTTGTGAAATACGATTTGATAGTTGATGCTCGCCATATTCAGATATGCCTGATAACTCATGACCAATGTAGACTAGTGTACTAAGTTAGGGTGGTAGTTGACTTGTGACTCCCCTAACCTAGGTCGCACCTCCTTTATAACTACCTCTAAATTGTCATCTTGTAGATTATTTAGAGCTTGGGAAGGAAACCCCTTCCACACAACTTTAATTTCTTGACCTAACTCCCTAATGGGTTATGTCTATGATGATGTTGATACTCAATCCCAAAATCTTGATTTAATGACGATCTTGGAATATGATGATGTTGACTATAGCTAGTGGTCAAGTTCCTAGTAAGACCTAGGCCTAGATCATTCATCAACCATGAATGACATGAAAAAAACTCAATATTGATGCCATAAAATGTTGAATAATGATCAAAATGTTGCTCAATTATTGTATATGGATGAATGATCACCCCTATAAGGGTGAGTTAATCAATGGTTTAGGAATTGAGATAACCTTGAATATCACTAAATGTTTGGAGGGTTAAGTATACAAATATTGAAGGAATATATATATTGAGTATAATTCTCTAAATACCAATTATGCCATCTCTAAGGGATGTGAGAAAAGTCACTGAGGATATAGAAAACCAATCCCAAGAGGGAAGATCACGAAGAGGCCAATACCACGAGGGAAGGCCAACATGAAGACCAAGACCAGGAGGGAAGGTTGCCAAGAGGCCAAGCCCAGGAGGAAAGGCCAACATGAATACCAAGCCCAGGAGGGAAGGTTGCCAAGAGGTCAAGCCCAAGAGGGAAGACCAACTTGAAGCCCAAGACTAGGAGGGAAGGTCGCCATGAGCCCAATGCTGGGATATAAAGTAAATAAAGTGTACCCTAAGATATGGAGAAAATCTGAGTTAAAGAATTATATAGAAGATAATGCGCTCAAATGTTGTTGGAGAAACCTCAAGAAAAATTGTAATGACATATAAAAAAATCCTAAGAAGGGTAGAGACCTAAGTCACATGTCACATCTAAAATAAAAGTCTAAACCCTAGTTTCGAAATGTTTGAACTATGACTTTGATGTCCAGACTTGACTATCAATACTGAACCATGAAATCTTGACTCTTGATCATTAATCTTGATATTGATGTGACTCCTATGATAACCCTATTTGGATCTTGAGATCGTCCTCGACATATGACTAATGACTTTTGTGTTCCCAAATATCGATTTTTTTTTGAAATTTTGAATATGTTGATTTGCTTGATTCATTACTTAAGGGTGACATATGCACCCCCATGATAATGACTAAAGGACCTAATCATTCTAATGTTAATCCAATTGTACTAATTTAAAATGTCAGGATCTTATGATGACCTAAATTTCCAAGATCTAGTCAAAGTAGCCACTTATGATTTTCTAATCAATGGTTAATCTTGTACTCTACTTGAAAGGTATGCTTAATCTCTTGACCCTACTATGTTATTGGCTTGTTTGTATGTATGCTCATATGAATGATTGGTTAGATAATTACATGTCAACATACTTATTCCCTATGATTAGTATGATCATTTCGCTTGAAGTATGTTGACAAATCTTGAACATAATTGAACTTGTCCATTATACAAACCTTGTGTACTTGCATATACTCTTGTGATAAGGTCACAAGGTGGGTGCCTTACTTGAGATGTCAAGATAAGGTAGAAAATGTCAATAAAAGGTTAGCTAATCTTAAGCACCCTTACATACCCTTCAAATGGGAAGTTGGTCAATGGCCATATTATGTTGTTGAGTATAATGGAAATACACTTCAAGCACACTTTGTATAAAAGAAGGTCATTAAGTGTTTCATGTCGTATTTCTACTTCTTGATTATATGATCTTTCTATCCAAGCAACTTTTATACTACTCTTAAACCGTTCACATGCTTTTCATAGCGTACTTAATGCTTTAGCATTAATATATTGTGTTTATCAAATTTTTAGTTGCCAAATGGAGATCCGCTGCACCCAAGGCTCTAAGATTTGGAAATGAATCACCACTGAGTATACTTGAATATAGAAATGGAATGGGTACATATCTCTTTTCTCCATGTTGAGTATCTTTTATGTTGTTGTTACTGCTTCTACATATATATTACCTATGTAAAATACTTGAGATCCATTCTAGGGATGGACACCATGATCCCATTGCCTTTGGATCTATATCCATTAGGAGTGTGGACTTAGGGTAAAAAATGGATCTGTGAAACCGTTCCAACTTTCAACTTTTTCTTAAGATTAAACACATTTTACATTGCAATCACTTTCTATCATTTTAGAAGCTTGGATCAGTGTAACCATTTACACCCAAGTCTTCCTTATTGCCATAATCCAGCAACACATCCTTAGTGTTGCTCAAGTACTAATGGATGTATGTTAATGACATCCCAAAGACCCTCATTAAAATTATTATCATCTTGTCATGTCCGATACATATAAGACTATGGGATGAGTACATTTTATATAGCATTCATGATAGATCCAATTGCTAGTGCATATGGCATATCACTCATGATTTTCCATTCTACATAAGAATTGAAACATAAGGTTCTTGGGAGACTATTCCCATGAATCATGGTCTGATTCTCTCACATTGAATCCTTCATTTTTAACTCTTTCAGCATCTTGTTACTCATACTTAGGTTATGGAACTTTCTAGAACTATTTGTATAGATCTCAATCCCTATCCCATAGGATGTTTCACCTAATCCTTCATTGCTAAAGGTGTTTTTCATGCCAGATCTTGATAGTAACATTATAGAGATGTTATTCCCCATAAACACGTAGAATATTCATATATGCTCCCACTAAATCTTTTGTAATCACCGATTTCATCTTTTATCTTGATTCAAGTCAAACTCTTTGACTATCTTGTTAAGTCAAAAGATCCCATCTCTAAGATGATTGTTTCAATCTCTAGATTGAAGTTTGTAGCTTATAAGCTTTATTCCATTCATGAAATTATAAAACCTTTAGGTTGTGTCATGTACACATCCTCTCAAATATTCCTTTTAAGTAGTGTGATTTTAAGCTTCATTTGCCAAATCTCATAGTGTCTACTAGTTACAACAATATCCATGACAATTGGTAAAGGAATTTCTTTATGTTCAACAATTTGAACTAGTATGAAAACCTTTGCAAACAATATTTCCTTTTATGTTATCTATGTTGGTCTTCCAATGAAACCTTTTGCGTTTTACCCCTTTAGGTGGTACTACCAAGGTCACACCTTGTTAGTGTACATGGACTCCATAATGGCCTTAAGCCACTTCACATATTCTATTCCTCAATAGCTTCTAGTTGATTTGTTGGCTAATCACCTTATGACCAACCTGTTTGAGTTATTGGATTCACAATCTTTCGATCTCATATGTTCTAAACTAGAACCATGAGGTTTTGTGTTACGTGAGACACTTGAGTTTCCACAACAATTTGTGATTCTCACTTGTTCTCAATGTACCTTCTTGTTGACCTCAAATGTAACATCCCTGACCTGGGTTATGCTTTAACCCTATATGTTTTGTTTAAGAAAGATAATTATATGCTTAATTTTATCTTTTGGAAAGTAATTAAGGCTCAAGAGGAGCTTATGTTTCAATTTTTAGTCCTTTTTGAATAATGTTGAAAACAATGTTTTGCCTGTTTTGGGACTAAAATGCAAATTACCCAAGTTGAGGGGTTAACTTGCAAATGTTACATGGTAAAATGTTCCTCAAGTGTTGAAGCATCATAATAATGATAATGATGTAGAGGTATGGCTTGTGAAAGCCTGAGCACCAAGAAAGGGCTTGTTAAGCAATGTTTGTGCATTAAAACCTAGTTTTGGTGTAATGTGCAATTTACCCAAAACCTAGGGTTCAATATGAAAAATACCTCTTCTAAAGAGTCCCTAAGGTTTATTGGTATCAATTAGAGACAAGAAAATCACAGGGGCGTCTCATTTGAATCTCTTTGGAAGAGAGAGAATCTTGATATTAAAATAATCAAGATTTAAGCATAATTGAAACCCTAATTCAATTTAATGCAAAAATAAATACATTAACGGAAGTTCCCTTCATAAAAAATATGATGGTTGAATTTTTATAAGTATGGACGTCCTTGTTCCTTGAAAAGGCAACAAAATATCTAAAGTGAGTGGAATGCCCACTCACATTAGTTAAAGAACAAGTAATATCCACTCATTTTTGGATATTATTATATTGATTAAGGTGCTTAATTTGTTTTCTTTAACTCATGGATAAAGAAGAGGATTTTAAAGGAGAGTATGATGGCTTCGTGGGCAAGGAATTAAGGGGGATAAGTGGCACCAATTTTGGGAATTAAAGGATTTTTATAACACTTTCTCTCTCTTGAAATTCCCTTATATACACTCCATTTTTCACCCACATGAAAGGTTTTTTTGACTCTTCTTTCTTTCCTTGATTTGTCCGTGCACAAGGGATCTTAGGAGAAATAGGAGGACGTACCCCAACCTGTAGGTGAGCTCCTTAATCATCTTCAACCTTGATTTCATGGTGGAAATCAAAATTCAATGCTTCTTTTCTTCTTTTCTCCATTCAATCTTCAACTTTAGCCAATCTTTTCACTCAAAGACTTGAGGACGGAACTTGGATAGTTGAGAAAGCTTCATTCACCATTGAGGACGTGAAGCTTGAAGCTTGGATTCAACTTTGAAGGTGGGTTATATAACTTGAACCCATAAATATCATTATTGATTTCATTTCTTCATCATATGTTGATTCCTTTTTCATTCCCAAACTTTCCTTTGATTAGTTGATGAAATCACCATAAGAATCACAGAAAAATTCGAAGGTTTGTAGGTTGAAGATGATGATGTCATCTTAGCACACACCTCAATTAATATCTTGAGTAAACGGTTTGCAATGTTGATGACCAAACGGTCTCTAGACCGTTTGGTGATCAAACAGTCTCAAGACCATTTGAGGGAAAACAGTCTCAAGACCGTTTGAGGTTAAATGGTCTCAAGACCGTTTGGGGTCAATTTCTGATATAGTTCGATGAGGATCCAATGGTTCCAATTGATCTAATTAAAATAATTTCAAGAATGGATGATCCATTGGTTACAAACCCTAATCGGATTGAATGATTGAAACCCTAAATTAATTGGGTCATTTTCATGTTGAATGGCTCAAATGATCTCAAGACCGTTTGAGGTCAAGTGGAGTCATGGATGGATGGAGATCCAAGGGTTGTAGTTTGATATACTTTCAATGGTCTCAATGTTGGATGGTTCAATGAGTGCAAACCTAAAAATCAATTGATTGATTGAAAGAAACCCTGGAAGATCCTTTCAGTTTCAAGGTGGTTTGGATCAAACGGTCTTGAGACCATTTGGAGAGAAAACGGTCTCAAACCATTTGATGTTCAATCAGTTTCAATGATGAGTTGCTCATTCGGTTTCAAGGTTAATTTGACCAAACGGTTTCAAGGGTTGGAGGCACCAAATGGTTTCAAAACCCTTTAAGACCAAACGGTCTCAACCCTAGATGCCCAAACGGTCTCAAGACTGTTTGGAGGGTAAATGGTCTCAAAACCATTTGAAGGTCAAGGAGGTCAAAACCGTTTGAAGGTTCAAGGTAACCCAGACCGTTTGAAGACCTAATGTGATGAAAGATCAATTAACCCTATGATTTTTAATGGTGTTTATCAAAGATAATTACAATGGTTGTATCTTTAAGGTACTGGGGTGATTAGTACCCTTAGAAGGGTTAACCTTTGATGCTTATGAAAGCAATATCTCAATACACCATGCTAACCCTAAATGTGTGTACTTGAATGAAGGGTTGACCTAATCTAATCAAGATTGAAGTAATCAACATCCTAGAGAGGATGAGAGAGAGAGAGGAATTCATACATGTATAATAATCTTGTAGTGGTTAAACCTCAACACTCTCAACATGAATAAAATATGTAATTTGGGTATGATCATTGATAAGGAGATCATGAAACCCTAATCAAGAAGGTTGATGAGCCCTAACCCTAATTTAGGGCAATGTTATATGAAACCCTATTCTAGGGTAATGGTATAACCCTAATATAGGGTAATGATACGAGAAATCCCAATTCAGGGTAATATAATGAAAAACCCTAATTCAAGAGGATGCTTTGTAAAACCCTAATTTCGGGTAAAGTAACATGACACCCTAATTTGGGGAAAAGTTATAAGGAATCTAAATTCGAGACAATGATGTGATGTGAAACCCTAATCATGGGTGATGACATGTGAAACCCTAATCTAGGGTAATGCAATGTGAAACCCTAATGCAGTGATGTGATGTGAAACCCTAATCATGGGTGATGACATGTGAAACCCTAATCTAGGGTAGTGCCATGTGAAACCCTAATGCAGTGATATGATGTGAAATCCTAGTCAAGGGTGATGTTATGTGTAACCCTAATGCAATGATGTGATGTGAAACTCTAACCCGGGGTGATGTTATGTAATGATATATGAAACCTTAATATGAAATCCTAACCCTAGTATAGGGTGAAGGTATGTGAAGTCCTAATTTTGGGTTATAATGCATGAAACCCTAATCTTGGGCAATATGATGATAAACCATATCCCTAATTCTGGGTAATGGGTTGAGTATCCCCAATTGACACGAATTTGGGAAACCCTAACCCTAATGAGGGAATAGTGATGTTACCATTACATTGCATAGTATTGATATGTAATTGATATAACTGTTATCATGTGTTCTAATCATGTAGGTATCATGAGATGTTGGACATAGCCAGGTATGAGCTATGATGTTTTATTATTGAAATTGTTTTATGGGCCTTATGAGCCATAATATGATTTATTGCCTAATAAGAGGTAACAAAAGATTAATGGGCTTTGAGAGCCATGTGAGATACCTGTATTGCAAGTATCATGTTTACCTTGGTCAGATGACCTGAAGGTATTAGTTACCTGATAAGTGGTAACAAGTGTTCTTTGATGAATTAAGGGTTTGAATACCCATATTCCATAATCATGATGATGAGATATTAAGGGATGAGACTGCCCATGATGTGACAAGGGATTAAGATCCCAATATTTTATAAATATTCAAAAAGTACTTGAGAGAAGTATTACATATTTTGAGTAGCAATTGTTATAATGATTTATGTTTAGAAACCTGCCTGATGCTAAAAGAATATGGTAATGTACTTAATTAATCAAGTGAAATCTTATCATGTAGAGCCCTGACCATCAATCCATCATCGTCAGTAGTTGGTAATGGTGAAACATTTTTTCCTATGGGATCTCCTGGACAACATACTATTGAGTATGTGGGGGTTATGGGCACGAATATCCTTATGCCCTAATGGAGGAATTGATGTGAGATAAACATTAAATCTCTCAATCCTTCATTATATATGTCAGGATGGATGTATCACTAATCTCCCGATGCCGGGATGGATGTATCACGAATCTCTTGATAATGTTAATTCTGGATCGATGTGAGATAAACATGAAATCTCTCGATTGCGAAGAGAGTACAACTGCCACTGTAACTCTATAGTGAAGTTTCCAGTATACCCTGGAAAGCTATTTAGCAGAGACACAAGATGTCCTGCACTTTTTCCTCACACTGACTGAGGAGGATGAGGTCATGGGAATACAACTCTTCCATTGACCTATGTATGGTACCGATTTCGATTTCGTAATGGTCAATTGGAGTATGAGAGGTATACCTCATCTCCTCAGGGCTTAAGTATGATTGTAAAATGTAAATAGTCGTGTAGTGTATTTGCTTAAGGTTGAAATATGAGAATCATTGGTTGATATTACCTTGCTTAGTATATCCTAGATTGATAAATGTTATACATGTTCTTCTATACCTTATTAGATAAGTGACATGCTGCTTTATCAAGATATAGCTGAAATGCTTGGAATAAGAATATTGCTCTAATCTATTTAGACATTGATTTATCTGTTGTTGAAAATATATGATTCTTCTGCTCAGTCTTACTCCATTAAACTACAACTATAATGTTTCGGTCAGAGAGTTATATCTCTTTCTGGGACAAATTTTAATTGTCTCACCCCCGTGGGATCTAGCTTTTTAGGTAAACACAGAAGAAGAGGCAGAAACCCTACAGTAGGGGAAGAGCAGCAACAGCAACAACAGGGACAACAGTGATATCTTAGGTGGAGGCACTGCTGTCATGTTTTGTATAGAGAGTCCTATGTTTCCTCTCTGTACTCTCAGGTCCTCAGAGTTAGTAGCTAATACTTTTAATGAATCGATCTGAGATTTTGGCTTAATGCCTCGAGGTTCTTATGCTGTCTGTGTATAGTTTTAACAAGGCAGTTGATGCTTGTAATCCTCGAGAAGAGATGGTACTAGATATGTACTTATGAACCATGATGTAAATATAATACATTAGTTCTTGATAAAAGAGTTTTCCTGTGATTGGATCTCTTTGTAAATGGTTTTAATTTTTAGTGATTTTCAGTAATCCGTTGTTAATGATTGCTTCCACTTAGTGAATGACATTTTGTTCGAACGACGCGTCACATCAAACCTTTTGAGTTCTACTTTTACTCCCATTGATTATTTTGGAATTCAATAATCCTAGTAACATAACATTTTTGTTATTGGATTGGGATTAAAGGTAGTATTCAACAATAATGGTTTGTGGATAAACCTTTTCAAAAAACTACTTTCTTTATATAAGTTTCAATCCTAAAGACACATTGGGACATTCCCATATCATATCTCATATGATGTCTTCAAACCACTTTAGATGGTACAATGTCTTAGTTTAAAGTATATATCCTAACAAAAATTAGAAGATTAGATTAAACAATAATCATGCCATGACTCATCATGATGTGATTCCTTCTAACTAATGCATCATCATGTTTCAAGTGGACTTGACTTCTGATACACTATCACTATCTTTCTTGAAGGACCTCAAACTCTTGATTGTAAAGTATCTCAATATTTGATCATATCAAAGTTTCTTAATACTTTTATCACAGTTATACTTCATTGCAATCTCCTTGAACATTTCAAGAGATTCGTGTTTGTATTTCACCAAATACAGACCCTATATCAACTGAGACCATCAATGAATGTAATGAAGTACATGCAACTATCTCTAGCCTTTATTCTATAAGATCTTCATACATCAACATGTATAAGTTCTAATAGAGTGTTTACCCTTCCACTACACCTAGTGAAGGATATATTGCTCATTATTAAGACTTGCATGTATCTTTCTTGGTTCAATAACCAAAAGAGTCTAGATAAACATCAATATGGATTTTAGATATGCATTTCTTATATATGTGCCCTAGATGAAAATGCTAAAGATTATTTGAGTTATCAAATATAATCCTTTTGGTATTTACAATTTTACCATTCATCTTTAGATCATTTTGTATAAAGATCAATAGATATTTGGGGCATTGACATACAAGATCACATCTTTGAAATATAAGCATTAACAACTCTTTATTTATAATAATCATCCTTGTCATACAAGATGGATAAAGTAAAATATTTCTATTATTGGCCTAATGAAATAGAAATTCAACTAACTCTATTACATGCCCAATGGGCTAAAATAAATTCAAAATGTATACTTACTCTTGCTTTTGTAGTCCATCCTTGTCCTTTCATAAAGGATTTACTTCTTGTCAGATCCTACACATCAACGTATGTCAAATCTACATCTGGTATCACATACCAATGAAGAAGTAATTTCAAATTATCTTATAACATATACCTGAAGTGGATATCTCTATCTCCTTCATCTTCTTCTTTAGTTCCTCCAATCAGAGGGGGATATTCCTCTTCCAGTGTTCATCCTAGTGATAGTGGTGAATTTTCCTACTTTCTTTATTCCTCCCTTTGCCTTGAGATCTAAAGGCATAGCCTTCTGGCTGGGTTTAGAACTCTTCTCAACTTTGACTTTGTTTTTATACTTTCCCTTTGTCTTGCTAATCATCATCATAGACTTGGGCTTGTCTTTCTTCATTTGTGTCTCAGTTGTTCTCAACATGCCTAGTAACTCTGTCAATGGCTTGTCAAAGTCATCCACGTTGTAGTTTATGACTATCTAACTGTATGATTCTAGTAGAGACTATAGAATCACATCAGTGGCCAACTCTTGACCCAAGGGGAATCCCTTTCTAGATAGGTTCTCCACATACCCAATGACCTTGAGTACATGAGGACCTACTAGATCTCCTTCTACCATTTACATATGAACATTGCCTTGGAGACATCAAATATCTCATGTCTTTCCTGATCTTGGAAAATGTTCTTAAGATGTGTAACCGTCTCAATAACACCCATGTTCTCATGCTGCCTTTATAACTCATGTTTCTTGGAGCATAGCATCAACCATTTAACATCAACAAAATCTTTTGTATCCTTCTTGTAAGTATCCCTATTATCCTTAGGTGTAGCGGGAAGAGGTTCATATGGCTCTGGTGTTTCCAGGACATAGGGCTTGCCTCATGTCTGAGAATGATTCTCAGCGTCTTAAACTATTCATAGAAGTGATTCTTATTTAACTTGTCCTGATCTTGGACCAATCACATATAAAAGTTTTTGTTATGTGTTGCCATTTGATTCTAGAAAAGAATTTACAATTTTGTCAAAAAGTCATTTTTGATTTAGTTTGATTTTATTAAAATTGACGATGTTTATTAGGTCTTTAATTGACTATCACTCTCACTATTTTATTCAAATTGATAGCCTCACATATCAATTTAGAAGATTTCCACGTACAACCTTCTAGAGAACCAAAATCCAAAATAATTCAACTATTACATGGTCAATGCTAGTGTCCCTAGTCAATCATTAAGGTAGACAACATTTGTCAATTGCATCTTATGCAATTCTTGGATAGATGATATGTGCAACTCCTTGCAATATACATATGTATGCCTCTGGTGCTTAATCTCATTAAGTACACATAGTTAAGTCTGACCCAAAAACCAGCATGATAGATATGCACCCTGATTGGGCAGAACCTACATATCTACCATCACACTTCCACGATATGGATGACGCACCATGCTTGGGCATAATCTACTCTAATACTATCAAGATTTTCATTTGTGTTTTTTATGGAAATCATCTTAGACTTAATATTTTATTTATGGGAGTTTGTATATATACATATACTTTATCCTATCACCACACACACACACACAGACACACACACACACACACACACACACACACACACACACACACACACATATATATATATATATATATATATATTACATATCATCTACATGCTATATTCCAAAATGTAGACATGCAATATAAAACAAAAAGTGATGGTTATGGATAGTCTAATGTAATTCCTTAGAGCCAGAAGGAATTACTACAACCTAGGGTCTACATTACATGCAAAATCCTATTGTTGATGTAGATATGTTCTTGCCAATCTGGGTTGATTAGTTCATCCCTTGAACCAGTCGTATCACCTCTTGGTTGGTCATCTAAAATGATTGTTTGGCCTCCTATCCAACTAATGTCTGGACACCTCCAAATGGTCAGTTGGGTCACCAGTCGGTCAGTTTGATCTTCTAGTGGTATGCCCTCCTCGGTCCTTCAGTCGATCGACTCATCACGTAAAATGGTCGGCTCACCTGACGTTGATTGTCATCTTCATCATAGCAAGAAAAGAAACTATGCTGTTGCTATTAAACTTATTACATGGTAAAGAGAAACCTTGAGTTACATTCAAGGAGATAAAAGGTAGGAAAGAATAATACTTTTACATTGGGAAGAAGAAGGTAGAGGCTCAGTATGCAAACCAAGACAAAATAGGAAATAAACACACAATCACCATGCACAAATAATTAGGGTTATTGGTCATAACTGCGCTACATATCACCATCAAAACTCTCTTTTAGGGTGATGAGGGTAAATTGTATATATATATACATATATATATATATATATATACATATATATATATATACATATATATATATATATAGAGTCAGGCTAGAATACACTTGAGTGTACGGATCACACGAATACACTCAAGTGTGTTTGCATATCAAGACTATTTTTTGCAAAATGTAAACCATTGATCTTCACCGTCATACTATAACTATGCTACATACAAATTTTGAGCTCATTTGGATGAGTATAAGTCACTCATTCAAGGGCAAAAAATTGACGCGCTAAACTAATTTGAAATGTATAATTTTAGCGGTCTTCATAACATGAGCTATACATATCCAAATGTGCTCAAATTTTGCGTATGAATTGTTCACGAGATGTTTAAGAAGATCAATAGATTAGATTTTCAAAAAAAATATTGCATCATGAAAAACTACTTGAGTGTATTCCGCTTCGGATACACTCGAGTGTATTCTAGCCTGACTCTCTCTCTCTCTCTATATATATATATATTATTTTGGGATTATATGTGGTATTTGATTGGATTTGCACATTAAGTAGTTTAAGTATTCACATCATATGCAATAAATAAATACGGAAAACCAAAAATCCAATAATATCGATTATCCCAAAACAAAGTAAATTGATGTGGCTCTAATACCATTGTAGGGAAATATGGGCATATAGTAGGCAACAGAAACAAAAATTTATCTATTCATATTCCCCAGAACAACAAGATTGCATCAACAACTATGTAATGAGAAGGATGGTTTAATGAGCTCATACATGGTTCTGGAGCACCTCCAATGACTATAAATTGTTGTAGTAGTCATGCACTCCTAGTTGCATTGGAACTTGTCTGTAACATCTCTTGGTCTCCACCACGGACAGTAGACTTAGACGACGTCTGCAATAGCTCCTCCATAGACTGTAGTATGAAATTTTCTTCCTAGCGATGGGAAAAGGCCACCTCGCCTCTATGGAAGTCCATACAGATCACCTAGAATTCCTATCATTCTACCAAAGCAGACAAGATGGAGTTGTCCCTCCTGTTGGTGTACTAGTCACCAACTTTCTCTCCCACAATTTTTATCCCTTGCTATCCCTCCCTTTATCTGGTAGGACTTGCTCAAGTTCTCTCAGTTAACACAACCAGAGAAGACAAAAAATTGTTAGAGGCAATTGATGTGTTTGAGAAGCCCCAAATACTCCTCTATTTATAGGAGGGGTTAGGGTTCCCAGTCTATGTGGGATTGGAAGGGACCAAAAAATCATGAATTTTCACAACCCGTTAGTGACATATTGATCAGTTTATAAGAAAGCCAGTCAGTTCACATGCAAGATGATCAGTTCACTCCATGAACCGGTCCTTTCTCCATGTTCCAAATCACATATGAATTGGCAATTCTAATCCAATTAATGCACAACATGACGTCAACACTAATCCTTGATACAATCAAATTTCTTCATGAACCAAGCATCTTGCCCCACAAGACAGTCATCTTATGACACCTACTGATCGGTTCAATGTGTGAACTTGTTGGCTCATGCCCATGGTTCAGGAAGAACTCAATCAATTTAATTTCTAATCAACTTGACACTCCAATCGGGCATTTCATCACATGAGCCGATTGGTTGGGGGTCCAGTCAACTGATTTGTTGCTTGAATTGACTATTGAAACACTTTAGTAATCAATTCAATTATCATTCATGATTAATCTCCTCTTCTAGGTTAATTCCTATGTGTGTGACCCTATAGGTCCCATATCACATTACAATGAATATCCGTAACTAGTTTATGATATCACAAGAAAATAGAAGTGCCTAGCCACACATCATTGCTACCCAAGTGAATGGAAAGTTGGAGAACAACTTCAACCTATAATCTATGTAAGGTGTTACAATGATTGCATAATTCCTTTGTCTTTGATATCTGGAATGAACTTGAGACATGGAATCATCATCCTCTCAATGTTCAATCCATGTTCCTTGATCTAAGAACAGACTGTCTGAGATATATGTGACCTTAGTATCATATATTGATTCACATGTGTATGAGCATGCTTTTGTCAGTCTCGCTTATCAAGTGGCCTAGATATCATACTCCAGTAGGAGGGACAAATCCCATCTACATCACTCACAGTCATCCCCATGTGTCACAGTGCACCCAATCATCACAATACACATTTCATAAATGTGTTCAAATAACTTTCATCTACTCAGGATGCTTGGGATTGTTCTCTAGTTGCCTAGAAAAGGTACCTAAGGAGGGAATAGAGAGGAGATAGATGAGCCAACTTAGAATCAATGGATTTATGGTTAGCTTTTTGATTGGAAACAATAGTTTTTTGGGTGGCAATCATGGACTGTTGAGATTGAAGAATCTTCTCAATGGTTGAAAAGTTGTCATCATTAGAGGAAGGAGTGTACTATGGTATTAAAAACACTTGGTTCGGATTTAGAATTGTATCTCATGATTCTTCAATTTTGGCTACCTTGAGGATACCTTCATGTCCTCGACTGGAACATGCTCAAGACTAATTTTTGAAACCTCTTATGACATCGTTATCAAAGTTCTAAAACATTAAACTTCCTCCAAATGAGGAATCTAGGAACTCCTTGGTGTCATCATCAACACCTCTATATAAGTTTTCTATCAATCAAACCTTTGAGATGTTGTGGGTCGGGAAATGGTGTAGAAGTTTCTTGAATCTTTCCCAAGCCTCATTTTGGGACTCTCCTGGGACATGCATAACTATGTAATATGGTCCTTGATATGGTAGGTGAGGGTCATCAGGTTGTACTTTTATGAAACTTGTATTGGAGGCCCTCCCATGTGGTGATGTTGTCTCCCTCCATGACATTGTACCAACTCCTCACCTTGTCTGTAAATGAGTACTTGAGCAGTTATAGTTTTAGGACATCTTCAAAAATGCTAGTCTAATTGTTCAAAGCACAAAGGTTAGAAAAATGTTGTAGGTAGTCATGGCAATCATAACCTTAATTTCTAGCGTAGGAACTACTATATAGAATGGTGATCCACTACATATGGAATTTAATATGTAGGGGTGGTTATAGCAAGAGGCACCACCAAATGATGCACACCACTAAATTTAGTGATGGGGAAGTCATTAAGATACTTCTTGCATTCTTCCTTAAGGGCGACAACCTATCTGGCTCTAATCTCTATGATAATAGTTTCTCTTATCTCCTAGACAAGAGCTTCACATTGGGCTGTAAGAGCCATATTCACACTAAAATTGATCTCTTCATCATCCATCATTTTTTACTATTCTCGATTTCATGTAGTGATAGGTTCTATCAATCTCCAAATCAAATTCAAAAGGTGTGGAGTCAACATCTTGGGAGTGTCAGATACACCTTCAGTTTCTAAAAAGACAATTGATAATGTTAATTTTGAGGAAGTAAATATTCAAGTAGATATGAATGGATATGAATTTGAAAAAGAATCTTTATTGTTAAAAATAATGGGCTTGGAAGGCTATCTCACTTTCTCCTAGAAACAACGTCAAAATTTTATGTGACTATTTTGCACACAAAAATTCCCTAAGAAAAATTATCCTAGGTTTTAAATCCTTTATTACAATTACAACTAATTGAAACACAAGTGGATGGATCAACTACAGGTAGCAAACGGTTTAACCCAAAGGATGGCATTTTAAAGAAATACCAGTTGCCAAACATAATATTTGAAACAGATTGTTTGAGAATAATATAGGATACTGATTGAGTAAAAAGATTTCAATGCAAGAAAATAGATTAAGGTGGGGTTGAAATAAATATTAAAAAACACTCAGACTTTTGTATTTCACTATCATCACCTACAAACATATCCTAATCATTACAACTCAAAAATCACAACAATCAAGCTAAGACCAAGTGAATTCACCTCCTTTTGGGATTTACAAATTACAAAAAAATTGAATCTGCTGTGGACTTGAGGTTTCATTACCCATGTTTCATGATTCAATTATCCTATAGGATCCCTTCTACGAACACATCCACAATTCCTACACATTCATTCAGGCATCTACTCCTAGTTTTATAGTCTCTATGCTTAGCACTATATCAAACATGCTAATGGATAGATCAATTCAACAAGCAAGCATAGATCAAATGAAGAACAATTTATTACATTGAGAATAATAGAGTTTAGTTACTATCCAAGACCCAGATGAGAAGGTCTAATCACTCATAGTCATTGCAACAACAAAAATACAAGAGGAGGAAGGATAAAGTAGCTCACCAACAGAGAAGAAAGAGTAGCCTTAGGTCTTTGACATCCACAACTCACTATGAGAGCAAATAGTCTGAAGAACTTTATGGGATGCTCTTTTTCCTTATATTATCCTCTAGTTCCTAGATCCAAACTTGACCTAGACTAAGAGTGAATGAATGAATTCCCCCTCTTAGGTCATCCTACTTTTGTTTACAAATTGCCTCTGGTTGGTGGGTGTGCAAAATTACCATGTCTTCCATGTTGATCGTGTGACCAAGTGGTGTGGTTGTCTAATCACCCACTTGATAGTGCACCTGATGGACCTCTAGTTAGCAAATCATCATGCTTGGTTGGCCAGTCATCATTCTAAATAGTTCCCTAAAGGGTGAGCGGATCACAAGGGATCGTTCCACCAACCAAGTGAGATCTCTTTTTTTTGGTTGCTAAGGGAAACCCACCCCCTAGGCGGAGGCCCAGATAGTAGGGATGGTAAACCCGAGAGACCCGCACGCCCGCACACTGGTATCTCAATAAGTTGCATCAGAGGCCGACTGACGCTGTGGGAAATTCATTTCCGAGCAGTGCTTCCAACGGAAGTTGAACTCGAGACCCTTCATGAGGGGCCCCGAGTTGCTATAGGTGAGATCTCAAAATTGTTGTTGGCTTCTAACTTTGGAGGTGTATATGATGGTTGGATGACTAGCATGGTGGGTCGGTCAATCCTATTTATCTTTGAGGCATTCTGCTATAGGTGGATCGAATGATCATTTCATCTAAAAAAATTCATCAGAGTATACTGTTAATTGGGATGATCCTCTGATTGCCTGACCTATGTTGGTGATTGGCTGATACATATCTTACCTTGGAGATGGTTTGGTTGGGAAGGTTAGTCAGTCGATCAAGGGATCTGATGGCCTGATCAACATGCATGACATGGCTATTTAGATCCAAATTTCCTTGTGATTCTTTCCATTTCTTAAAACATCATTAGGGGAATGATTTTCATTTTTCTCATGAGTTGATTGGTGTTTTTTTGCATATGAGTAATGAATCTAATCAAAATTACTAATATTCAAGAACAAATATAGACTAACGAATTTAATCAAAACATGATGCAAATGACAACTAAAATGGGAAAAACTAATCTAGAAAGTGTAATGAAAACATGGTCAGTATGCATTCATCATTGCAGTACATGGAGTCCATCTCAAGTGTCATTTCCTCAAGACATTTACTAGAATTTGTTCCTTATATAACCTCATTTTAGTTTTTGGATCATCATCATTCTTCATCAACACTTTGTTTGATTGAGTCATGAGATATCAAAATCAATCTAGCTCCAAATGTGTTCTACTTTAGGATTCTTATGCTAGATGAGGAATTGGAGGCTCCATAACAACTTGTGATTCTCCTTGATACACATCTAACTTTATAGGTTCAATGTTATTTTGAGATCTAGCTTCCTGCCAATGCTTGGTGCAATGAGCTCTTGGGAGCAATGAGCACTTTTATGTATTGAGTACTTCAATGCTATGAGCTCTTTAGAGCAACGAGCACTTTGGTGCAAGGTTACATGGAGAAATCACCTTATTTGGATCATTGAGTAATGTGATTACACTAATGGAAAGGATACATGAGTACTTTTTCAATGGTATATGATGAAGGTATGGTTCACAGTTCAATTAGTAACCCGTGCACTTTTAGTTTTTTTATTCATGCTAGATATAATGTGGATACTCATGCGAATGCCATATCATGAATATGTTAGCACATAATTATGAAATGTTTAGGAAAACGTTATGTGTTAGTGTACATATACATGAAACCTTATGGTGGATAATGCTTTAATAAGACACAAGATTTTTGTGGACAAATTTTCTTTAAGGTGGGTTGGTGTGTTTTTCCCTTAGGGTCACACCCTAATCAACTCAATTTGACTAGATGCAATCCCAAGAGGTTTTCAAAACATGGGGGATATTTTAAATTTATAAATCCCTAATAGGATACTCACATAAACTAACACACTTACTCAAAACTACAGGGGGTCGTGTTATAGTATAGGAAAGAAACAAGTTCGGGGTTGAACCCAAGAGAAAAAGGGGGCACTAGAGCTAGGTTAGTTTTGGGATGGGTTCCTACTACAGATTCTAGGGTTAAGGGTTTGAAGGTTGATTTTGTTAATTACATTAACGATGAATAAGAAAGCATTTAAAGTAAAGCAAACAAGATCAAAACTAAAGTTAACCCTAATTAGTTAATTCTAGCGAGCAAGATAAGGTAAGATAAGCAAGCGAAGGAAAGAAAAGAGAAAACTACACTAAGGCTAGAAGGAAGAGGTCTACACTATGCTAAGATAGAAAAATAAGCCCAAGTGCAATTAAAGATCTAAACTATCAAAAACAAAGAAAGAACAAGACAAGAAGCTAACTAAGCAAGTAAAAAGTTAACTAAGCTAACACTAGCTAAGCAAAGAGGAAACGAGGGTTTTAATGCAATTAGTGTGGGCTGTTTGGGGGATGCATTTATCAATTAGGTTGGGGGTGATGGCATGTGACCATTATACTTTTAGTTACCAAATAAAAAAACAAGCTAGATGCTAATGAATTTCCCTAAACTACTATCTGGCCATGGATAGGATAGATTGTGTATAGGGGAACTAGTCCCTATCACCTCCTACTCACCCTTACGAGGCTCAATTAGGTTAGGGTTTAGGTGGAATTCAATTAGGGTCTAGTCAAGTCAAGGTTTCTAGGATAGGAAATCCTAGGGTGTTTAGGGGCTGAGGGTAGTAATGTAAGGTGGAAGTGAGGTTTTAAAACCTCACATCACCGACATTCTAGCTTTGAGAAGGCTCCAAGATAATTACACTAAGTGATCCTATACTAGCTACTTCGATCTCTCACCTAGGTGTAGGAGAATTGATTAACATGTAGGAACATGAATAGCTAACTAGGGATCCATTAATTGGACTTAGGAGCAATTCACAAATTGTCCACATATAAGCAATTTTCCTATAATCCTAGGTGATTTTAAGCATAAACCATAAAGAAATTCATGAGGAATGAGATAGAAATAGAACATAATCATTAGAAAACAAAATTCATAATGTTTACATATCATTTTCTCTCAACATGGTATCAAAGTAACATTTTGATCCCCAAACAACGTACCTAAGGAACCTATCTACTCATAGAAATTGAAAATACAAAAAGAGAGGAAGAAGAATGAGTAGAGGAGTGGAAACCCATGATGAGATCAGTGAAGACCCCTCCTTCTCCACCTCCTAGCAACATCAACTAGAGATCCTTCCTCTAAGGTAGTTGAATGGCATGAATGTATGGTGGAAAGTGGTCAAACACCCTAAAATAGGTGTTTTTGAGATGGAAGATGATGAAATGGAGGTGGAATGGAGTAGGAATGAGTGGGGCATAAATTGGGGGAGCTGAGAGTGGTATAGTAGTGGATACCCTCATGCTAGAGCTTCCACCCAAGTATATACATGTGGTGGGGAAGAATTGGGTTATGTGAGGGTAAAATGGGAAGTGCAATGGCGAAGTGCTACTAGGGTTGTATATAGCATAGCCATGCTGGGCAGCATGACTGTGGTGGGTGTGGATCAGAATGCATGTGGTGGCATGGAACGGGAAATTGTGAGAATTGGTGAAAAATCACAAGCAAATTTTGATTCTGAATGGCTGGTGGCACGACTGTCATGGCATGGTTAGCATAAATGTGGTGGTCACCATGGCCATGGTGACTTGGAGAAGCTCTACCTTTTCTTGGTGGAACACCTATACTGATCTGCTAGTCACATGGCCATGCTGCATGACACGATCATTATGAGTCATGATGGAACAACCATGTTATGCAACATGACCGTTCTGCTAGCTTTAGTCTTCAATGCTTGCACATGAATTTTTTTCTATGAATTTTCTTGGGTTAGCACATCCGTTCTGTGATACCAGGGTTGTGCTAATCTCTGTATCAACACTAGGTGCTTTTACTTGGTGTTTTCTTGGACTTATTTGCTTCAATGGACCGTTGGACACTAGAGGTAGGTTGAGGGAGCCTTGGACTTCACTTTGGGCCTCTCTAAGGGTAGAGAAACCCTAGAATCATTCTTTCTCTCTCTCTCTATCTCTCTCTTCCATCCAAGAGTGGTCTACGTACATAAAAAACATGCAAATAACGTCCATAAGTTCATTTTACACAAATATCCATATTGAGGGGAATTCCATGTAATCTAACAAAAATATATGTGATTGAAGTGCAATAAGACACAAGATGGAACCCTAAAATAGGGCTACATCACCACCCCAAACTTAAAACATACTTGTCCTCAAGTATGGTCCAACTCAATCTCTCTACAATTTTTCCACAATTAAGAAATGACAAATGCAATGCAAAACATAAATATTAACTAAATGGGATCAATGATGACTAGGTACATGCATTCCACCTCTCTCCTCGTCACTTTCATACACCAAGCCTGAAAAGAGCACTGAGTACACAAGCTTCAAATATAGGGCATAGAACACAAGCTATCCATATGGCTTTCATTTAGCTCGGGATAGACCATTTCATGACAGTGTTAATTGAAGATGACTAGAAGTGTTGTTTCACTTCATGAATTCAATCTTATTCTTCAAACCACACCAAGTGACCCACATGGCTACATAAAAAGGGTGAAGTGATCTACGTTTGATGTTTCCTAGCTCAATGGGTTTTAAAATTGAAGAAAGGATTGCGGTAATAGATTGGAGTGCTATTACATAGAGCACTCATCTTTTCTTTATTTTGATGCTCTTACATAGGAGCATCTTTAATTTTATTTTTGATTTTTTTTCTTTTTTCCCCTTGTTGTAGGTACATCATATGGTGGTGAGAGTGAAGTAGTGAATATAGATATGGCCACCCCAAACTTTTGGAGGTGGCCAACGCTGAATATGTGCACTTTGGCATCTTTTCGTGAGGCAGAGGGGTAAGACGATGATGAAAGAAAAGTTAGGTCAAGTAGGGGTGACTAGTGTGGTTCTCCACATAAAATCTCTTGCATATAAACTATTCCAACACTTCATCATATAATGTCACATAACATGAATGAACAACCCAAAATTCATACTTTTATTATGTGATTCCATCGACCCTAAGCGTTCATAGCTTGCTCAAATCACAACTCAACCAAAACATTCACAGACATAATAGAGGTGATGCACATGTAAAAGTCAAGTATTGATACCATTTAATAATAAACATTGATAATTCACTTGCATTTTTCAAAGATGATCATTTTTAATTCACAAGGCATAGATTGGGTTAAAACATGCTTTACACAAGAAGTTCTAAATGTGGGCAAAATTGGCCAAAACGGTGCCACATTGCCGTCAATCACATCTAAGCTTTTCTCATGGAACAAAAAGTAAGAAACAAACAAATCCTAGATATAAACATGCAAAACTTACAAAAATATACATGATATGCAAGTCATAGCAAAAAGAGCATTTTTTTGAAAACTATGCAAAAATAGTAAGAAAGTGAACTACATGGCATGAAAGTACGCAAAGCAGGTAAAATCTAATCTAGATTGTCAGAGATACAAAACAAAAGTAAATGGAAGGTGAAATGTAGAATGAGTGAAAATGAGGGCATACCGCCCTACCACCCCAAACTTTTGAATCATGTTGTCCTCAGCATGACACTAAAGTATAGGAGTGATAGGGTAGATGATCATGGCTGTTGTGGTGGCTCTAGTGGTGCTCCTCCCTATGGTGGAGGATGCTGGTTTGGGCTATAACATGGTTGTGCTGCGTGGTACAACCGTGTTGGGTTGCCAGCTACACGGTCGTGTTGGACCAAAATGGCCGTTATGTCCTTGTTTTAACACGACCGTGATTCCTTGCACGATCATTCTGACTTGGTTGTAACGCGATCGTGCTTCCTTACATGACTGTTTTGAGTCTGACTTTTGTTTCTTGATTTTATTTTATTCTTCATTTGGTTTGAGTGTACCACCACATGCGTTTCATGGTACCACAGTCATGGTGTGTATTGTGGCAGGTCATTTCAACTTGAATTCCATCAAAACACAAATTTTTTGCTCAAAAGTGATTTTTCTTAAATCCTTATCTAAAATTTCATCTAATGTTTTTCATTTCACCTTGGTTTTCACCTACACATCTCAAACTAAACAAAAACTATTAAAACAAGCATATGTATGATTTCTTGGAAAAGTGTAAAAATAACCAAAAGTATCAAAAATGAAAGGTTGGGTGAAAAATTCCCCAAACCTAGGTGAGTTGCCTCCCACAAGTGCTAAATTTTGAATCTTCAGCAGGGTTTTTTGATTCTTGCATCATTCATCCATTTGAAATTTTTGGGTGTCCATTCATGCGATAAATGCATATCTCACTTGCATTCAAAATGTGTGTCATGCCCCATTGACCACCAAAGTTGTCATCAAGTCTTCCATCCAAATATCCTTCTTTAAAATGACCAGTCAGATTTTTCAAGTGACCATGTCCAATATCCTCATCTCGGGCTCGCCGAGTTGGGGTCTTGTACACATTGATCCTTATCTTCATGTCCATGAAAGAGACTATCATTGTGCCACTACACACATGTATCTCATCATCAGTTGTAGATAAGAATGACCTTCCCAAGATTATGGGAATCTTCGTATCCTCTGGCTCCATGTCAAGAAAAATGAAATCTACCAAAATACTGCTCCCCTTTCCTTGTTTATCATCACCAAAATATCATCCACTCTTCATGTGAGGCACTTTGATTGAGCGATCAGCCAATTGGAGAGTGGAATGAGCTGGTTTCAACTTGCCTAACCCCAGTTCCACATAGACACTATATTGCATCAAATTCATACTAGATCCCAAATCAAATAGGGATTTGTCTATGCGATGTCCCCCTATGTAGCTAGGTATGATTGGGGCTCCTGGGTCTTTCCTCTTCATTGGGAGTGAATGTTGGATGATAGAGCTCACTTGTTCAGTCAACTTGACTCTCTTTAGTATTCTCCCCGTTGACCTTCTCTTCACAGTACATAGGTTCTTGAGAAACTTGGCATATCTAGAATGTCAACATTGTGATTTTGCCTCCTTTTTACTTCCAGGGGCTCATCAAATGCATTGGGGAATGGTGGTTCACTTGCTTTTGCAGCACTTGAAGCAACATGATTTCCTTGTGGCATGCCAGGAGGTGGAACACTCAGGATAGTAGAATCTATAGAAGGAGTGTAAGATGGAGAAAACAATATCACATTCTCAATAGGAGGTGTCATAGAATCATATTTTGCAATATCAATCACAATATCCCCACTTGGCTTCCTTTGCTTTGCTTTATCAACCTTTTTTTGACTCTTGGGATGCGCAAGAGATGTCCCACTCCTTAGAACTATCACAACACTACGTTTCTTGTGGTGGAGAGGGGGAGCATGTTGTGGTTGTGGAGGACATGGAGGTGGTACTTGTTATTGAAATTGAGGCAGAGGGGAGAATTGAGGCTGGAAGGTGAATTAGTGGGGAAGTTGTGGTGATGGAGGGGGAGGAGGTGTATAAGGCTTTAGATGGCCTTGGAAGTGGTATATGGGCTGCACTTTCATTGAAGGTGGACTATAGAGAACTTGAGTGGAATGCATGGGTCAACTTGCTTCATTAAAACTCATAATGGGCTTTAATTTTTTTCCCTCTTGGAGAGAAAGTTTGGAAGATAGCTTCTCTATCCTTTCCTTAAGACTTGTAATAATATTTTGGACATCATAAAAGCTTTTCAATTTAGATAGAACCTCTTACTCAAACTTTGAGCTATATCTTGGACTTTGTTGTTCTGGATATCTATAGGAGTGAGGTGTCTTTATTTCTTCCCTAGAGGACTTAACAAGATTGATTGAGCGACAAGGAACACTCCCCACTTGGTTCTTCATAAATCTCACCATGTCCCCAAGAATCTTCATCACTTGTGGGCTTGAATCACTAGAAGATATAGGCGGCACACCAAAAGGTCGGTCACTATCATTAGTCATGCTAGAAGCTCGGATCCTTGCCTTTTCCACCAATTTCTCAAACAAGGGCTATGTATCCTCCAGTGGCTTAGCCATAAAAATTCCTCCACAAGAAGAATCAATTGTAGCTTGACTCATGGGAGAAAGACCAAAGTAGAAGGATTGAACCAGCTACCAAAAAGGAAGTTCATGGTGCATACACTCTCTCAATATCTTTTGGAATCTCTCCCAAGCATCATGGAACTACTCATTGCCCATTTGACTAAAATCACAATGGCACGCCACATTCGTGTCAATCTTGCATTGGAGTAGAATTTCATCAAGAAGGCATTCTTCATCTCTTCCCAACTCATGATGTCCCTTCTTGAATCATACCAATCTTTGGCTTTATCTTTGAGGGAAAAGTGAACAAGGTCAACCTGATTGTGTCATCACTAGCCGTCAGCATCCTAAAGGTTGAACATACTTCAAGAAAAGAGTCAAAATGCTTGTAGGAATTCTCACTCTCTTATCTTTAGAAGGTGGGAAGGAGCCCAAGAAGACATGTAGGGATAGATAATTTCTCCCCTAGCATTTGATCAACTCTTCTCGCAATTAGCAAATTGTAGTTACTTGGCATGAAGTACTCATGAAGTGGCTTGTGAAAAAAAGTTGCATTTTGGCCTTCCATCTTGTCTTCCTCACATGGATTTTTACATGCTCAAGGCACAACCAAATAAAAGTGGACATGCTAGCAAACTTATATACACAAAGAATACAAAAAACAAAGAATAAAGAGTATCAATGATGAGGGAAGTAAGAAAAGATCAAAGCAAAACTAACTAGCTAGGTCAAGCACATTTCTCCCTGGAAATGGTGCCATAAATATTAGTGCATTTTCCCCTTAGGGTCATGTTAATAAATCTTATCTATATCCAACTTTATTATATTTTGTAATTTCTATATATTGCCGGACCTCTATGTAATTTCTCTGGGTTCTCTTATTAATAAAAGGGAGAGGGCACATTGCTCCTCTCTACACGCTACATTGCAACACCCTATCTTTCTTTTTCACATGGTATCAAAGCAACAATATCCAAGGGAAGTGTAGCCGACTCTAACCCTAACCAATAGGCAAGCCACTTCCGCATCGAACAACATCTGCTTCCACCAAGAAGCAGCAAAAACACTGGCACCACAGGTAAGAGACCAACCATTAGTAGGAATAGACCGCCAAAAAACTTTCTACCGGGCTGGTTTTCGTCGGGTGAGGGGCCAAACGCGGTTGATTCTTGACTAAAAGGTGCTAAATCATTCAACCTCTCTAATGACCTTCTAAAAGTACAAATCAAGCAGCCTACATCTATTTAGAGAATGCCTAATCACAACTCCTCCACGTGTGATTAGGAAATACTCACTTGGAGGCTGTTGATGCATCAGAAACGTATCATCTCATCTATATTTGGGTGATGTGTATCTCTTTGTCACTCCCTTCCACAACTTGACACGTATCCTTACATAACTTAGTTTCTCTCTTGACGTGTATCATCCCATCATTCTATTTTCCATTTAGATCATGGAGGACATCAAGGCATCTACCATATACAAAAACATGTTACCTATCCCATCCATCAAGCAGAATAGGAAGAATTATTTCTTATGGATGAATGCTGCCCATACAATGTTGGAATCCCAAAATAAGGCAAAACATGTCAATTCTGATCCTCCTACTTCTACTGATAAAGACTATGATGAATGGAAGAATCATAATAGTCTGGTGAAGACATGGCTGTGGGGGAGCATGGAACCATAATTTCTTCTAGGTTCATGTTCAACACTATTGGCATAGAGATATTGGATGTAGTACATAAACGTTATTCACAAGAAAAGAATGCTCCTTATTAGTTTATGATATATGACCATCTATTTGTAGAATGATAGGTAGACAAGCATTTGGAAGAATATTTTGGAGTGATCCAAGCTATTGCTCAAGAACTAAGCTTCTATCATCCATAGACTATCACAAAACAAGTCAAAGACAGACATGACTTGATTACAACAAAATTCTTATTTGGCCTGAGTTCTTCATGCAGTTCAGCCCACAATGTTATCCAACCTTTTGACAAACTTCCCAGATTGGAAGAGTCTTACTCAAGGATTTTACAGTCAAATTTTAAATAGGTTTATCCTACATTTGTCCCATCTCATGGAGATTCTCATGCATCTGTAGTCGCTACAGTTAGAGGAGGCTGAATAGATACGAGCTGAGGACGTGGCACATGTACTAAGTGCACTTTCTATGACAAACCTCGACACACAGTTGAGAAATGTTGGAAGAAGCATGAAAGACCTGGTGCACCACCTGTGGGGGCAACAAACTATGCTAGCACTACTGAGTCTTCTGAGCCTCCTACTTCAAGTTTTAGATCTTCTAGCATCACACCCAAGGATGAATATGATAAATATATTCTTTCTACCCATCATTTGAGTTTGGGATCATCTTCTTCTTCAAAAAACTTGGCATCTACTAATGGTAATCAAGCTACCTCTTTACTAGCTTCTGGTTCAACTTCTTCATGGGTGGTTGACTCTGGTGCTCACAACATATGAATGGTATGAGGAGACTGCTTCATTCCATTGAGTCACATATTCCTCAACAATCTATGATAATATTAGATGGTTCAGTAAGGAGAGTGTTAGCCAATGGATCTGTTTCTATGAATCTAGAATTGGTCTCAAATCTGTACATTATGTGCCTACATTTCCATCTAATCTTCTTTCTATTGCAAAATTGATTGATACTATGGAATATACGTTGACATTTGGACCTTATTATTTTGTATTAATAGATCTCAATAGTATGAGAACGATTTGTGGGGGGCCTATAAAAGGTGATGTCTACCTCTTCCATGGTGAAAGTCTACCTCACCAAGCATCTTCTCATGCTCCAGCTATCCTTTTGAGCGGTCCTCCCTTACTGTGGCACTACAGATATGGACATCCTTCATTGGAGAGATTGAGAAAGTTAGAACCTGAGTTATCCCAAGTGTCTTCATTAGAGTGTCATTCCTGTAAATTGGGGAAACATCATAGAATATCTTATCCCATTCATGTCAATAAACAAGCTTCTCATCCCTTTGAGTTAGTCCATGGAGATGTTTGGGGTCCCGTAAAAGACAACAACTATAATGTTTTTTGCTATTTTATTTCCTTTGTGGATGATTTTTCTTGCATGACAAGGATTTATTTGTTGAAGATTTGAGAGTCTGTGTTATCCATTTTCAAGCATTTTCATCAGGAAATAAAGTCCAATTTTATTGTAATATTAAAATTCTTCAATCTGATAATGCCTTGGAATACATTCAAAGTGCTATGGCTGATTTTTATAGATCTGTTGGGATGATACATCATACGTCTTGTCCTTACACCCCTCAAAAAAATGGGGTAGATGAGAGGAAAATCATCAAATTCTTGATATTAGTAGGAAAATTATGTTTCATTCCAATGTTACTAAGAGATTCTAATCTGATGCTTTACTTACTGCCTATTTCCTTATTAATAGGAAACCCTCTTGTGCTTCAAGGACATACTCTGATCTCTCTCTTACATCCCATGGATAATCCCTTTCTTGTTCCCCATAGAGTGTTTGGCTGTACTTCCTTTGTCCACAATTTTGATCCTAAGGTTGATAAATTATCCCCTAGGTTGATTAGGACTCTTTTTCTTGGGTACTCCAACACTAGCAAAGGTACAAGTGTTATTGTCCTAGTATCCATCGTATGTTTGTGTCTAGGGATGTAACTTTTCATGAATCCACTCGATATTTCTCTAGTGTTCCCAGTAAGGGGGAGCAATTAGGTGAGAGTGATAGAGTGCCTCCATCATACATTAGTGAGAGAGTGCCACCAACACATCAAAGTGAGAGTGTGCCACCTATCATTTTTGACTATACTATAGTTTAGGAAGATCATCCAACAAATGGTACCTTAATTCAATAATATTCAAATGTTTCCAGTAGACGAGGCAAACATGATCTAGAGGAGGTAGAGACTTTACTCTCTGAGCCTTCCCCATCTCCCTCTACTCAAGACACTCATGAAGAACCATCTCACCTTGATATTCCCATTTTTGTCCGCAAAGATACTCATTCCTATACTGTTCGACATCCTATTGCAAGTGTGTGTTGTTTGTCAAGATTATCTAAGCGGACCTATGCATTCACTCTTGGGATTGATTTTGTGGTCATTCCAAGAAATCATCTTGATGCTATGAAGGATATTGGCTGGAGACAGGCAATGCATATGGTAATGTCTATCTTCTACATAAGAACACATGGGAACTTATTGACTTACGTCCAGATAAATATGTTGTAGACTACAAATGGGTATTGATAGTGAAACATAATCCTGCTGGTTCAGTTGAGAGGTTGAAGGCTAGATTGGTGGAAAAAGGTTACACTCAGACATATGGGGTTGATTTCTTTGAGACCTTTTGACATGTGGCTTGTCTAAATTCAGTGTGGATTCTTACTTCCCTGGCTACTACTTTTAGCTGGCCTCTATTTCATCTTGATGTCAAGAATGCCTTTCTTCATGGTGATCTACATGAAGAGGTGTACAAGGAGCAACCTATTGGTTTTGTTGCTCAGGGGAAGTGTCAGAAGGTGTGTAGATTGAAGAAAGCCATCTATGGGTTGAAACAATCTCCTAGAGCTTGGTTTGATAAGTTCAGTGATGTTGTACTAAAGATGGGCTTTTCTAATTCTATGAATGATACACTCCTGATTCTATTCTAGCTCTCCTATTGGATCTATTATTATTGTTGTAAATGTTGATGATATAGTTATCACCGAAAATGATTCTATAGGAAATTCACATGTGAAAGAAGGATTGCAGGGGATTTTTCATACAAAGGATATGGGAAAACTAAGTGATCTCATGCAGGTACTAATTTGTATGAGAGGAAATATGTGTTGGATTTACTATAGGAAGAAGGTATGAGTGAGTCCAAGCCAGTATCTACTCCTATGGACTATCATGTGAAGGAGATGACTAATGATACTAATTATCTAGATCTATGATATTACAGAAAAATTATTGGTAAACTAATATATCTGATAGTTACCCGCACTGACATTTCCTTTGTTGTAGGAGTGGTGAGTCAACATATGAACTCACCACATCAGTCACATTGGACAATAGTTTGCCATATTCTCAGACATCTGAAAGGTGCACTTGGTAAGGGGATCACCTATTATAGACCCAAGACCCCTGTGTCTACTCTTGTTCTTACTGGTTATGTAGATGTAGATTAGGTTGGTAATCTAAATGGTAGGAGGTCTACTTCTGGATATTGCTCATTTCTAGGAAATCACCTGGAAAAGCAAAAAGCAGAATGTTGTGGTAAGATCTAGAACAGATGCTGATTATTGAGCAATGAATCGTGCCTATTGCGAGTTGTAGTGGGTTCAATCTATACTTTCTAAATTAAAGATTCATGTGTTGTCTCCCATAGATCTTAAATGTGACAATCAACCTATAATCTATATTGCCAAGAACCAAGTCTTCCATGAACGTACTAAACACATAGAGGTTGACTGCCACTTCATCAGAAATCAGATCAAGAATGGTACTATTGTGGCTCCGCACATCAAATTTGAAGATAAACTTGCATGGTTATCACAAAGACATTGAGTCCATCAACATTTTAGAACTTTTACAACAAGTTGGGCATACACGATGTGTATGCTCCATCTTGAGGGGGAGTGTTACTATATCTTATTTATATTCAGCTTTATTATATTTTGTAATTTCTATATACTGTTGGACCTCTATGTAATATCCTTAGGTTCTCAAATTAATAAAAGAGAGAGGGCACATTGCTCCTCTCTACACATTGCATTGCAGCACCCTATCTTTCTTGTTCACATGTCACACACTAATCAACTGAATTTGACTAGATTTAACCCTAAGAGATTTTCAAGCACACAAATTTATAAAGCCCTAATAGGCTTCTCACATAAACTAACACACTTACATACAAGCACACATGGTCGTGGTATAGTATAGGAAAGCAACAAGTTAGGGGTCGAACCCAAGAGAGAAAGGGGGTACTATAACTAAGTTAGTTTTGGGCTAGGTTCCTACAATGGAGTCTAGTATTAAGGGTTTTATGTTTTTTTTGTTAATTACACTAAAGGTGAACAAGAAAGCATTTAAAGAAAAGAAAACAATATTAAAACCTAAGTTAACCCTAGACAGTTAATTCTAATGAGCAAGAAAAGATAAGACAAGCAAAAAAAGGCAAAAAAAGAGCAAACTACACTAAGGCAACCAGTAAGATGTTTACACTACATTAATCTAGAAAACTAAGAACAAGAGCAATTAAAGACCTGAACTAGCAAGAATAATACAAGAAGCTAACTAAGCAAGTAAAGAGCTAACTAAACTAACACTAGCCAAGCAAGAAGGAAACTAGGGTTTTAATGCAATTAAGAGTAGTGTTGGCTGTTTAGGGGATGTACTTATCAATTAGGTTGGGGGTGATGACATGTGAACATTATACTTTCATTTATATTACCAAACCAAACAACAAGATAGATGCTGATGAATTCCCTAAAATACTAACTAGCCATGGATAGGATAGGTTGTGTATAGGGGAACTATTTCCTGTCACCTCCTACTCACCCTTGCAAGGCTCAATTGGATTAGGGTTTAGGTGGGATTCAATTAGTTCTAGTCTAGTCTAGGTTTCTAGGATAGGATTCTTAGGGTAATTAGGGGTCAATGGTAGTAACGTAAGGATGAAGTGAGGTTTTAAACCTCACATCATCCACATTCTAGACTTGAGAGGGCTCCAAGCTAATTACAAAAGCTAATTAGACTAGGTCTCCTATACTATCTACTTAGATCTCTCAACTAGGTGTAGGAGAATTGATTAACATGTAGGAAGGTGAATAGATAACTAGGGATCTAAGAATTGGACTTAGGAGCTTTTCACAAATTAGCCACATATAAGCAATTTTCCTATAATCCTAGGTGATTTCAAACACAAACGACAAAGCAATTCATGAGGAATGAGATAGAAATAGAACATAATCATTATCAAAAGAAATCATAATATTTACATACCATTTCCCCCCAACATGGTATCAAAGTAACACTTTGAGCCCCAAACAACCCACCTAAGGGGCCTAGCTACTCATACAAATGGAAAATACAAAAAGAGAGGAAGAAGAATGAGTATAGTAGTGGAAAGACATGATGAGCTCAGTGAAGAGTCTTCCTTCTTCACCTCCTAGCAGCAACAACTTGAGCTCCTTCCTCCAAGGCATGTGAATGACACACATGTATGGTAAAATGTGGTCAAAAACCCTAAAATAGTATTTTAAGGTGGAAGATGTTAAAATGGAGGTGGAATGGAGTAGGAATGAGTGGGGGGTGAAATGGGGAGCTGGGAGTGGTCTACTAGTGGCTATCCTCATGCTAGAGCCACCACCCAAGTATATATAGGTGACATGGAAGCACTAGATTAAGTGGGGGTAAAATGGGAAGTGCAATGGAGAAGTGTTGCTAGGGTGGTATGTAGCATGACCGTGCTGGGCAGCACAACCATGGTGGGTGTGGGTCAGAATTCCCGTGGTGGCATGGAATGGGTGAGGTGAGAATTGGTGAAAAATCACATGAGGATTTGGATTTCGAATGGCTAGTGGCATGACCATGGTGGTCACCATGGTTGTGGTGTGGCATGGGTAGCACAACCATGGTGGCCACCATGACCATGGTGGCTTGGAGGAGCTCTTCTCATTCTTGGTGGCCACACAGTCGTGCTGCATGGCACAACCATTCTAGGTCATGATGGCACACCCATGCTATGCAACACGACCATTCTGCTGACATGAGTCTTCAATGATTGAACTTGGTTTTTCACGATTGATTTTCTGTGGTTAGCATGGCTGTTCTGTGATACCATGGCCGTGCTGGTCTCTATATCAATACTTGTCTCTTGTACTTGGTGTTTCTATAGACTTCTTTGCTTCAATAGACCCTTGGTCACTAGAGGTAGATTGAGAGAGCCTTTGACTTCACTTTGGGCCTCCTAAGGGTAGAGAAACTGTAGGAGCGTTCTTTCTCTCTATCTTCCATCCAAGAGTGGCCTAAGTACCTGAAAAACATACAAATAATGTCCATAAGTGCATCTTACACAAATATGCATATTTAGGGGAATAACATGTAATCTAATAGAAATAGATGTGATTGAAGTGCAATAAGGCACAAGATGGAGACCTAAAATAGGGTTGCATCATGGGTAGAATAGTAACATCCCAAGAGTATCAATTAAAAATAAACATGCTCAATAATGCCAATTCACCAAGTTAATTTTCTTCTAATAATTTAACACCCTAGAATAAGTCCTCCATGTGACGATCCAATCTTTTAGCACTTAAAAATTTGATTATGCACACAACTCATCCATGATTATGTAATAAGGGATATGCGAGGGTTAAATAGCAATTTAACCCACATATGTCCATTATATGTTCCAATACTTAGTATACATGTATCTAATGAGATATTAGAGATTTTTCATAGATTTTCATAATGTAACTCCTCTTGAATGATTATTAATGCATTAAACACCCTAAGTACCTAATGTTAAGAATCACATCTTTCCCTAGCTCGAATGTAAGAATTGTTTCAATATTTGGGTTCATGGTCGAATCAGTAAGGGGCCAAATTTCATCAATTTTAAATAACACTAGATACACAATTTTTATATTACAAATAAAATGATTAATTATGTGAATCAATCTATATTTAACCTAGCTACTTGCATAATTTGATCAATTAACATATGCACTCCTAAGTCACATAGATGCAGTGATGATTCTTGCAACAAGCTTTTATGTGTCACACGTGACTATTTTGAGTTAATTACATTGGACCCTTGCAAAATCATCAGATGTTGATTCGAGGTACAAAGCTTCATATACTACCTCATGAAATACCCACATGGAGAGAGAAATAGACATGGCATATCCCTTAGCCCCAAATCTCACTCCCATGTTTACATTTTCCTATTTTTTCACTATCAATCAAAAGAAGAGATCAACACGATCTCCACAAACCCTAAATAGACCTCTCTCTTCATTGAAAGAGGAAATGCATAATCCTCATTCTCCTTTATCTACTGATGAAACCTTGCAGACAAGCTCCAAGCCATTGAAACGACAAGGAAAGGACCTCAGAGCTCGGTAAGACCTCAAGAAGTCATTTTCATCCTCCAATTTGGACTATATATTTTAGAGAAAGGCTACCAAATTCAAGTTCCATCGATGATGATGGTGGGCCTGACCCAATGTTTCTCATGTCCTCTACCAAATTAAGTTAACAGTAATCTTCTTGACACTCTACAGATTCTTAACCTTATACCCATTGCCTATCCATTTCACTCCAATGCTATACCCACAAAATTGGTTTATAGATATTAGATATTGACCATTGACCCTCCTTCCCAGCCATAGTCAAGACACAAAAACATATCCCCTACCCCAAGTATCTCACTGATAATCTATTCTATGTTCATTTCATGCCTTAAATGGCTACACCAACTCTTTCCAATTTTGAGCTTAGGGTTCTGGTTACTAGAAATAACAACAATATTTGTGGCTCTAATGGTAGGTATACCTTGCCTTTTGCTTCTTCTATTTTGACCTACCCTCACAAACAAACTAAATGCATCCGTTTCTTTTTGCTCCCCTCCTTTCTCATTTTTGTGTTCCTATAGCTTCTCAACCATGGTAGTGACCTAGTTTTCACTATCATACCATAAGGTCAAAACAAGGGGTCTTTAAGTTCTCTATAGCTTAAAGAACCCTATGATCTTGGTCTCAAGTTACAGTTTTCTACTAATCATAACCTGTCTCTAAGAGCACATCACATGTCCCCTTTTTGCCTTTGTTTTGTGTTAATGCATCACTTAGCACTGACAATCACTAAGATAATTATCCTAGAGTTTAATCCTTTTTCAACTTTCCATTTAAGGTTAGTATAGAAAGGGTGGCTCCCACAAGACAACCTTTTAAGATTGTTTCTTTTATCCCAATTATTTTGAAGAACTATTTTGTTATTTTTTGTATTTTCAGATTTAGAACGGAAAGTAAAAGCGGGTTGGGGGTTTGATTGATTACACTAAAATAAGAAATAAACACAAAGTAACAATGTAATAACAAGAATTTATTTTGCCCCTGCCACAAGGAAAAGAAACAATTGTTAGCACAAGTAGACTATTGTGAATGGAAAAAGATTAGAAGTAAAGAAAGAAAATCAATGGAGGTTGAAATCAAAGAGAGAGAATCGAGGCTCGTAGGAGTTTTCATCACCTTAGCCTAGGCGATAACAACTTATTCTTAAGCGACGATTCGATGAAGGTTTGCGAATTTAAAAACTCACAAGAGATAAACTCCACATGAGCCCATTGGTCTTGGTGCTCATGCTTCCTAGTTTATCATCCAAAAAGACGAAAATCCACGGTCATATAAAAACGTCTATGCAATCGATTTTATTGTTCTAAATCCGGATTTCCATGGTCATTTCCATCCAGATTAACGTGGGATTCGAAGATCAACCGTTAATTAAAATCGATTACCATCTAGTCATTTAAGAAAAAGTCATTAAAACTATGGCTAAGGGGTTATTCCCCTTGCCTCGATAGAAGTCTACCCACACATGCTTGTGGAAAACATGGAGGCGGAGGGAAGAAGAGTTCTAGCCATAGTCTAGTCTTACTAAAGGATAGTTCCTTCGACTAGAGTCAATGAAATGGATGACGCTTAATCCCTTGCTCCATTCCACGGAAGAATAATAGGAAGAAGAAACTAGATCTAAACGAGCAAAGTAAAAGAACAACAATTGAAAGAAACACTTGGCTTGCAAAAACTATTCTTTATTGATGGAAAGAACAATAACATAAGAACACCAGAAGATTGCTCAGAAATCCCGTACAAAGATGATACAAAAGATGATGCTTGGGAGGAGGAAGTGCCCTTCCTTTTATAGGAGAAGGAGGGGTAGGCTATCAAAAAAAATAGGGGAAAAAAGAGAGGGAGCTATCCTTTTGAATTTTCAAGATTTGGTCAATAGGAATTTGATAGACTTTAATTGTCTTGACCATGTAACTCTCTTCAATGCAGATTCCCGCAGCAGCGATTTCGAACGTATTTTTCTCCCATAAAAAGCACAAAATCGGTCCAAATAATACGATATTCTTTTAGTAAATTAAATTTCCTTTCCAATGAATACTTGTACACTCAATTTGGACTTTGGATGTAAGAGTTATGGCACTTTTGGTGACAGATATACAATAATTACAGGACTGCTGCAAATTGTGTAATTATACTCCAAGAATATTCATCCCATTTCCTACAAAATCCAAGAAAATATAATTAAAATTCTTATTGAGGAGAAAAATATAATATAATGTGATTAAATATAAAACTAAGAAAATAAACAACAAAACAATCATAAAAATATATCTAAAAGATGCAAATAAAAGTGATGAAAACACATTTATCATTTTGTCCATAAGGGAACATGGCAAATGATGTAATATCTATTCAGCCCTTGGTTTCACTTTGATGTGTCACAACTTATATGGGTATTATAGTCATTTAGTGATTTCTGGTTGATGAGTCAGGTAGCTGATTAAGTCAAATAATTTGACTTTATACCCCATCCTAGGGCCTAGATTAGACATTTCATGTGAGGGTAAACTGGTCTTTGAGATTTACATTACTCAAATTTTCAAAATGATGTTTGTCAGTTTTTTCCCTCATCTCAGATTGGTCATAACTTTACAAATTCATATCTATTAAATCCAATGTCAAAACGTTATGTACAAATAATCACAAAAAAGGTCTTGAGACAAGGAACCTTCCTTACCTATACCCAGATCACGTTTCCCAACTATGTTTCCATAATTTAATTAAGAACCATCAATTAACGTTAATAAAGTTCAATTAATACATGTGATGTATTATACATGATAACTAGGGTTGGATAAGGAATCAAGACATCAATATTATACCTCCTCAAGCACAAGTGAGTGGGTCATGCACATTGAGTTTACTTTAGGGTTCAAGGTTTAAATTATTCACTTATATATTCATAATGCCTAATCTAAAGTATAAATCATTATATTTAGTACAATCTTATGGAAACTCTACTCATGTTAAGAATTTAGGTTTCTACTATTTGATGTTTATGTTTTAAAATTGAACATTACATATTATTCCATGTTAATGAATCATGAAATCAAGATAATCATACTTAATGAATTAAGAATTCATGTTATGTAAATATAATCATGTTTAAGTGAGCCTTAACCAAACTTATTAGCTATGTCAGAGCATTATGTCAGCCATAACCAATCTTATGTGAGCCTTAACTGAACTTATGAGCACTAGGGTGCATTCAAGAGAGCGACTGTATTAACTCAAGATAAAATTTAAGCTTTTTATGTAATCATACCAATCTACTGAAGCTTCCAAGTAATCTAAAAAATATACAAGTAATAACCCTTAGTTTCCTTATGGTATTTGCCAAAATAACATGTTTAAGGTTTGGGTCCAAGTTGTTCAAAGAATTGTTTCCTGATATAATCTCCACATCCCCAAATCTTTATAAAATACATATTGGAATGTTTCCCATTCCATATCTCATATGGCGTCTCTTGAACTTATTATAAGGTAGCAAGTTAAGTGTAGACACCATGGTTTAAAGAGCATATACCCATAAGCAAGTTGTACCATGTCCAGTAAGGTGAACTTTCTTCTTTCTAACACACCAATATGTTGTGGTGTTCAAGTGGAGTTAGATATGATACAATACTACACTTTTTGATATTGGACTGAAACTCTTGGCTTATAAATTCACCGCCACGATTGGATTCTAGTGCTTTGATTCGTGCCAAGTTGGTTCTACACGTAATTAATGAACTTGTTATACTTTTGAAGGGATGTTGATTTATGCTTCATGAGATACACATATCTATATTTTATCACCCTCCCTAAGTACATACATGAATATAGTGGAAGAAACACCAATTTATCCATAACTCGTGCACTCAAGGGGGAATTACATAAAAATAGCATATAGAACGACAATATAATCAAACACAGACACTTTAAATGATAAATATTCTCATCATTGTTCTTATAAAAGGAAACATTAAGGCTATAACATGGAAAACCATCTTGAGACAAAGTTTATAAAGGTTCTAAACATTGTAAACATATAGATGAATCTATAAATCTGAGGAGCATATTATAGTTGACACACCACTAGATATTATCATGCTCAATCTTTTTTGCTTCAAGCCTCTAAATTCTACTTCTATTCATACTCTTCACCTGCAGACATCTCATCCCCGACCATGCATTAGAAAAATGATTGTTAGCATAAGTGTCATGAGTATTCTAGTATATACATTATTGAAGAAATATGATGCTACAAAAATAATCCTGATCATTATAAGCATGAAACTAACATTAAACTCTATATAAAATTTGAAACATAATTATCTCTTCTTTCTTTAACTTAGTTCTTATCTTTTTACTTTTCTTTCTCTGGAGACCTATACTCTGGTACATGGGTCTCATGACCTGCACTAAGGTGCCTAGGTCACATAACTTGCACTATGGGCCTGAGTTATGTCTCTCTTATCTTAAATCTCTTTCATCATACTTCTAAATGAGATTATGCACACACTCCAGATTAAGGTATCTTTTATTAACAAATTTTAGCTAATAGTGGTCACCAATATATGATAAGTCCTCCTCTTTGACATCAAAGTATCCTCTATGGTATAACACACCATGTATTGACAAGCCATGCCCTCTATTGACACAAAAGTGTTCTCAATGGTGCAACACACCCTTTGTTGGCACAATGTGCCCTCTGCTGACACCAAAGTGTTTTCTATGGTGCAATGCATCCTCTGTTGGAAAGTTGTTCCCTCTGTGACACCCAAAGTGTCAGGAATAGTGTGACCAATAAATCATCCCATGACTCTCTACTGAGGACATATCCTATAATGTAGTTAGTTAATGTTCTGATGTCACTTTCTATCTTTGTTCTTAATCTCGTATTCTAAATTTTAGTCTCTTATCTATGAATCTATTCTTAACTTCTATCTCTGAGCTAATCCATTATCTTTGTTCTTTAATTCTAAACTGAATCTAACTCTGGGTCTAAAATTTGATATACTTATTATATAATAAATCTTAATCTAAAGCTCTATTTTAATATGAGATTTAACATAATTATATATCATTTTTTGATATCTGAGTTAAAAGCTTAGGAAAATGACGTGATTCAGAATATAGAAATACCAATTATATGAAAATAACGTAAGTACCAAATATCTCAAATATGATTTTTAACAAGATAACTCAATCTCTTCAAAGTCTCATTAAATCTAATCTCAACATGAACCTTAATGCATTCATGTGAGCTCAAATCTTAAAGAATGTTGCTATCATATTCTTACTCTTATGACACAAATCATGAATCTTAATGAAATCTTATTTTGGAACTTAATCATTTCTTACTACATTTTAATCCTATAATAATAGTAAAGGTATATACATGTTTCCTGCATCTCTTAACTTTAAAATCTTAGAACATGTGATCATGAATGTCTTATTTAAGAAACATGTAAATGTACTGAGCTTTAAATATGAAGTACTCATGGGCATGGACCACTTACCTAGATCAATAGGAACAAGCCCCTAAGATCTCCTTATCTTACAACTTTAATTTACATGAATTATTAACCCAAACCCTAGATTAGGATATTCACACCCTAATTACCCTAGTTATGGATATTCATGAGAAACAAACCAAAACAAGTCTTAAAACCTTAACCATTGGCAAGATCTAAAAATTTGATCAAAATCCATATATGGTTTCCATTTTTATGATACATGGACTAATTTCTTAGATTTATACAAGGTTGGAGCATTATTTTATTGAATAAAAGAATTTGTTACCTTGGGAGGCACTAAACAAGGAGGGGGAGGGATCCACCTTAGGCAGGATTTGCTTGACCCATGCTCCTCTACCTTCTTTATCCTTGGGTCGCATACATGAGGCCACCCCCTCTATTTCCTATGTACAATAGAGTGTTGCACCATGGCTTCTTCGACAATTTGGTATGTTGTGCCCTGGGTGAAGTCACTTCACATGATGAGTTTTTGGTCACCCATGGCATAGACCCACACCCAGACCTGCATGATCGACCTTGAACCCTCCTTCAAAGTGAGACCACATCTACAACGCATACATGGTGCTTAGCTAGGTGCCACATCAAAAGGGAAGAAGGAGCTTTTTTTGTTGACTCCATGACTCCAATCAAGATTCGTGGTTGACCGAGCTTTTTTAAGATCAAAAGAAGCATCTCAAACCAGATATCATCACTCCCACAACTAATAACTCAGTCTTCTTTATGTGCCAAAGTGGTAATAGGAAGGGGAGGGGAATTTAGGTGTTTCATGGAAAGGGAGAACTAGGTTTGGTTCTGAGGAAAATCGATGTACTTATGATGATAGGAGGGGATCCATGAAACTTAGAAAAGGTACAAATGGCGTCTGGTTCTAGCAAGGAGGATGATGGAGGTGTCTGCAACTCATTCTGATAGGGAGGAAGATGTTGAATTGGGTGTTTCTAAAACCAGATCCATTAGGGTTTGGGTCTATTCACCTTGAGATCGATTGGTGCAATCTTGGATTTCTTCTTGGACTTGGTAAGTGATATCACCTTCTTTCCTTTCATTTTCATTACCCTACTCTCTTCTTCTTTCTCTTCTTGGCCGATCCAATGGTGTTCCATGGTAGTGCTGGAGTTAGAACTTGAAACACATCTCTTTCTTGCCTTTTCTACCTAGGATTTGCTTCCTTCTTGGTGGTGAAGCTAGCTTGTCCATGAGGAGCTCTTAAGATATGGTTTCTTTCTCCTTTCCATTGAGACACCTTGTTGTTTGTGGTTACTACATCAACTCTAAGGCGAGTTATATAACTTTCTCCACTGTTATTGCTTACCCCTACCTTGCATGCACGTAATTGTTCTCTAAAATGTGGTTACAAGTAGAAAGATGGTATCCCATATCTAGGGTTTGTGTTCACATGATGATATTGTTATTTGGCAATGTTAATTTTCAACTATTCTCACGAACCTAACCTAATACAAGTAAGTGATGATGACACATATCTTCTTGTGTGACTAGCATGTTAATAGAGTACTTTCTCTCTCTAGGTTGTAGTGACCCTAAATTTCTATATTATGAACCTCATAGATTTTAAATGCAATATTGTAATAAACTTATGTACCACATCCATGGTGATAATATGATGAGCCTTGACAAAGCATAGAAAGATGATGATGTTCTTATAGGGAATGATGTGAATGGTCTTATGACCTTGGACATGGCTTTATGCCCTGAATGAGGTATTATCCTCCTTATGCTATGATAAGGATTTGAAATCCTATGATGGTATATTGATGAGTATGGAGACATGTATAATAGTGAAATAGTACCCTGTAGTGATGTGATAATCTTTGTTCTTAATACGTTTTATATCTTTTGAAGTTGTAATATACCCATGTTTTTGTAGAATTCTTTTAGGGTTTCAATGTAACTTGATTGATGCAACCTTAAATGACATGAATGAACTCAAATAATCAAGTGAAATCCAATCATGTAGTGCCATGTGTCATAGATCCATTGCAGTGCCAGAACTTACTGGATGGTGAAACGAGTTCTCCTTTAGTGGAAGCATGGAGTTGTATAATGTTGAGTATATGCATATTCACAAGGATGACTATAGTCATACCTTGGAAGGGGAATGATTAAGGCTGTATTTCAGATGGTTATGATTAAGTATATATGATGTGTTTGAGGACAACTGTGGTTGTACCTTGGATGTTTGGGTTTTGTATACCCTAGTTTTACTAGTGTCGTGACCTATGTATCGATGGTGGACTAGGCTATTTTGTAGCTTGACCTTACATGTCCCTGTGGCGGACTCGTACTGCCGAGGGTGGATGAGATCTTAGGATTCTGGCTCTCCTAGATCTTGTATGGAACTGATTTTGACTTAGCAGTGGTTAGTTGGAGTTGAGTGGTATACCTCAACACCTCAGGGCTTAATAAAAGACGTAACCCAACCGTTTAGTATATCTGTTTAGGGTTAAACACACTTCATAGTAAACATTTGTCCTTTCCTTGTTTATTATGCGTAATTATTATATCATGAGGTATGAGAAATCAATAGTATAGAAAGTGGTAGCTTTACCTATTTCCCTATATATTGTGCTAGTCATGATTTACCTATTTTAGTTACTTAACCTACTTAACAAGTTTAATCTATTTAATCTACCTAACCATCTTAGTTAACTGAGTCTGCTTCTCCTATTTAATAATGATACCTACTATAATCAATAACCATTGGTTGAGACTTATATCTCTTGTTGGGACATGGGTCTCACCTTGTGGGTCACCACATCTTTTTAGGTGGTCGTTCACAGCATGCTCGGGATCATGGTGCTGAGGAGGAGCAGTTAGGAGAGTGGTAGAAGTTGAAGGTTTGATGGTAGTAGTTTGTAGAGTCCTAGAGTCATCCTTATACTCTCAGGTCCATGCACATGATGTTTTGTAGATGATATGTATATCGACATGTGGCTTTAGTAGTATGTAATGGTTTGTATATGGCATGTATATGTGGAACATCTCTCTTTTGTATACAGGATGTGACCGATGCCACTGGGCATATATGGAAATTCCTAATATAGTATGTGTTTTTGTAGGTTGCAGGACCTTCCTATAATGTTTCTGAACATTATAGCAATGTATAAATTGGTTTTAATTTACCCTATTTTTTGGCTATGTGTTAATTAGTAGTTGATCGCATGTTTTGTTTTGGGTAATATCATTTGGTGTGGTGGGATGTCACACTTATAGGTTGGTATTAGAGAGGTAGATTCACTGAGTCTATAGGGACATATGACTTAGGTTTGTGTCTCTTATTACATCATCTAGCATATTCAATATAGATTATCTTTTGCTTATGCAGAAATGTGTGGAGAACATGAAGAGCATGTTGAGAGTAGTTATGTTGTGCTAGGAGGTGGTGCTAGGAGGCTGAAACATGAAGATAGAGTGCCTGAGATGGGGCCAGAGCAGCTCATGATGCCCTAGTTTGACTTGGAAACCATGGCCAATCCAACGTGTCAGTCAATGTTTGGACAACTTATGGCCATGATTACACATATGGTAGATAGAGCACCTATACCTCAAGTAAGGGCATCTGCCCTAGTGTAGAATCCCATGATTCTGATATGATATTTGAAAGGTTTAGACATGTTTTTGCGGTCACCTATGTGGGTACAATAGGCCCAAATAATGCATATATGTGGCTGGAGGAGCTTGAGAATGCTTAAGATCCTCAATATCCTGAAAGAGGACAAGGTGAAGCATGTGGTATATTTGTTGAAGCCACAAATGGGTCATAGAAGAGGAGAAGAGACATGAAGTTGTGGTTGGTTAGGAAGCATTTTGGAGGGAGTTTGTGAGCTGATACTTTCTAGAGACGTACCTGGATGAGAAGATTACACAATTCTAGAATATCTGTCAGGAATCGACATCTATCAACGAGTATGAAGCAAAGTTTATGGAGATTATGAGATTATGTCCTCACATGGCGGCAATAGAAAAGGAGTGGATTTGGAGTTTCAAGAAGGATTTGAGCATAGAGTTTTTAACAATAGTGTTTGCTTTGGAGAACATGGAGAGGTTATCTTTCTTTGTTGAGTCAGTAAGGAGGATTGAGCGGTCTACTATCGAGAAGCATGAACCTAACACTGGGAAGAGGCCATCTTAGTTTCAAGGATAGTCTTATGGAGGCTTTAAGAAGCCAAGGTTTTATTCACCTCAGTCACAACAAAGATCAACTTTCTCCGAGTCAAGATTAGGAGTGTCGTCACAGTGGTCCCCAAGTATGGACAGAGTCATAGTTTTTCACCAGCTGGAGTAGACAGTGCATTGTCTATGTCAGTAATAAGGCCATCTAGGTTGTAGTATGATTCGAGGACTTGTCACAAGGGTGGGAAAATAGGGCATATCAGGTGGGCCTTCCCTATGAAGGATGAAGAAGTGATACAATAGCTAAGGTAGAGGCATTGAGGTTTTAGCAGTAGCAGTTTAGTAGTGGTGGTGGTCGAGGATGCAGTTAGGCATTGCAAGCAGATTCTTCTGGACTAACTAATAGAGGATGAGGACGATAACATGCAATGGCTAGATTCTATGCTAAGAGTCATTCAGAGGGAGTGGTCAATCCACAAGTCATGACATGTCAGATGGAACTTTTTCATTTTGACTTTTCTGCTTCTTCTTTCATAGTTGTTTTGGTTGACCCAGGTGTGACACACTATTATCACCAGAGAGGTGATAAGTAGCTATAATCTTCCTATTTATAGTAGATCTAGTAGTCTTCATCTAGAAACCCCTTTAGTTGGTTCCGCTAAATTGTGGGAGGTGTGTCCGTTTTGCATTCTTTCTTTCTCAGGATGCAACATTTGAGTGCATCTTATGCCACAATATGCACAAATTCGATGTGATCCTTGGGATTGATACCTTGGAGAAGTACAAGGTTATTTTGGACTATAGTTTAAGATGGTGACATTCTGTGATGGATATGTCTTGTGGATCTTCAAAGGAGATAGGAAGATTCTTCCTATGTGTTTGGATCCACTATGACAACAGAGAGGATGATGAGATAGAGTGTGAGGTTTTCTTGGCACATGTTGTAGATGGCAAGGTGAGGAGTCCTAGTATCTAGGAGGTGCATGTAGTGCGTGAGTTTGTGGATATTTTTCATGAAGAGTTTCCTGGTGTTCCCACTCCTAGAAAGATTGAGTTTGAGATCAATCTTGTTCTTGGAACACAACCCATAGCATAGTTACCATACATGATGGCACTGATAGAGATCAAGGAGTTGAAGAAGTAATTGCAAGAATCACTAGTGTAGGGTACCAGACTGAGCACTTCCCCTTGGAAAGCTCCCATGTTGTTTGTTAGGAAGAAGGATGGTTGCATGAGGTTGTTTATAGATTATTAACAGTTGAATAAGGTAACAATAAAGAACAAGTACCCGTTGCCAAGGATTGATGATCCATTTGATTAGCTAAGAGGTGCCACAATGTTATCTAAGATAGAACTGAGGTCAGGATATCACCTGTTGAGGATCACGGTAGATGACATACCTAAGCCAGCCTTCATGACTAGGTATGGTCACTATGAGTTTGTGGTTATGCCTTATGAGCTAACAAACACACTGACAAATTTTTTGGATCTGATGAACATGGTGTTCATGCCGTACCTACATCAGCTTATGGTTTTGTTTATAGATGATATCTTGATATACTCCAAGGAAATCTGACAGCATGAGAAACACCTTCACCAGGCATTAACATCATTGAGGCATCACAAGTTGTAAACCAAGTTTAGTAAGTGTGAGTTTTAGTTGACAAATGTATCTTTTCTGGGTCACATGGTATCTGGTAAAGGACGTGTTTGTATGGACCTTAGGAAGGTACAATTAGTGATGGATTGGGAACAACCCAAGACACTGACGAAGGTTCAAAGTTTTCTAGGTTTGGCAAGTTACTATAGGAGACTCATAAAGAATTTCAGTGCTATAGCATTACCCCTAACCAGGTTGACCAGGAAGGGTGTTCCTTTTGTGTGGATGGAAAGTGTCAACATTCTTTCTAATTATTGAAGGAGAAGTTCACCAATGCTTCAATCTTGATTCTATCAGAGCAAGGGAAAGGATACATCATTTTCAATGATGCATTAAAGAATAGCTTGGTATGTGTGTTGATCCATGACAAGAACATGCTATCTTTTACTTTGAGACAACTTAAGAAAATTGAGGAGAACCCAAGACATGATCTGGAGCTTGTAGCTATGGTCCATGCCTTGAAGATTTGGAGACACTACCTATATGGAGAGAAGTGTTGGATATTCACTGACCACAAGAACCTTCAATATATCTTCTCTAAGCAAGAGCTAAACATGTGGTAGAGGAGATGCATGGAGTTTAATTAATGGCTATGATTGCATGATAGACTACCATCTAGGGAAGGCAAACATGGTGTCTAATGTGTTAAGAAGGAAGTCATCTTTGTCATCATCTACGAACAAGGCACAATTACATGCCTTGGTGTACCACAAGCATGATATGTTGGTGTCGTTTCGGTAGATGAACATACATTTGGGAGTTTCTCTTTTAGCAGGATTGTTATAACATTTATAGGTGAAGTTGACATTGATGCAACAGATCTGAGATGCACAAAAGAATAATATCGTGATACATAACATCAATGTAGATTTTGGAAGTAAGAAGTATGATGGCTTTTATGAGTGAGCACTACTACAGAAATAGCTTATAACGTCACATTTAGAGACGTCGGTTATTACCTAAAATCGACGCCTAAACCCTACAACGTCGGCTAATTACAGAGACCGACATCTATATTTGAAGACCGGCCAGACACGGCTATCACTTTTTATTTAGTGTTGGATACCTAAGACAAACCGACGCCTAAAATAGCCCGCCAAATCCAAATTTTCGAGAGAAAAAAAATTACCCTCAAAGTTCCACATACGGCGTCGGTTTTGTACCTAATAACTGACGCCTAAAGACGAAAAAAAATTACCTCCAAAGATCGTTAGTGTTTGTATAAAAACTGACACTAATAAGGTTTCGCGCGCCATCCCTGTGTAATTTTTTAGGGTTAAGATTGTCCAATGGACGTCAGTTTTTTCTGGTAACCGACACTGATGTATATTAGGTGTTGGTTTCGTAGATAATCGACACCTTTGTCAACTTAATAGGCCCCACGAGAAATAGACTCTTCCCCATTCGTCTTTGTTTCATCATGAGAAATAGACCCTTTCGCCGATCCCGACGCCGGTGGTCATCCAGCCTGCTCCCTCCTCCTTGTGTGCCGCCGCCGCCCTTCTCCCTACTCACCGCCGTCGGCTGCCATTCTCCCTGCCGCCGCCGCCAGTTTAGGAGCTCGCGGGCCTTCTACCTACTGCAGAGCTCACCGCTTGCTCCAGAGCTCGCTGGTCTTCTACCTGCTCCAGAGGCACCACTCATTGGCTTCCTGCTCACCGCCACCCTTCTCCTTCCTCCTTGCTCGCTCGCTGGCTGCCTGCTCACCGCTCTTCCACGCTCGCCTGCCTGCTCATCCTGTCCGTTCGGCTTCTACGTGCACCCATCTATCTCACCCTCTCTCCCTGATCCAGAGCTAGACGCCCGACTGGGCTCAAACAGAGGTAAACATCCCCAAAAACCCTCTGTCTCACCCTCTCTCCCAGCTCCAGAGTAAGACACTCTGATTTGTATTTACTTAAATACTGATTTGTATTTACTTATCTACTCATTTGTTCATCTAATGATTTTTTATTCATCACAATATTTAAATTTAGGGCTTTATATTTATTCATCTACTTTTTAAAATTATTTAATCATCTCTTGATTTATATTTGTTTATCAACTGAGATGTACTTTTTTATCTATTGCTTTGTATTTGTTTATCTACTGATTATATTTATTTATCTAATGTTTTGAGTTTGCTTATTTAGATTTTGCTATTGTAAATCAACCTAGGATATGAATAAATCTTGTGCTTGCATATATTTGTGCTTCTAATCCTCATGGTTGACCTAATTCAGTAAACTATAGGAATTGATAGTATAAATGCATCTAAACATTCATAAGCTATTAATGTGTCATGGTCTCTCTTCCTAATACATTGATTAATTTAGAAAGCATTGATATGTTGTTATGGCTGTCCACAAGTGTTTTTATAAGAAAATTGTGTGTTGAATGGGGTTGTGAACAAGGAAATGATGTTGTATTTGTTGGCCTAGAAACCCATCCAAGATTTACTCATTAGGAGTAAACTTGGATAGTCCCCGGTTTGGGACTGTTCTTGAAAACCTAATCTCACTTAGGATGTAAGTGTATAATGTGTATTGGGTTTTCAAGAAAATTTTGGCAGCATTTCCCCATTTGTTCTCTAAGTACATATGTACATAAGAATGTATATCTTGCTCATCAAAGGTTTCTTCCAAAATTTCATCCGTATCGTAGGTTGCGCAAAGCATTCAATGGACGAAATGAGGAACGTAGTGCACCTAAACCTATATCAGGGGAGGATGTTTATGAAAGAGTGAAAGACATCGCCAATGAATTTGGTAAGAGATCATAATGTACGATGTCCACAAGGAGTGACAAGTCTTTATTCAAGAAGAAGTTGATATTTTGGGATCTTCCTTATTGGATTTCTTTGACAGTCAGGCATTCTATCGATGTCATGCACATTGAGAAAAATGTATGTGATAGCGTCATCGGTACTCTGTTGAATATACCAGGTAAGACTAAAGATGGGATAAAATCCAGAATGGACCTACGTGAAATGGGAATAAGGACAGAATTAACATAAGTAGTTAGTAGCGATCGGAGAACATACTTACCTACCGCTTGTTACACGTTGTCTAGAAAGGAGAAGAAAGCATTTTGTGAATGCTTGGTAAAGGTTAAGGTGCCACAGGGTTAGGGTTTAGGGTTTAGGGTTTCTAGAGAGCATAACAAGACATTTATTAAGTGGTTTGAAGATAAAGTCTTACATCAACTATCTCAAACACCAGATAATCTTACTGAAACCATCAAATGCCTTGCCTTTAAAACAAAATTGAATGTTATGTCTTATGAAGGGTTTGACATAAATGGTTTATCATATTACACAAAGCGTCAAGATGATAAGAGTGTCGTCCAAAATAGAAGGGTCTCCCTTCAAGCGTCTTCATTGTTTTTTGCAAGTGCAAAGGATAAAAGTCCACGTGAAGCTAAAATGTCATATTACGATGTCATTGAAGACATATGGGAGTTTGACTATGTAGATTTCAGAATTCTGCTCTTTAAATGTAATTGGGTTGACAACAACAAAGGAGTTATAGTGGATGAATTGGGTTTCACGTTAGTGAACTTTGAAAAGATTGGCAAGAAGGGTGAACCATTCATATTGGCATCACAGGAAAAACAAGTATTTTATATTGATGATCCTGCAAATGATAAATGGTCGGTTGTTCTTCATGGTAAAAGACAGTTCATTGAAGATCCTATAGATGAAGAAGAGTACTATGATAAGTATGATGACTCCAATCCATTCTCAGTTGGGTTTCCAACACCACCAAACATTGAAGCTGGGGATCACAATGACTTGTATGTTCGCGGGGATCATAATGAAGGATTGTTAATTGATAAAATATCACAATATTAGAGGCATGGATGTTTATATTTTTATTATGTTCCCATGATGACCGTTCTAATGATCACCGTGAGGGTGAGGACGTGCTTGCACCGCTTGACAATGTAAGTTTTAAGAATATATCCCTGAGGTTTCTATCTATATGTTCATTTATAATTATATTATGTAAGTGTGTTTTTTATCAAATTTTTAGGATACTAGTTAATAGAAATTCTATTTAATTTGTAGAGTATATTTGATCTGGATGAAAAGATGCATCGTAAATGTGTGATGCAACGTTGTGGGAGGGTCCTAAGGAACTATAGGACCAATCTCACCCGAGATTACATACACGATGTTGAGAATAGGTTCTTGATTGATTCCAATTCTAGAAATTGATCAGTATTTCACTAACTCTACACTAATAATTTTTGTTTGTATTCTCTTTGAAAAATAAATATAGGAAGAAGGAAGCCACATAGAAATGGAACTACTTGGACCCCAAAGACTGGGAGGAGTTTGTTATTCAAATAAAAACATAAAATAGGCGTCGGTTATTTGTATAAAACCGACGACATATGTTTACAGTGTTAGTTGCCATAACAGTAACAGGAGTCGATTTCGCTAATGAGGCCAGACACCACGGCCGTGTTGGCCAGCACGTCCATGGCAGTGGACCAGACATAAAATAGGCATCAGATATTTGCATAAAACTGATGACATATGGTTACAGTGTCGGTTGCCCTTCTAGTAACCGACTTCAATTTCCCTAATGAGGCCAGACACCACGGCCGTGCTGGTCAGCACGGCCATGGCAACGGGTGAGATGGCATCAGTTATCACTAATAAACCAACGCCGATAGTGCCCCAGATGGCACCCTTTCTGTGGCGTGAAGGTATATGGCGTCGGTTTCTAAGCTAATAACCGACGCCTAGACCCCCTGTTGGCACATTTTCGGTGGCACACGAAGGGTTTTGGCGTTGGTTTGAGAACCGACGCGTAAAAGTTGGGCTTTTAGTGGCGCCCACATAGGTGTCGCTTAAAAACTGACACTAAAGGCCTTAAATAACCGACACTAAAGGCTGGTTATGTAGTAGTGTAGAGGATGGGACAATTTGATTTCATAACAGGACAGTGGTTCCACACGATGAAGGCTTGAGGAAGGTGGTTCTTGAGGAGGATCATTCCGCAATGTATGTGATGCATCCTAGAAGTACTAATATGTACCATAACCTAAAAGATATGTAGTGGTGTCCTAGTATGATGCGTGATGTGGCAGAGTTCATTGCTAAGTGTTCAATTTGTCAACAGGTCAAGATAGAGCACCATAAGCCTGTGGGAATTTGAATCTTTGCCAATTGCATAGTGGAAATGGGATCATATTACCATGGACTTTTTGGTTGGTCTTACTGGGACAGCCAAAGGCCATGATTCCATTTGGGTGATAGTTTATAGGTTGACCAAGTCTGCTCACTTCTTGCTAGTCAAGACAATGTATACAACAGAGAAGTTGACATAGATATATGTTGATGAGATAGTATGTTTGCATGGTATCCCAGTTAATATAGTGTCTGATAGAAGTCCATAGTTTATGAGTCATTTTTGGGAATGTCTACATACATATAAGGGTACAAAGCTGAAAAATAGTACAACTTTTCACCCACATTCATATGGTTCATCTGAGAGGACCATTCAGATGCTAGAGGATTTGTTGAGACATAGTATCTTGCATTTTCTAGGTCGTTGGGATGTGCACCCGAGTTTGATAGAGTTTTCCTATAATAAGAGTTATTAGAGGAGCATAGATATGGCTCCGTATGAGGCCTTGTACGGAAGGCATTGTCCATCACCTATTTGTTGGTATGAGATAGGTGAGTATCAACTTTTGTGTCTTAATCCAGTACAACAGACTATAGAAAACATCATAGTGATACAACTATAGTTGAAAGCATCCCATGATAGATAAAAGTCTTATGTCGATAACCACTGTAGGCTTATTGAGTTCCAAGTTGGAGAATGAGTGTATCTTAAGGCCTCTCCTTGGAAAGGTGTGCTGAGGTATGGTAAGAATGGTAAGTTGTTTCCAATGTTTATGGGACCATACCCTATTTTGGCACATGTAGGGAAGGTGGCATACAAGTTGGAGTTATTACCAGAGCTACATCAGTTGCATGATGTCTTCCATGTCTCCATGATGAGGAAGTGTCACCCTGATACAATGTAGGTGTTTCAACCAGTGGAGGTTGAGATGGATGAGGATGTGTCATATGTTGAGGGTCCTGTGTTGATCTTGGATCTGAGGGTGAAGAAGTTGAAGAAGGACATAGTTTTAGTTAAGGTTTTGTGGAATCATCATGGTGTAGAGGAAGCCACGTGGGAGTTAGAGGATGAGATGCATAGGAAGTATCCGTCTCTATTCACATAGGATTTTGGGGGCAAAATCCTTATTATGGGTTTATGGTTGCAAGACCCCTGACCTTGCTTTTTGGTTCAACATGCTTCATTATCATAATTAGATGCTTGAAACTTAATCAAACATTGTGATGTGATTTCATATCATGTGATAAGGTTATGTTTCTGGTTTAGTGTAGTTTGGACACTTTTTGAGTGAGTTATGCATATATGTGCTTGTTTTGGACCAATTGAAATTTACCAATATCTAGGGTTTTTCTTGCAATTATTCACTTGCTTGTTATGCCTCACATATTTTCATATCATGTTTGATATATCTGAGATATGGGGTGCCTTGTCATACCTATTTTTGAGTGATGGCATGTTGTGTTTAGTTTATGGTTTGCATGGATGACCTAAGTTGATGTTTGATCTTAAGTGTGAGCTACGTAGTTTTGGAGAACACTAAGTTTTCTTGTGATCCAAGTTTTTGACATTTTATGATGTTATGTTTGTTCCTTCTGGTCTTCATGGTCAATGAGTCTCATGACCCCTCTATGTCGCCAAGGAACCCTAGGGTTAGCGACCATTTGCTTTGCTGATCATCATCAGTCACCAATGTGTTTTAGTGGTCGCTATGTATTCTCATCAATTGTTTGCTTTTCTTGGAAGGGTGTGGTCAATGGTTTTTCTTGTTCTGATTTCCCTAGTTGCATGTATGAGTGTGGTTCTTGAATGGACGAGATCTCTTGGAAACATGGCATGTTTAACATGACACCTAACCCCCTTTCTCTCTCTCCAACCCTATTTTATATAAACCTCTCACTTTGCATGCAAATAACCCCTTTGCACCCCTAGTTTTCACTCTCTTCTTACTTGATTTCTCTTGTAGCTCGTCACCTTGGTTCTTGATGGAGAAGGAGGTTCCAAAGAAGGAGAGGAAGGTCGATTTACCTTACATTCTGACCTAGGGTTTGTATCTATCCACGTTGATATCGTTTGGTGCTATCTTACTTTTCTTCTTGGTCTTTATAAGTGATATATCCTTCTTTCCTTTCATTTTCACCCTCTTCTTCTTTCTCTTCTTGTACAAACCCATGGTGTTCCATGGTATTTCTTGAGTTAGAGCTTGGAGAAAATCTCTTTCTTTCCTTTTCTACCTAGGGTTTGCTTCCTTCTTGGTGGTGGAGCTAGCTTGGCCATGAGGTGTGCTTAAGATAGGGTTTCTTTCCCCAACCTTCAAGATACCTTTCTTTTTGGGGTTTCTAGATCAGCACTAAGGCGAGTTATATAACTTTCTCCACTATTATTGCTTACCTCTACCTTGTAGGCACATAATATTGCTCTAAAACATGGTTACAAGTAGAAAGATGGTATCCCTTATCTAAGGTTTGTGTTCACATGATGATCTTGAGTGGATATCTCTTCTTAGATGAACCCTAAATCCTTATGCACAAATCTTGTTTGATGAAGGATGTTTTGGTGCTTGCATGTATGTGGGACACATTTGTTTTGTTCTTGGATATCTAGGGTTTTCTTTTGGGTGGTAAATGATGGTTTTCCTTGTGTGCCTTAAACTGATTTTGACCTTGCTCACGATCTAATGTTCTATTTTCCATGTTGACTGACCTATTTGGTTTCATGCGATCGATGAGATTTGAACCTCCTATAATCACCAAGTTTTTACACTTTGATGGTTGATTAGTTTTGTATCTTATGTGGTCGATGAAGCTTTTTGGCTCTGGATGGTTGATGAGGTTGTACCTCTCTACGATCTCTATGTTTGCTGATTCATGCAGTCAATAAGGACCTTCAAACCTAGCGATCGATGACATCTCTTGTCTTCAGTGGTTGATGACAATTTGTGCTCCATGTTTCTCATCAGTCGCCAACCTCTTTGATATTCAATGGTCGATGGCCTTCTCTAATTTTTAGCGTTCGATGACAGCCCCAACCTAAGTGGCCGATGATGTCTCTTGACATATATGGTTGTCATGTTGGGTTGAATCTATGATGGTGATGGTTGAATTTATGCATTCATGTTTAATGGTGCTTTGATTTTGTTATCCTAATTTGTTGGTGATTGGTTACTCTTGATCTAATAATCTTACCTATGCCCTCGAATGAATACAAAACTAAGGTTTTAGTAATGTGTTGTTTGGCAATGTAAGTTCCACTATTCCATTGAACATAAACCTAATACAATTAAGTGATGATGACACATAGCTTCTTGTGTGAATAGAATGTTAATGTAGTACTTTCTCTCTCTAGGTTGTTGCAACCCTAAATTGTTATGTTATGAACATCATAGCTTTAAAATACAATATTATAACAAACTTATGTACCACAAGTATGATGAGCCTTGACGAAGCATTGAAAGATGATGGTGTTCTTATAGGGAATGATGTGAATGGTCTTATGACCTTGAACATGGATTTATGCCCTAATTGAGGTGTTATCATCCTTATGATGTGATAAGGATTTGGAACCCTTTGATAATATGTTGATGAGTATGGCTACATGTATAACAATGAAACAATATCATGTGGTGATGTGATAATCTTTATGCTTCACACATTTTATGTAACATCCCTGACCTGGGTTATGAGTTAACCCTAGGTTTTTTGCCTAATTATGTAATTACGATACTGGTTATTATCGTTTTTCATGTAATTAAGTTCCTGAGGAACATACTTTTCCTTTTCTGTCCCTTTTAAACAATGTTGAATTGATTGTTTTGTAATACAATGACCTATGTGCAATTTACCCAGTTAGAAGGGTTAACTTGCAATTTGCACATGTTGAGATGTTCCTCTGATGTTGAGACATCATAAGAATGATTATGGTAAAGTTTGAGGGATTTCCCAAGCTTGAGCACCAAGGAGCAGCTGTGGAAGCAATCCCTGTGCTTGAAACCCTAAATTGGAGTAAAGTGCAATTTACCCAATTTGAGGGGTGCAAATTGTAAAATACACCATCTAAAACATCTTGTAAGACTCTTGTCATCATTTAGAGAAGAAATGATGAAGAAGTCACTTCAATTGAATAATCATATAATGAAAAACACCTTTGTGATTGAATAATCAAGGTGTAAGTACTACAGCCCTTTTATGTGTGTGCTTTAGTAATAAGTTGATCTTCTTGCCTTCATTACTTGACCTTAGAAGAAGGTTGTCCTTAGAAATAAGATGAAGGGACTAGCATATAAGAAAGGGAGGACTTGGATGAAAATAAGGAAAACCTATGTGCCTATGTTGAAATTTCCACCTAAGTATATAAGCCTTTTTCCCCTCTTTACAAGGGAACATTTCTTTCGTTTCTCATTGTTCCCCCTTGCTCAACCGACTAAGGAGAGCTCAGGAGCACAGGAGAACGACTAGGGGAGTGCAAGGTAGGTTTGGATCCTTCCTTTTTGCTTAAATTCTTGGATGAAACTCGAATTCAAGGTCAAATTCATGGCTAGCTCACTTAGCTCTATCTTTCTAGCCATCTCTTCTCAACTTTCCTTGGAGGATTCACCTTGGCCGACCTGTGGAGCTTCTAGGACGCCATTAAAGGCTTGGAGCTCGAAAGCTTGGAGCTCAAGGAGCAAGCTTTAGGCGGGTTTTATAACTCTAAACCTATGCTTTGTTATATACATCTTTTCTATGCTTTTAGTTGCTAGTTCTTCTTTTTCCCTATCTTCCCTTGCTTCCTTGCAAGCAAATCCGTGAGGAACTGTTGCTGTTCTTGAGCTACAAGATGAGGGCGTTATTTCCTATGCTTATCCACGGTTTTCCACTTTACCATACGACCTCAACCAATTGACCATACGGTTTGCAAAACCGTTTGATGGGCAAACGGTTTCAAGGTCGTATGAAGGCATACGGTCTCAAGACCGTATGGCCGCGTTGACCAAGCGTGGACCGTATGGGAATCCTGTTCAAAATTTTTTAGGTTAATCACCCACAAAATTTGAGAGGTTAAATCCAAAGGAATCGTGGGATATAGGCAAAACAATTAGCAAATTCAATTGAATTTAGTTCTGATTTTCAATCTGCTTAATTTGCCCTTTTTGGGAAAACGGTCTCAAGACCGTATAAGATGGTTGACTAAGCATTGACCATATGATATTACTGTTCATAATGATGTTAGTTAATGACTCACCAAATTTGATGGACTAATTCCAAACGAGTTAAGAGTTGAAGGTTGATTACTAGGGCAAACCCTAATTGAAATCAGTGCTGAAATCACAATGAGCTAATTTGAGATTTTGGGTTGATTAGCCCAAACGGTCTCAGGACCATTTGGGGAATCATCCAAACGGTCTCAAGACCGTTTGGGGATCACCCAAGACCGTATGGAGGTCTGGGGTCAAGTATAGTTGACCAATTGAAGGTACAAAGATACCAATTACATTGCAATTAAGTATTGATGTAATGATCAACTCAATAAATCAAACCTTGATGAATTTTCACTAGAGTCCAAAGGATGGATGGGAAAACGGTATCAAGACCATTTGGAACTCATCCAAGCGGTCTCAAGACCATTTGGTGACAACCCAAGACCGTTTGGAGGTCTAGGGTTAAGGTAATTTGATCAATTGAGGGCCCAATTACAATGGGTTATTGAAATAATCAAATTGCTGATTTGTGACTTAATTAAGGTTCAAACCCTATCAAATCAATCTAAATTTTGATGAATTCTTGGGCAAACGGTCTCAAGACCGTTTGGAGTATATCCAAATGACCCCAAGACCGTTTGGGCCAAGTCTGAGCCCAATTGGAGGTCAATTGATGGGTTGAACTTCGATTTGATTCACATTGTTGAGTGTTTATGGTTGAACGTTTATAGACCTTAATTGAACCAACTCCAACCCTAATTGGATATCAATTGAGGGTCAATTGAGTGACAAATTGGTTAAGGCTAACCCTAATTGTCTCAATTGATAAGTGGTTAGCAAGCTTGAGACCAATTGAAGGCTTCAACATAGGAAACCCTAATCGAGTTTACCCTTTGAACCACCTTGGAGGTCCATACGATCTTGAGCTTTTGAGGTCATTCGACCTCAAGACCGTATAAGGTCATTCGACCTCAAGACCGTATAAGGTCATTCGACCTCAAACCGTATGAGGGCATTCGATCTCAAACCGTATGAGGGCATTCGATCTCAAACCGAATGAGGGCATTCGACCTCAAACCGTATGAGGGCATTCGACCTCAAGATCGAATGAGGGTATACGACCTCAAGATCGAATGAGGGTATACGACCTCAAGATCGAATGAGGGCATACGAACTCAAGATCGTATGAAGGATGAAGGTGTGAAACCTAGTGGAGACTTTTGAAGTTAAGTTTGCCTAATGCCGTGAAGGCTTAAATGGTTTAATAGTTGTTCAACCTAAACCCTAATGATACCAAAAGACATTAAGGGTAAAGTACTTAGTAAATTAAACCATGATGATGATCAATGTGTAATTTACCATAATACCCTTGAAAGGTTCAATTGAGTGAAACCTTGTTCTAATCAAACCCTAATCACTCAAAAGTGGTGATTTGGTCTATGTTAATCAAAGAGGACTTAACCCAACCTGATCTAGATTGGTGTTATCACCATCTACAAGTATGAGGAGAGAGAAAGTATCTTAAGAAAGAGAAAGTACCCTTTTATGATGGAAATTCAAGTAAAGTATCTTCAATACACATGAATGTGCATGATTAGGGTATGATCCACCTATGTGAGATCATGGAACCCTAATTATGATAAATGATGAATATTAAACTAATCTGAGAGCATCAATGATGATGTTCCTCATACATGATGATGTTATGAGTTCAATTCACCATAATGTGATTAGTAAACCCTAATTCAAGGGTAATGACATGTAATGTGAATAGTAAACCCTAATTCAAGGGTGATGACATGCAACATGAGTAGCAAACTCTAATTGATGAAAATCAGAGAACTTAGCTCTTATGACAAGAGTGAAAAGTATATTCTTGTTTTGAATTACCTTTATCAGTTGAATTAACCATGCAGGTTCTGATATGAAGGTGATCATATCCAGGTATGGATGATGATATTATATTCATTGAAAGCATGTTGTTAGCTTTATGAATAGTAAAATATCTTGATGCCTTGTCAGTGGCATCCTATGTTTTAATGGGATGAAAGAGCCATGAATATCATCAAGGTCATGCTTTAGAGATGACTTGTGATGAGTATACTCAGAAATGATGATTGATGTTAGTTAGGTTTGTTACATTTAGTATTCTACTTTCATAGCTGTTGTGCTACTGTTATTGTTTGAAGAACAATGTATGATGTTAAAAGATTACTGAATGTACCTAACTAATCAAGTGTAATGTAGAGCCCTAATCATAGATCCATCATTGTCAGAGATCAAATGATGGTGAAACAGGTTTTCCTACGGGAACTCCTGGATCACATACTGTTGAGTATGTGGGGTATATGGATGTGTAGAACCTTACATCCTAGTGTAGGAATTTGATGTAGATGTATAATCCGTCAATCCTTCACTACAAAACTCATACCGTATCAGTGGATGGTAAACATGAAACCTCCTGATGACGAGGAAAACTTAGATATCCGTATCAGTGAAGATAACATGAAATCTCCTGATGACGAAGAGAGTACAGAACGCCACTGTAACTCTAAAATAGCGAAGGACCAGATTACCCTGGTGAGCTATAATAGTAGAGACACAAGATGTCCTACAAGTGATCCTCTTACTGATTGAGGAAGGTGAAGGTCGTGAGAATCTGGCTCTTTCGATGACCTAGTATGATACTAAGGCACTTAACAGTGATTGGTTGGGGTATGAGTGGTAAACCTCATCTCCACAGGGCATAATAATAAGACTATTTGAAAAACATAATCTACAGCGTAGTATACCTGTTAAAGGTAACTATGAGCTAATTGATTGATGTTAAACTGTATAGTGCATATGTTCTTCATGCTTGATAAATGTTGAACTCTTGTTTACAACTGCATCTGCTAGTGAATACTTTGTAAGCTTTTACTGCTTAAGTTATTCTTTGATGTTATAATAAAGCTTCTGGCGGAGAGTTATAACTCTCGCTGGGACAATTATGTACAATTGTCTCACCCCGTAGACTTCAACTTTTTAGGTGGACGTCGAGGACGGAGGAATAGGTCTACAGGTGACCAATCCCAGCAGCAGCAGCACCAAGAGCAGCAGTAAATCTCAGGTGGAGATTTATCCTGCCATGTGGTGTAGTTAGAGTCAGTCCTATGTGTCCTCTGTACTCTCAGGTCTTGGAGTCTTTTGGTTATGAGTTCTTGAGATTTTGTATCCTGTTGTATATAATTACTCAAGAAGTAATTATCATGAGATGTAAACAATTTATCTCCTTTTATGAATGAAGCTTTATGGATTCAAGCTCTTGTCTCGAAAAGTTTTAATTTCCCGTGATTTTTGTCTTCCGCTGTTAATCGATTCGCTTCCGCTAAGTTTAAATCGTGTTTATATCGTGGTTTAGAGATCAGAGCCCACAATTAGTGGTATCAGAGCTCTAGGTCCGTTGAGTCTACAGAGGCATAGGACTTAGGATGTCGAGTCTATCCTTAGTATCTCTTCCTTATCTAATAGAATCTTATGCTCCTCAGGAGAAGAAGATACATAAGGATGAAAGAGCCACATGATGAGTACGTGGCCGAGAGTAGTGCTAGTGCACCTCGAGGCGGTGCAAGGGTTCCAGAAATAGAACAGCCTGCACCTGAGCCACCCCAGTTTGACCCAGCTGATATGGGTAACCCAGCAGTTCAGACGATGTTTGGGCAGTTTATGACTGCCATGACACACATAACTGACAGGATGCCCATGCCTGCACCTAGGGCACCTGCCCAACCTAAAGGACAAGGTATCGGTAAGATGTTCAAGTGACTTCGTCGTGTCGGAGCTACCAAGTACTTTGGGACTGCCGACCCCGCAGATGCTGACCTATGATTAACAGAGTTGGAGAAGGCTTTCAGGATTCTTATTATCCTAGAGGCTGAGAAGGTTGGACATGCTGTCTATCTTCTCAAAGGCAGTGCTGGTCACTAGTGGAACATGGAAGAGCAGAAGAGACCTGGAATAGAGTTCTCGTGGGAAGAGTTTCGTCGGGAATTTATCAAGTGAATGCAACCTAAACTGTTGGATGTTCAAATATGCAATCCTATAAAGTCCCTATGGTTATCACAATTAAGTATATATGTGTATTCCCAAACCTACATGTCACCCTGATGTACGTTGCATGACCAAGCCCCAAAGGAAAGGTCTAATCGATCAAGCCGCAGAGGGGAGACCATTGGGCACCATGAGAGGTGACCCCTGGGACCAAGCTCAGGATGGAGAAGGTGGCCTTATGTCCCTTGCAAGGACAAAACCCTAAGAGAGGGTAATCTAGGGTTTAAGGCAAAAGAGGTTGAGAAGTCACATAGAAAGAATAATATGGATTGTTAATAACTTATTTGTGATAATTAGGTTATTAGAAACTATTTATGAAATTGTGTTTGTTCCCCACATTCCAGTATAGTAATATACTGACCAACTTTTTGTTTGTCGGCGTTTTAGGTATTATCTGAAAAGGAAAAAAATAGTAAGGAAAAATATGTGAAGTTGAATTGAAGTAATCCAAAGGAGGATTAGATAGTTAGATTTCTACTATACATAGAAGTCTTAGATCTTATTTTGAAAAGGTATGCAAACATTTTATTTTATACCAGCTTTCCAGTTTAGTTAGTAGAATTTGATAAATATTTTTGATTAAATTGTTAAACCATTGATTCTGAATTTTGAGATACCGCCGCCGACCTCTTGGTATCCCCTGACTGGGGGTTATCGGGAAGCAGGGTCTTTACAACGACCAAGTTGGAACTGGTTGTCAGACTTCAAAGCTTCAGGATGGGCTCTGACGATTGGAAACCCTTCAGCGAGTCACTAGGATGCTTTGTTGGGGGTCAATTTGACTTTTAATTAGGTATTCCCTCAAATCCTTTTTTTACTTATTCTTTGTATCGAGGTCCATCCCCAAGCAAGTAGACACCTTTCCAATTGCCTTCTTCTCTACCAATTTTTCCTTGGTGTCTATAGGTGTTCCCCATCGTCTGTATTAGGTGTGATGGCCATTTTTTGTGTTTTCCTCGATCCTTCCTCCTGCCAGTCATGGCAGAGGATTGTTTCATTGCCCCAATGGTCCCAGACCTTCGTTCAAGAGGTCAACCTGACCAAAACGACTCAGGGAATCCCAGTATGATGTTAGAACCTCTGGTTTCCAATGTAGTAACAAGACAAAGTCTGATTTTCTTACATGTTGTCACTTGATCTTCATCCCTAGCTGAGAATGAAGATGCTAGGGGGTACTTTATCAAGTTTGCCCTATCAGGTTGTGTGTTTTATGACGCTCCCTCATGGGCAATATCAACTTTTTGATAAGTTTTAAGATACTAACCATGAATTCGATAGAGTAGTTCTGGCTTAGGTGGCTGCTTGCCGTTGGCCCAACTCAGCAGGATGTGTCTGGGTTAAAGTTTTACCTAAATCAATGTGGCCTTTTCTAGTTTTTGGATTGGCCATTCTCCCAAAATTCACCATAAATCAACATAGCATCGAAAAAATGAATAAATAGTCACTGGAAAGGGTTTTCAAAGAAGAACATAATTTTATGATTTTCAAACCCTAATTCTACCGTTTCTAACCATGTTTCCTTAAAATACCCAAATTAGGGTTTAGGATGATGTTTAATGGGAAACATGTTGATTTCAGGGGACTTTAAATTTGACTCAAGATCAGAGAGACCAAGTTAAGATTTTCTTTGCTCTAGGTAAGCGGGTCATGCCACTACACATACATATAATTGTTGATTTTTATGCTATGTATGGTTTATGAATTATGCTTTTAATTTCAAGTTCAATGCTTAAATCATGTTCATCATATAAATTGATTGATGTTTTCTATATCTTATGTCATATGGTTATCATGCTCATTAAGATTAGAGATTATGATTAATTATCAATGATTAATCAATTTTAATGTTCATGTTTCAAGAGGGAGAAATCCGATCATGTTAAGTTCAAGGATTATGTTAATGTTAATGCTAATGTCATGTTAATGATAGAGTTAATTGGAATTGAAACAATTTTTATATGCTTCTCGAATCATGGACCTTTATGGTCGTTATGGGATTTCATAGTCAATCATGGATCTCAAGGGGTCGTTATGGGCCTTTTGGCCAAATCATGGGCATTCATTCCAATTATGGGCTTTCCTAGCAATCATGTTCTCTTAAGTGGGCATCATTGAGAGATGCATATATTTACTGCTCAATTCTTCATGTTATAAGAATCATGTAATCAAGAATGCTTAAGCCAAATTCATGTCAAGGTTTTCTCTCAAGTATATATGCTTACTTTTCAGTTCTTATAAAATGTATAGTGCCGCTTACTAATGTTGTTGCTTTTTTTCACATGGCCGTGGGACGAGATGTCCCTAGATTAAGGAGCAAGAGGGAATTGAAGCGAGCCCTTCAAGTGTAGCTGACTCAAGGATACTTTAGCTTGGTGGGGTGCCATCTACCATTCAATAGATTATCTAGTCTAGTTTATCATTTGATGCTTTATATTTTCTTAGCCTACATGTATTACGTTTGAAATCAAGTTGAGACAGTTTATGTTTTCCCTTTCAAAGACCTATGTATGAATCTATTTTTGAGTTAATGCATGGTGTTCCATTTATCTTGTTGCAATGTATATCATGATTTGTGATGTTCTTCCAAAGTGAGTGACCCATGTTATGGACCACATAGGGTTTGCTTCCGCTGTCATATATGTACTTGGAGGGGTGTTACAGTGTCCTCTCATAATCGTTGGAGGACATCTTGTCATGGACCCACAACTGAAGTATCAAGATCTACAAGGCACCAAGATGGGGACAAAAGTTCGACACAAAAAATGTGGTCCCCGATCGCCCACCCATCCCGGTTGTCATGATTAGTATGTTACCCAAATTGTAAAAACCTAAAACAACCTTGTTATCCTTTGTAGAATTTAAGAGCATGTTTGATTTAATGATATGAGGGATCCTCACAATCTCATTCCCAAAACTTAAGGAGCAACATGTTTCATATTTTATTCCAACACCCATCATAGAGTACTTCATTTTAATTAATTTTTAGACCCATAATACAAAATCCCAAATTTACCGTACTACCTCTAATGGTACCAAATTACTGCATTTCACCAAGAAAAAGATTCTAAATATTCTCTAAAAATATTTAATTATCTTCAACTAATCATATTATCTATAAGTTATTATATTATACTCCTGGATACAATTGGAATCATTTTAGGTAACCTGTAAACCAAAATTTCACCTGACCATAACTACATGGACATATAGAAAAATAACTTCATAGCAAGATTTTTGAGAACTTGAATATACTTTCAAATACACCATTCATGTGTCAATTAAATTTCTCACCAGATCCTATTATACAAAATATTAGAATATTATTTTGGTTTAAAAAAATATTAGAATATTATTTGGCACCATAAGCTTGTGGCAATATATCGACTTGGTCATCAATCACTTTTTTATGTATATTAGAAATCCCATTTTCACAAATATAATACATTCATTTAAAATACATGTTTAGCTATTACTCTATAGAGAATGGTTGTAGACTTTCTCCTCATATCATATTTTACATGATTGTAAACTTTTTCCTTATATCATATTGTATACGATGGCAAACTTTTTTCCTTATATCATATTTTACATCTATAGCACCTGCGTACCTAAGCTCCAACATGCATGTATTCATTTCAATAGAGTATGTCCCCAAATATTTGGTTGACAATATGATTCCCTGAGTATTTTTGGTGGATGATGTAAACAATGTGGTTCTATTTGTTGTTAACAATTAATTCCACTTATTATACACCACCACGAATATACTCCTTGTTAAAGACAAGTTATCCCAAAAAAATCAAACATATTTATATTTTTTATATCTAGAATACTAAAATATAAAAAAAACAATTTTTGGGCTAAATGATACCCCCACTAGGCGCCGCAACCGCCTTATTCCACACAAGCTCAACGTTTGGGCTGAGATTCAATATCTTTCTCCGCCTAAATCATTCTCTTAACTCTAATTCCTCCTTGCTATTGAGTTTTTGGATTTCTTTCATTTCTCTATTTTTTGAAAGACTTATCTTTTTTGTTTATTTTATATCACAAAAAACTTAATCATAGATCAATTATAAAGATTACAATAAATAAAAGGCCGAGAACGATATTGAATGCATCCTATTCAGATTGCATTGTCTTAAAAAATACTGTTTCTGAGAAAATTTTAAAACAGTACCATTCTGAAAATAGAAAATTATAACATATGGTATTGTGATTTTTATGACCAAAAAAGACCCATCCCGTCAATCAAGGAGGACCCCACCGCTGCATGAATGAGCCACATCTTTACTTTGACCTAACTGAATCCTACTCATCAGGCTTTCCATGCCGCTCGTTGCTTCTTCCACCTTCCAAGCCTCGGTTCTTCTCACCAGCTCCTCTCTTACCTTCGGAACCTATGCAAATTTTATAATCAATCTCCCACCCGAATTCTTTAGCCACGCATCGAACGTGAACTCAACTACTGTAACCCATCTAGACGCCGTTCGAAATAACCTACGAGTCCATATAAAGACAAGCCTCATGCTCAGAGGCACCTCAACGTAGCTGCGCATAGTATACACTTCACGAGGATGGTGTCCAGTTTGGTTCTTGGGTTTCTCCTTTCAGCTGCCTTCCTCGCACCGGCCTCGTCGGCGCCGGTGATGACGACCAGGGCGGACGTTACAGCAGCAGTGCGACAGATGCAGGATTCGGGCTACTACACCTTTGTGACGCTCATCAACCTGATGCAGGACCGCGTCGTCGCCAACATCACCTTGCTGATGCCCGACGACAAGAACCTATCCGGTATCCAGCTCACGGAGTGGGATGTCCCCAACTTCCTCGCCAACCACTCTATTCCTTCCAACCTCCCGTCTGATCACCTGGCCCGCCTTCCCACGGGCACCTTGCTCCCCACCGGCCAGCCACATTTGGGCCTCCTCGTTGCCAGCAACGGATCCAGGATCTTCCTCAACGGCATCGAGATCGTGATGCCCGATATCTGCAGCGGCGGTACCATCTCCTGCCACGGGATCAGCGGCGTCATGATGAGCGGAGACGCTGCTCCGACATGCGTGACTGCCCCGCCGGGGACTTTTGCCGAGTGGCCGTCACCGGATTCCGGAGCAAACAGTTCCGCTGCACCCGCACCGGCTGGCTCCGGGTCCCAGAGTTCCGGCGAGGGTGGCGTCACGTCCAGGGCGGGGATGATTGCAGTAACGATAATGGTGTCTTTGTCTACGCTTCTGTATTTAACTAGGCTGCACTAGATGTATTGCAGTACCAGAGTGACTCAGTAGTGTGGCTACTGGCTAGGGAGCGTCAATCCAGTAACTAAGCACGTAAAAGCGGCCTCCTGGATAGCTATAAGTTCCGTCTACGCACGTTTTGTAGAAAAAAGAGAAAAAAAAACCAATGAGGAATATGCCGACCGATAAACTGTATTTCACGGCTCTTAATTACCTCGTATCTTGCCATGTAGACTTGCGCTGGTATTGAAGCTTTAGTTCTAAGTAATTTGTGAACACTTCTTTCATGATGCAACTAATTAGCTCATGCCCTTGTTATTGTGAGTGCTGAAACAGGTCACAACGCCGACGGCCACGCTTACGAAAGAAAACAAACCCTTTCTCTCAGATAAACATGGGCCAATATTGTTTCGTGCTCTATATATTTCGGTCTTTTGAACTAATAACTATTAAGTTTAGAGCTTGTACCGTTAACTGCTTGGAATTATACATAAAGACGAAAGTTATAACTTGGTTAGTTGCTGTTCGCATTTAGTTTTATCATTAGGATTTGCAAATGGCAGTTAGTTTCTTAGCTTCTTGAGGAAGAAATGCAACAATTGATTTAGCCAACTGACTCCGTTGGATTAGATTTGAGAACAGAACACTATGGTTTCGGTTTGTTTATTTTAAAGGGTGAACAATTGAATTTAAAAAACTATGTAGTACAAAATACTTGCTACTAGGGTTACCGACTTTCTCAAGGGTTTTGTTTGGTTGACCTGCGAACTAAAACATGTAATTGCAACTGTACACCATTATGATCGTCATTTGTTTGGTGGGGGTGTGGTTTCAACCCATTGTGCGGAAACGGTCTACACCTTGCCTTTGAGTTATACAGAAGAGAACTGACTGCGCCTAGATGGGCACAGCTCCATTTCCTATCTCGGATGCGCCACTTGTTATAGTTGGTTCATTTCACCCAACTGTTGTCTCCATGGCCGTCTCTCAGCAATCTGAGCGACAACGACCATCTACCATGCTATCAAACCTTTAAACCTGTCCAACTAACTATACGCTACTTAAAACCAAATAAATTGGCTGCCGTTTTAACTTACCGTTTTCCATTTCCTGTTTTAGAAAACATTTAATACGTTGGTGTTAAACCCAAGCGAACGTAGCCTAAGCTAAGTTACATACACAAAATTTATTAGGGGACATAGTGTACAAGAGCCACTAGTGAGCACCTAAACACTGGATGCAAGCCCATATCAATCAATACTAGACAGAAAAGCCCACGTACATAGGCCCCCAATCCATTGTAGGGTTCCAAGTCTTGAGCAGATGGCCCATGATAACTTACAATGAGCAAGATAGACTAATATTAACTAAGACCTGAAATGTGGGCTCATATAGCCTCCACAAAATATGCATTGAGAATGAAGCTTGTTAATTAGTTATATTTAAGGAGGTCATGCAATCCCATCTCCAAAACAAACAATAAAGAGAAAGCCCACATTGTGTTGGTCTAGATAACATCACATTAGCTCACTCCCACACCCAAAGAACACTTCCACACCACAATACACACCATGGAAGCATGGAAGCCCTATCCACCAAGATACGGAGAACAACCTCATCCATGTGAATACAAAGGGGCCTACAACAAGTATAGGTTCTGGAAAAACATAAATCAAAACCTCATTCCATGAGACAATAGTGAGAAATCTACAATGCATAATTTTAGAGTACATCATACTCATCATGTAGAATGATAAGAATCTAGACCTATCAAATGGGTGGGTGAGATTGGTCATTGGAGGTTTTGGTCTCGCGGGTGAGGGTAAAAAATACACGAATCTAAATGGATCAAATAAACATAAATCCAAACTCGACGTAGCAGATTTTAGGTCACTCGTGAGTGCCCATATAAAATGCGTTCAATACAAATTACTTTTCAAGTTGCTACTATATCAGTAAATGAAGACCATTGTTTAGTATTTTTATGTAAAAAATAGCACAAAACAACCAACTAATACACATCATCTCTATCAAATAAAAAATACGTTGTTTAATTTTTATAATGATTCAATCACATACCTTTATTTGAAGTAAAGTTCTCTAATGTTTGATCATCCTCGACAAATTAGAGTTACTAACTTATTGTATAACCATAACATTTGGTAGAGTAATTAGATAATGTCGTACATGTGGATTTGTTTTCCCCTAATATCTACTTATCAGATATCAACTCTTATTGAGTAAGTTTGAGTTTGGATTGAAACTTCTTGACAATTGATGGATAGTAGGAGATTATAACATTTATTTTAAGCAGTATTAGATAATTATATTTATTTTTATACATTTAATGTAGTTAAGAAGGTCACCCAAGGGTGTCTGCAGGTAACCCATGAAACCCGCTAACTAAAGGGGTGAGTATTAGTTTGGGTAGTTTTTAGTGGGTTGCAAACTTCATCACCCAAACCCGACTTAAACAGGTTGATCCATGGGTACCTACAAATATTAACCAAATTTGACAAGTCCACAAGAATCCATTTAAGGGTTGTAAATGACATACAAGGACATACACACATGGAGATAGACACATAGATCCCTCAACAACTGCATTGAGGACAACCATTATGGAATTGTCATGTTACACTTTATGCTAATAAAAAATAGTAGGTCAACTATGCAACTGCTCACCTTGTGATGAAAGAATGCACTAACCATCCATAAGTAACATAGGGACAACACACCCTGACCTCACACATGTCTAAAATCTCCACAATTGTATGGATCAAGCAACATATCATTTGCAAGAAGTAGATGATGTTTGTTTAATACAAAGACTACATGTTTCACCATCCAAGAACTAACTAACACACAAGAAAGTCACAAGACATAGAAATCATGCCAATCAACCAATCAAGAATGTGAACCTAGGATGTCAACAATCTTGTTACTAATGAAACTGATCAAGCAGTTTGACACATGACTTTTGGTTAAGGTTTTCCTTACCCCCGTAACTAGTACTAACACCCGACTACACATTTCTTGAGAAGAAATATAATCTAAAGTGTAACATCCCATGTTACCTATACTACTAATTCATGATATTAATGTCAGTATATGAGGAGATGATGATATTATACATTCTAGGGCAAATGCAGACAATTACTCAAAGAGAGAGATCACTAGGTAGAATCACAACATTAACAAGTATTAAATCTCCTTTCATATAGAATGTAAGTGCTAGAATATGAGAAGAAAATAAAGAAAAAACTTCATAATACAGGAAAACTAGTCATTTTATAACAACTAGATGGTCAAGGAGGGCAATTCTTGTAAGACAAATAGGATGATATGGAGGAAGATGTTTGGATGAAAAGGAAAAATGCTCTGTAACCTAGGTAAGAAGATCATGATAAAATCAGTTATGCAAGCCATTTTTATGTATGTAATGAATATATTTACCTTTCTTGTGGTCTCTTAGACATAATTATTATTAATATTGATAACTTCAATGAAAACAAAAGGTATCCAAAGTAAATGCAGTATAATGGATAGGATTTGATGCCTCTGCAAATAATAAGGAAGAAAGGGATAGAAAATTTGTGTTGGAGGATACTACCAACATGAAATATTGAATTGTTAGAACAATCAATCGAATACATTATAAAACAAGTGATCTGCTGACAATAGAAATATGTTTTAACCTAAGATTCATATGGAGAAGTTAATGAGACACGAAGTCACTACTAGTGGAAGGTATGTGGTAAAGAGTGGATGACATGCATAACATTAGAATTTAGGAAGACAAATGTCTACTAGAGGAAATATGACCTCCCTCTCCATATGAGACAATTGAGGAAACATACTTAGTATTATTCAAATAGTTGTTTGATCATGAACAAGAGATGGGGTCAAGAAAAATCAAGATATTTTTGTATGAGGAGAAATTCAATTGAAATGTGATATTTATATGAGCCTTATGAAGAAAGAAGACTCAGTGGTTTTATGTTCTAAGAGAAATGAGGGATTCAATGTACTAGTATTGTATTGGCTAGCAATTTTTGGGATTACATTATTGTCGATCCTAACTTTAATTAGTGATGGAATTTCTATATGATAAAAACTACACAATATAGATTTGAAACCAAAATTAACAAATTTCATTTAGAGAGACTACAATGGGTGCTTTGACACACATGAACATACTCTATGACTGACATATTGTTTTACAATTGTGCAATATATATGGATAACAAATTTATATAATGTGTCATCCATAGTGTAAAAATATGAAAATAAGGTTGGGAAAGAGATCCAATCCATATATTCTATTGCTTCATCAAAGGGTGAAATATGTGAATTACATGTGCAAATGATTACCACTTGTAATGTGAAAGACATGAATGACATGTTGACAACCTAAAATTTTTAGAATGAGAGCATAAAATAATGTTTATCCCAAGGATAATGTGATGGAAACATTATATCAAACTGGTTGAGGAATACCTCATACATGCATACAAAGTTTTAAATTGAGAATCCAAAGAATGAGAAAATAGAAGTGAAAAGTGAGATATTTGTGGAGGGAGACATCACATAAGTAAATGTGAACATAATTGAAAGCGTGTAGAGGATAGCGGTGATAAGAAATAAAGAGATTGGAATATTCATGAAATTCTAAAAATACTAGAATGAGATCCTATCATACATTACGAAGAAACAATCCTGTAGTTACTTAACATGGGAGAAAATCTAGCTTGACTAGTATATAAAAAGGAAAAAGAAATCACAAACACATTCCATTTTGAAGTATAAATGAATGAAATCATATACATATATGGAGACTTGTATGCTATATTACAATTAAATATAATAACATTATGAGGGACTAAGTGCATCATGATTGATTTGTCTAAATATAAAGAAAGTGTAGGGGCACAAGTTGTTGACTCCATAGACTACATTTCCCATATTTTTATGATGCATTTACCATTACATTCTTGTGTTTTTGCTACATCCATTGAGATTATTTCATATATAATAAGATATATCCAATCAAACCAACTTGAAAACCATAGAATGGAAGAATTAAATTCAAGTCATGCATAAACATCCAAGATTATGAATACATATAATTCCTTGTATATCATTGATGTAAATAATTTTGATAATATGGCTTGTAATTAAGCTTAAACTTGTAACAGATCTAATTGGAATGCATAATAAGACACCTAGAATATTTTGAATTACCTCAATATGGACACCTACATGTGCTAAGCTTTCCCTATAAAAATCAGCCAACTAAACTATTGAGATATTCTAAATACATGTGTCAACCAAATTTTACATGAGGGAACTTAGTAAACCCTCAATATTCAAAGTGTTAGGAAAAATCATTGTTTGATACTTTAAGGAAGAAGGTCAACCAACTAACCTACCAAGGTACCTCAACCTAGTGATTGGATAATATTTTCTAAGGAAATAAGACAACTATATGGTAGCTATAATTTCCTAAGAGTGTTGAATTAGTTGTAATAAGGGGTTAAAAATTGGGAAAAGATCCAAATTAACTAACTCTAATGGCTATTAGGCTCCATCTTCTTTATATGTGATTGACCTGAGAGCATGCCAAGGTAGCCAAGTGGTACCTATGCTATTTTTTAGAGGTTTTCCTCTGAGCGCCCTAATTCACTATGACAACTTGAATTTATCTCTCATCTAATGTACTAATTATATCTCTTCTAGTGAACTTTATACTCTATTGCATATAAATTTCATGGCCTGAGTGTTTCAATATTCCAATTTTTAGACTATGCTTTATTTCCAACATGTGACATCAATTTTCATGTTGCCCTAAGATTCATGCTTATAATGCAATATCCTATTGAAAGTGAAATTACGCTTGTATGTGTAAAAATAATTATCTCTAGTGTATGTCATCCCGTCAAGGATATAACTATGAATTTATTGGAACAAAAATTGAGTCAACCAAATCTATGAATCTTAGCTTATTGCAAGTTGAAGATAGCCTTTTCAATCCCCCTTTTCTCCTCCCTTTCTTGCTTCATGGGCCATACTGCCTTGGGCCTATCAAGGGATCACATACCATCTAGGGTTCACTTGGACAACTTGACAATCTGAATCATTATTTCTCAGCCAATCATAAGACTATGATCCCTTAGTCATTGATTTAGCCCCCGATCCAATGGTTGTGGTGTCTTCTTAAACCTCCCTACAACCTTGTGCTTATACATCGAGGAGCTAGCTTACCACCCCTTTTGATGCCACTTTGGAACCTTTTAAGGGTTTATACCTCCGTATTTCTTCTCCATTTTTTTACCACTCTTTCACTTCATTTTCACTCCCTAATGCACCCCCAGACACGTCATTCTTATCCATTGGTTTGGCAGTTCCACCACCTTGACCTATCAATGCAGCCAAGCCCTGACCTCTTTAGTGAGGGCTGAAGGGAAGACTGGCTCCACAACTGCTTGGGAGGCTCCTCAGTGCTATCACTCAGGCACTTGAGCAACTGTAGGTACAAGCTCCTACAAGGTCTTCTGCCATGGATGACCTTGCTTCTTTGAGTAGTCTAGTTGTGAAGAAAATGATGGAGTGTCATCTATCCTAGGACAGACATGGCTATGGATGGATCAGGTTGAGCCCTATGATGAACCCTTACTTAGGCATGCAAAAGGCACCAATTTAAATGTGGTGAGCATACAAGCCCGCATGGAGCTGACAGGGTGATCTTCATCCAGAGGTTACTGTTGACACATGCTTTCATTAGTTATCATTTTGTTTCCCTTAAGTTATTGATACAAAAAATTCATAAATGAAATCTCCCAAAAGCTTTAGACAAAATATGCAATCCAACATGTCATTTTTATCAGCTCAACTAGATATAAAACATGGACATATTTACATGGTCTAACCAGAGTTTCTTTCCCTATATCCCCTAAAGTTGTAATGTTGGATCTTTTTGGATGTAGTTAATGCATGTATATGATAAAACTTGGACCAATACTTCTCAGCATATCTTCTAACCATCAAATTAGTAACTTGGAATTAGTTTTGAGCCTAATGTAAACCCTAATCCCCTTTCATGCACTTTGGATGTCCCTATCACACATATGTGACTTGTTTTGGACATTGATTATGGAATTTTATCTATTTTTCTAATCTTGCTTCTTATTGATTGTAAAACTTATCCTAAATTTGAAACCAACAACTTTGTGCCTATCAATGCACCAATATCAACCCTAACCCATATTTCTCTTGTCTTGTTCCTTATGACTTAACATTCATGAATCTGACACCTTTATGATGGTACATGATTATATCTTATTCATATGTTTGGCTTTGATCTTCTTATACATCAAACCACATTAAAACTTTGAAATTAGTATTGTTATGATTTTCTATGATCTAAATACCTAAGGTCTTTTTCTATGATGATATTGACACTAATTCCACCCATATTCATTTTATGTGCTAAAGTGCGTTGATTATTTCTTGTGCTTTAAACTTAATATGGATCTAATTCTTATGTATTCCCCTTCCAATCATGAAGTTATCTTAATCCTTATGATCCCATTTTTCTTAATATCCCACCCAAGCTCTATGTTTAACCCTAGTGACATTAATGAAATAAGAACAAGTTAAACAATATGAGCCTAATCCTATCTGACATCCTATGTATCCTTGAATATGTTTCCTATATCCTAATCTTGCTTATCTCAACTATATTTCATGTTTGGACTTCATGTATTGATTAAAATTTGTAATTTTTCTCTATTATTAGTCTTTTTACCTTGAAATGTAAATGAGTAAGATAAACCTCATAATAATTATATAAAATGAATGGAACCCCATGTTGACTTGAAACTTGAACCATACCTTCAGATGAATCACAAATCAGTAACGTATCATCATATATGTAGATAACCAGTTTCAAACCTAATGTGACCAAAAAACTAATCATGGACCTATTAAGTAACATATCACACCATGCTTAATGATGGGTTATGTTCTTAATCAGGTGGACACTTGTGATCTAGACGGTCAAAGATAGGTTAACAACCTGCAAATTCAAGTACATGGGTTTTAGTAATTACATGATTATGGCTTTCTTTCTTGAATCTTGTTAATGTGCCTCTCTTTCTCTATAATGTGTATCATGTTGTAGACAATTCTATTATGACCCCAATGACACAACAATTGAGTCAACTAGATTTATAGATCTTAACTTATGGAAATTTGAAGATTGCATTTTTAATCCTATTTTCTCCTCCTTTTCTTGATTTCTTGGCAGGCTTGCCATGGGACAATCAAGGGCACACAACCAAACCATGTACACATGGACGACATGATGATCTGTCTTTGCATTTCTCAACAAATTACACGCCTCCAATCCTTTAGCCATGGATTAAACCCCTATTCAATGGTTGTGGTGTCTTCTTCAACCTCAGTACATATTTGTTCTTGTACAATAAGGAACTAGATCACCACCCCTTTTGATGCTAATTTGGACCTTTTTGATGGTTTCTACATACCTATTTATTCTCTTCTTTCATTTCACAATCTTTTCCTTCATTTTCACACCCCAAAAGCACCCTAGTCACACCCTTCTTCTCAATTAGTTTGGGTGGAACCGCCACCTTGACCCCTTGACACTACCAAGCTCTAGCCTCTGATGGTGAGGGTCAAAGGATGAACTATCGCTGTAGAGGCTCAGACAACTCGAGAGGCTGCTATGACATGAGCCCTTAGGCACTAGAGCACCCATGGTAATGATCACATTTGATGGAGCTTGAAACAACCTTCCTAACAATATCTTAGATCCTCACATCTCGTGTAGAACCATGACCAGAAAGTTGATAAGATAGATGAATTTTCCGACCTTGACTAAAACATGCTTGCATATCTATCAACTAGATTGTCATGGATGTCTTTGTCTGTTTCTTCAATTCCACCTTCCAAAAGGTTGAGAGAGACATGAGATTTACTCACCCCAGAGTCACATTGTGCTTGTTGGAATTTTTTTCTTCCAATAGAACAAGGGATGTAGAAACATCTTAGGTCCTTTCTCTTTTTTGACATCCTTCCCTAGATTAGAGTGCTGACCACTTCATCAACATACAAGACATCTTTATCAATTAGTCGTATTTTCTTATTGATGGCATCCTTAAAAATATTCCATATGTAGGGATCTATTCTATCACCTCTACAAGTGGGATGTTGATCTGGAGCTTTTAGAACATGTCTTGGAATTTCTTAAATTGATTGTCCTTCATTCTCAGCTTCTAGCAATTCGGGATTTGCACATGTGGCTTCTCTACACTCTTGTGTGGAGGAATGTATGGCACAATAGGGATCTCCTCCTCTAATATTGCATTAACACTGCCATCTAGGATAGAATTTGGCAAATCTCTTATGGATGAGGTGACCTATGGCTTCTCCTTCTTGATTGTGGGTACTTCCTTGTTGACTGTGATGTCTCCACTAGGAAGTAGATCCTTCACCTATCCTTTTTCAATGGGATTTTTTATGGAACTGGGAGCATGGATGTATCAATAGTGGAACCTTTAAATTCCATGTCTTGCAAAATCAGTGTAGATGGGGTGTCCTTTTTACTTTTTGTAGACATTATATTGATTGAGGTGCATGTGTGCAAATAATGCACTATTGTTCTACATCCACTTAGTCTTCCATACATGTTGTTGGGAAACAAAACTTTTGGCACATACACACATTTAGGCATTGGAGTGTGTTGGTTTGGTGTGTTCTCATTATCATGCTCTGTTTCCTTAAAAACATAATTTACTTGATGATGTTGATGACATGTCTCTCTATTCCCAAAAAATCCCTACTGAGGGCTTCTTTATGGATGCCACCTCTGCTGCTAATTGAGGGATTTGTTAATACTATGATTTTAAGCCCCTTGGTTCTTCTGCTCCCTTTTGTACTGGTCCAATAAGGCATCTTTTTGACTCACGAGTCTTCCTAGGAGGTCTTCAATCCTATCCATCTTACTAGGACCCCTATTCGGTTGATAAATCTGTGAAGGTTTGCCTCATTGAGGCTATGATGGGTCCCGCTAAAAATAATTTGGATCATTCCAAGAGAAATTAGGATCCCGACACCATGAGTATTCATTCTTTCCCTTGTTATTATGACTCTACAAATAATACTCCTCTTCACCATTAGATGAGGTTCCATATTTTTTATCAAGCTTCTTTGTGAGTATATATGTCCATCTAACATTTGACATTTGTGAACTCCCCTGATTCCATAGAACTTTTAGTTTTTGTTGGTACTTCTTGATCCTCCCCCCATGATTGATTCTTGGCCACATTCCTCGGAATATTATGACATCTTGTGGCCTTGTTGGGCAATAAGAAACCTGCTCCTGCATTGTCAAGAGTAGTCATTTCTCCTTTATGCAAGTCATAGTAAAATGTCTTTCCTTGGCCATATAAATCTATAACATGATGATGGACTTTCCAAATCATGTTATGGATTTTTTTCATGCTTCTGAATATGACTCTCCGGTGTGCTGCATGAAGTTGTGGATCTTTCCAACCAATTCATTTGTCTTCTGGGGTGGGAAGTATCTCTCAAAGAAGACGTCAATTATGTCATCCCAAGTTTTAGTGGAAGCAGACAGTAGGATAAGGAGCCACACCTTGGCTTTATCTAATAGTGATAATGGGAAGAGGTTTAGATTAATTACCATGTCTAGAACCCTATCCAGCTTGAATATGTCGCTGCTATCCACAATGTTGTATATGTGCGTCGTTGGTTCCTCCATGTTGTGGCTGTAAAATGACTATGATTCAATTAATGCCACCAATTCAGGATCTATCTTATAGCTATAAAAATTATCTGCTTTACATTTTATCATCCTCAATTGGGCTATAGAGGATGATGCCTTTATCTTTTCCCAGAGTGTTTGTTTCTCATGCATGTCCTCAACATTAAATTCACAATTTCCATCCATATCTATTGTCTGTGCTTTCTCTTCTTTTAGTGGGGTACTTTGAATGAGCTTCTCAGATGAAGTTACAAACTCATGGGTCGTGTGCAAGATCTCTTCTTTACATGTATTTGGTTGAATGGATTCTCCATATTCCGTAGTCTGAGTATGCACCATGCACTAGTACCTAAAATTTCAAATGGCAAATTTGGGATACATAATAGTAGTGAACTGACAAAAGAAAAATGTTTAATTATTCTCTTGTTCAAAGAAAAGTTTGAAGCCAATGAAGTGGCACCCCAATGGTAAAAGTGATGATGTAAGACCGAGAGGTCACGAGTTTGAACCCAAGCGATGGGATGAATGAATCACCAATTTTAAAAAAAAGTTTGAAGATAGATAACAAAAAGAAAGGTGGCCTCGAGTGTCTATTCGTAACACTCATAGTGTTGGTGTTTATCCAACAACGGTGTCAACAACTTGACACACTAAAATTGTACATGTAAAACATAAGTGCATGTGTCATGTAATACATGCCTATGAGGATCGACTGTCGAACTCAGGAAAACGTTCACCAAATGCTACTACTTATAATTAGGTAGGCCTAGAAAATTCTTGATTGGTTGTTTTATGATGAAGATCAAAGAAGTAAATCTAAATCAAAACTGGTCGTTATCAAGAGTGGATGGATTCGTCATGACTATGGTTTCACCGCTGTATGTATTGCATTCAAATTCCATTCATTAATAACTATTCATCCTTAAATCTATACTAAAGACATGTCGAAAGTATTGCCTACTCCTACAACGTAATAAACTACCTAAACCAAAACAAACCCAACTCCCGTACTAGTTTAGGGATTAGTTAGGTGCATTATCAAAATCTCTAGGTTATTCTTTGACATCTGTAAGCCCTTTCCTAAGGCATGTTATGGGCTATGTGGATCTATGATTTATCCAATCCCTAATCCTTCTCCTAAAGAAATTAGCATTATATATTTTGATTATGGTGGCATAAAGTTTGATAGGAGATCATAAATTCATGACAAAAAATGATGAAATTGATTATCAATTTATAGAATTCAAATACAAAGAACTACCGATCTATGCCCGAATCTTAAGAAATATTTGGTTTAGACCGCATGATTGCTATCATCATACAAAGAGAGGAAGAGGAAGAATAAAACCTAAACATTATAAAACCATTGTGAATACCCCTAGAGAAGTCTTGTCTGTATTCCTCTTTGGTGAACACCTTGATCTGCAACATTCTAGCCGTAAATCTTCCCTCCAAAAGTGCCCAGAGCATCAGGTCTGTGGCTATCTCCTTTGTCTCCTCATCTTTTGACTTAGTGCTCTACTGCCACATGACAAAACATGATGCCACTTTTTGGATGCACTCCCCTTAGGTCATAAGTGGAGATTTGGCCATCATTAAGTCACTGCTGTTAGATCTGACTTAATTTCAGATTTGAAAAGATCGCGTAGTGTTGGTACCATCAATAGGGTGCTAGTAGCACCGACCGACCGACTGACTTCTAACCCTCAAACTATGGCGATACTACCGACATGTGTGCCAATAGAACCAAACTATTTTTTGTGTGTGTTATGGATGTTGAAGGAGATATCACTGACATGCTAGTCAGCAAAACCAAGATAATTAAGCTCAACTTCTAATGCTCCCTGGATGGTGAGTCGGTAGCACCAACTAGCAGCTATAGTATCATTGAATCCTTACCCCATATCATTGAGAGTGATATTGATAACATTGAGATTTTCCTCTTATCCTATTGTAAATTCATTTCATGTCTAAACCACTGACAACAAGTAGGTAGCACCGAGCTGTCATACAAGTGTTCAAATGACCAAAAATAAGGGGAAAATAATCTTAGAATGAACAATTATAAAACTAATACTTAAAATACTTAATACTTGATGCAATAATGATTCACAGTCTAATAAAAAGAAACAAAGCATAAACTTGTCTTAGAATGAACAATTATAAAACTAATACACAAAAATAGATTGCGACAAGTGACTGAAAATCAATGCATCAAATGATCACTTGCTCGGGTTAGTCAAAGGCACGAGCTGACCGTGGTGAGTGCATGGGCACACATGAAGCAGGGAGTTGACCGGCTGATTTTCATTTAGTGGCCATGGTCGTCACATGATTTTTTGGTAACCATTTTGTTTCCATAAAGTCTTGATAAAGAAAATTGAAACATCTATATATCCCAAACCCCTTGGCTAAAATATCTGACCTAATATGTCATTTTGATAAGCTTGACTAGATCTACACCATGGACATGTTTATAGGCCCTAATGCCATCATTTCTTTCCTTGTTTCTCCTAGGTTTTTAATCTTTGATACTTTTGGATGTAGTTCATACATGTTTATAATGAATCTTGGACCATAATGGTCAAACTACCTTCTAATCATCAAATTAGTAATATCAAATTGATTTTGAGCCTAATGTAAATCTGAATCCCCTTTCATGCACCTTGGATGTCCATGTTGCACATATGCTACTTGTTTTAGACATTGATGATGGAATTTGCTCTATTTTGTTAATTATGCTTCTTAATGACTTTGAAACTCATCCTAACTTAGAAATCAACAACTTTGTGCCTATCCATGGAATCAATATCAACCTTAACCCCTATTACTCTTGTCTTGGTTCTAGTGACTTAATATTTATGAGTGTGAAACCTTTATGGTTTTACATGATTAAACTAATCATATGTTTGGGTTTTCTCTTGTTATATATCAAACGCCATTGCACCTTTGAAAATAGTAATGTTATGACATGTTATAATATAAATGCCTAACGTCACCCCCCTTGTGATAGGATGATGTTTGTGACACTAAATACCCTATTGACCTCTTATTTTCTACTATACCCTGATTATGTTCTTATTCAATAAACTCAATATGGATCTAATTCTTATGTCCTACCCTTCCAATCATGAAATTATATTGATCCTTATGATACCTTATTGTGGATGTCCAACCGAAAATCTATGTGAACCCTAAGGACACATGAAGTATATTTACAATAACATATGTGTTGAAACAATGAAACTAAGTTGAAAAATATGAACCTAGACCTTTGTAACATCCACCTATCCTTGAATATGCTTATTATATCCTTATCTTTCTTATCCTAATTGTATTTCATGTTTAGACTTCATGTATTGATGAACCTTGGTCTCATTTTCTCTATTATGAGTCTTTTGGCCTTGAAATGTACATGAGTAAGATAAACCTCGTTATAATCATATGAAATAAATGGAACCTCAGATTGACTTGAAACTTGAACCACAATTTCATGATGGACCCTAAATCAGTAAAAGATCATGAAATATGTAAATAACAAACATGATATCTGATTTGACCAAAACCCTAATCATGGACCTAATAAGTAACATGTTGAACCTTGCTCAATGATTGGTTATGTTCTTAATAAGGTGGTTGCTTGTGATATATCTAAATGGTCAAGGATAGGTAAGAGCCTCTGAAATTATGTACGAGGGCTTCTATAGTTGTAGGATCATCAGTTTCTTTCTTGAATCTTGATATGTATGTATGATTTCATACTTGTAAAATATTGGCATGGAATATTGTTATATTGTACTAAATGATTCCATACTTAAAAAATATTGGCATGGAATATTGTTATATTGTACTCAATGATTTCATTTGATGATTTTATAACTTGAATACATAATATATATCTCCAATATACAAACTTTTAATCATGATTTTCTCAATGACTTAAGTCTTAATTCTTCTCACGAACCCCTTCAAACAAAAAGTTTGCCAAAGGTCTTATTATGCATTATTTACTTGGTGTAATATATTAAAATAACTAAATAGAGTTTTTTTATCGAAGTAAATTAAGTTTTATTTCTCTTATTTATTTAATTCTGCAAAACTTTTCAAAATATGAAAAGTTTAGATGTATGTATCTTTATGCAATATACTAGAACCTTGTGTGTTGATACGCTTGTTTCTCGTATGTTTTAGGTTCAGAGATAGCTTGGAAGAATATAATTTGTGAGCATGTTTTTAGGTTGCATCTTTTGTGAGATCCTAGTTAGTGTACATGTTCAGACTTGTATAATTGCCTCTTAAATGTAATTATAAATTTGTAATAAATGATGTTTCAATAATAATATACATGGTGAATGTTGAGAATATGTCGGTGGACACATCTAGTTGATTGTTCATGAATGCGAAGGATTTCATGCTTCCACATTTTTTTAATTTCCTATTACATTTCTTTGGCAGGGTCAATGTGAGAGTCTGACTCCATGACAATTGACTAATTTGAATAGGATTCTTGTAAGATAAGTTTCCCTAATTATAATCTTGTGAAGTGCTCTTCTCTCTTCCAATATTCTATTACACAAGTTGCTCTTCTCTCTTCTCTCTTGTGAAGTGCTCTTCTCTCTTCCAGTATTCTCATGTGTGCCATATAAACATCCACTACCAAGGTGGGCAAAGAAGCACATATCACAAAAGAATGTCCCACCATGAGCAAAGCATAAGAAAGAGTAAAAAAGAATGTCAGAACATGATAATATGATCACAAGATCAATACAATATAATGTACATCACATGAAGAATATTTAACAAAAGAAAAAGATATGGTGTAGGTAAATGTCCATAGGACCAAGAGAAAGAAGAAACATAGGTTAATTTCTCAAAAGAAATAATAAGGTATGCAAACATACCTTACTCAAGAATCTAAATAGTCTAAAGTCACTCCTAGATCCAAATCTAGGTCTACAAAGCACCTATTATCATGTATGTGAAATTAGGGTTAGAATTACATTGATTTCATAAACCCTAAAAGTCACAATTTTCTTAATGTGTGAATTAGGTTATGAACACCATGCCATATTTTAGTTTATATTATTCATAGTTCAAAACATATTTTAGTATATTTTTCTGACTTATACATATTTCGTTATGAATTTTACAATTTATTACTTATTTAGATTAATCCTATTAAATTACTTATTATTAAACATTGGATTTAGGTGAAAAAAACCAACATCATTAGAAATCTTACATTTTTATGAATTTGTTGACTATTTATTCATATTTTTTTGATCAGTAGTTAATTTATTGTGAATTTTTGAAAATGGGCAACCTTATAAATCCAGGTCAGCATAAAGTCACGAGAAAACAGAGAGAAGGAGAGAGTGGGCCGCGCGGTCCGAGTGTGCCCAATCAGGGCTTGCAAACTTGGTCGGCCCCTCAGACAGCTGGGCAAGTTGCCTCTGCCTGAGAAGAAGAAAGGAACTGTGTGAAATGATGATTTTACCCCTTTGCAAAAAAAACAAAAGCAAGAAGAAAATAGGAGGGTAGAGAAGAGATTAAACCTGAGGCTTTGTTCCCCCTTTTCTCAACACAAAATGGGAGTCCCAATAGGTGGATCTTTGAACTATAGATTGTGATGTATGGAAAACCAAGCGAGACAGACTTTGAGATCTTGTTCCCAAAGTGCCAATGATGCCAACGAACCTAGTCCCAAACACAACAGCCAACCATAGCCCAAGAAAAACCTTCCGCCATCACTAAAGAAGTCGTGAGAACCCAAGACATCGAGAAAGAGCTAAGAAATCTCAAAACCAGTTGCGGAGGGAGAAACACCGACCAAAATTGAAGCTCAATGCATAGAGATCAAGCGTCACGATGAAAAGGAACCAACTAATCATTGTGAATGTCAAGAACCAAGCAAAAGGGGCAAAACTGATATACCTCCAATTCAAACGATTAGAGTCCTAAAGTCTGCCCACACCTCACGGAGTTGAAGCCGACCACAAGAGGCCACTGTCAAGGTCAAAAAGTCACCGCCCAACTCATCATTGAAGATCTAGGAGAACAGAGTAGAGGAAGATGGGTGCAGGGCATTCGGGACCAAGGCAACAATTGGGATTGTTTGCTGTGCGTTTGAGGAAGGTATAAGAGGGGTTATTTATATGGGGTGAATTCATGGATGACTGGGATACAAACCAAACCAGAAAACATGGGAGATGGGAAAAACCCCTCATCGACCGGGGTGTGGAGACCACAAAATCCTAGGAATATTAGGATCCCCATGAGTGGAAATATATGAGGAATGTGTTGGAACAATAATCTCGGACCGAGACAATGAGATGAGAGAGACAACAAGAAGAGAAGAAGTCACGGTTTGTAGTTCCTTTCTGACTAAAAGTAGGGTGAGAGGGAGGACCTCTAAGATATCGATAGAGTCCACATATCTCAAGACAAAATGGGAACCATCCGATTGGGCCGGGAAAAGAAAAATCCGCATGACAGGATAAATAAGTGGGACTTTAGCAACAAATAAAAATGTTAATTAAAGTGATGTGAATAATTATGTCAGTTCTTTCCAAATCAAATTGAGAGTCCAATTATTGTACAATTAATATGAAATTTTGCACTTAGGATAACTGAAGCATGTAGAATCCGAATTTGGCTTCAGATTATCATTTTGAAGACTTTTTGATGCATTATTCAATCAAATCTTAGTTTCTCTTTCCTCATGCATTAATGATATTAGAATTATCCAAATTTGGTGAAACTTTGCCCACAAGTTAACTTTTATGTGTTGAATACAAATTTACCCTTATTTCCATCTTTTGGAGTTATTTATCTTTATTATTCTACTTATATGGCTTTTTCACATTTTCTCTCTCCTCAACTCTCCTTATATATTCAATGTTATCCAAATTAGATGAAAATTGACATATAGGTTATTTTTAGTATGTATATTACGAATTTGAAGTTTGTTTTCACTTTTGTGAATTCGTTTTTGGAGATATGTCATATTTGACATTTATGGCCCTTTATTACATTAGTTATCCCATATATTCTTATTAGAACCATTATTCCTATAATTATGTTCCAAAACTTCATATTATTCTCTTAAGAGTTATGTGTGGTTATTTTTCACAGATTATTATGAAATATCCATTTATCATATGACATACTTTATGTGTCTATTATTGGGCCTAAGGCTTACATCTTTTAGGTCTCAACTTTGTTTGGCTAAGATAAAAAGGTCAAAGTGCTAGGGTAGGGTTCAAGATCTAGTTTGTTACATCACAACACCCATTAAAGGGATTTCATCCTTGAAATCAAAACATCCATATAAAAAAAAGCTATTCACCACCCCTTGAAGGATTCATCTTATTAAGTCAAAACTATACTTTAGGTACAAAGGGTTCTGTAATGCTTCCTTACATCCATCCATGTAAAAAGGAACATTAACTTATAAAACCTAACTATGGATCACCTTGTTCATCTTCCTCCTCATGAAATTCTTCACTATGTAAAGAAAAAAGTCTTCCAGATCTTCTTTCCATATGTCTTCTACCATTATTGTTTCCATTATTCTGATGAGGTACTTGAGGTGCTTGTTGTTGAGCTGGTACTTGCCCATTATGAAGCTTGGGGAAGTTAGGTTGGATGTGTCCATGTTGATTATAGTAATGACATATTGGTAGTCTATCATGTCCTCAAGCAACGAAGTCCTCAGATCAACGATCACCTTCAGGGTGTTTCCTTTTATGATTGTTTTCCTTGTGTGACTGGAAACTAGGATATGATTCCACAACTAAATCCTTATCCACCATTTGTTGAAAGGCCAAGGGTAGTTGTTGGAATAAGAGCACGACCCACATTGTAGTTGGTCCTTTAAGGAATAGGCCAGTCCTACGTTCTTCACTCAAACCAATTGCATACCGTTCCAACATCAAAAAAATTTGTACGAGTGCAAAAATAGATAGGGAACCTAGCTTCAAACTATAGATCTCAGCTTCCTTCTTCTTTAGAGCAGTAGTGTAGATGTGCTTTCCACGAAAAAGCACCAAAAATTGCTCCCAGTTCATGGTTTAGATGTCATGAGTCCTTAAAATTCCATTCCACCAAACTGCAACTGGTCCATCAAGTACATAAGCAACAAATCTGACCTTCTGGGGTGGAGGACATGCCATACCATCAAAAGTCCTCTCTAGAGCTAACACCCAATCATCAGCTTTATCCACCATCTCTAGATCTCCTTCACTCTTGAAGTAGGGTGGTTGCATCTTCATGAACACCATAATTGAGTACTCCTTAGGTTTGTCAGACACAGGTGGGTTGTTCACCTTGATTATCCTCCCCTAGCACTAAATCTGGGGATGGAAGCATACCCCAGAAAAAGGAGAAGAAAAGGTAACATCAGCAAAAGCTGATATGTACATACTTAAAATAGGAATTTGAGCAATATATGGAATAAAGGACATCAAAATAAAAGGCTTCACATAAAAAGTAAAGGATTACCCAATGGGCATAAAAGGAAAGAATCTCAATAAAAGAGAGAAATAAGAGCAAAGTATAACAATAAAGCCTCCATGTGTTTCACATGTGACTATACTAGACAATATAAACATGTAGGTAGGAAATAACAAATCTACAAAAAATATGAGGTGAGTGGGGACTGTAAATATCCAGTATAAATATGGAGTAGTAGGAACTATATACATCCACCCTGAGTGGGAAATACACATCTACTCAAATATGTTTTTGTATGCATGAATATTTAACATATGCATTCATATGTAGGAATGTTCACATCCACATAAAATAACATGTAACATTATACTAGTGGTCACCACATGACGTGTAACAAAAGAATAAGCAAGTATAAACAAATAAGGATGATGAGAACATCCATCAAGTATAAAGTAGAATCAGAGGATCCGTGCCATCAAATAATGTGCCATATAAACATCCACTACCAAGGTGGGAAAAGAAGCACATATCACAAAAGAATGTTCCACCATGATAAAAGCATAAGAAAGAGTCCAAACGAATGTCCAAATAGGATAATATGATCACAAGATCAATAATAATATAATGTACTTCACATGAAGCAAATTTTCCGAATGAATAAGATATGGTGTAGGTAAATGTCCATAGGACCAAGAGAAAGAAGAAACATAAGTGAATTGATCAAAAGAAATAATAAGGGATGCAAACATACCTTACTCAAGAATCTAAATAGTCCAAAGTCACTCCTAGATTCAAATCTAGGTCTCCGAAGCACCTATTATCATGTATGTGATATTTGGGTTAGAATTACATTAATTTCAGAAACCCTAAAAGTTGCATTTTTATTAATGGGTAATTAGGTTATGAAAACCATTACATATTTTAGTTTATATATTCAGAGTTCAAAACATATTTTATTATATTTTTCTAACTTATAGATATTTAATTATGAATTTATAAGTTATTACTTATTTAGATTAATCCTATTAAAATTACATATTATTAAACATTGGATTTAGGAAAGAAAACCAACACCATTAGAAAGTTTACATTTTTCTAAATTTATTGACTATTTATTCGTATTTTTCTGATCAATAATTAATTTATTGTGAATTTTTTAAAAAGGGCCAATCATATAAATCCACATCAACATAAAGTTGTGAGAAAGAAGAGAAAGTGGGCCGCATGGTCTGAGTTGGCCCAATCAGGGCTTGCCAACTCGACTGTCCCCTAAGATAGTTGGGTAAGTTGCCTCAACGTGAGAAGAAGAAAGGAACTGGGTGAAATGACGATTTTACCCCTCTATAAAACAATGAAAACAAGAAGAAAATTGGAGGGTGGAGAAGAGATTACACCTAGGGTTTTGTTCCCCCTTTTATCTATGTGAAATGGGAGTCCCAATAGGTGGATCTTTGAACTACATATCATGATGTATGGAAAACCAAGCGAGACAGACTTTGGGATCTTGCTCCCGAAGTTCCAACGACACCAACAAACCTAGTCATAGGCACAACGGCCAACCATAGCCCAAAAAAACCTTCTGCCATTACTGATGAAGTCGTGAGAACCCAAGACAGTGTGAAAGAGCCAAGAAATCTCAAGAGCAGTTGCGGAGGGAGAACCACCGACCAAAACTGAAGCTGAATGCGAAGAGATCAAGTGTCACGATGAAAAGGAACTAACTAATCATTGGGAAGGCCAAGAACTAAGGAAAAGGGGAAAAATCGATATACCTTCAATTTGAATGATTAGAGTCCTTCTAAAGTCTTCCCACACCTCGCAGAGTTTAAGCCAACCACAAGAGGCCGCTATCGAGGCCAGAAAGTCGTGACCGAACTCATCGTTGAAGGTCCAAGAAAATGAAGTAGGGGAAGATGGGTGCAGGGCATTTGAGACCAAGGGAACAAGTGGGATTGTTTGTTGTGCATTCTAGGATGGTATAAGAGGGGTTATTTATAGGGGGTGAATCCGTGGATGACTGGGATACAACCCAAACCATGAAATAGGGGAGATGGGGAAAACCCCTCGTCGACCGGGGTGTGGAGACCACAAAACCCTAGGAATATTAGGATCCCCATGTGCAGGAAAGACACAAGGAATGTGTTGGAGCAATAATATCAAACCAAAATGATGAGATGAGAGAGACAACAAGAAGACAAGAAGTCACAGCTTGTAGTTCCTTTCCAACTAAAATTCAGGTGAGAGGGAGGACCTCCAAGCCATCGATAAAGTCCACAAATCTCAAGATAAAATGGAAATTGTTTGATCGGGTCGAGAAAAGAAAAATCTGTGTGACAGGATAAATAAGCGGACTTTAGCAAAAAATCAAAATGTTAATTAAAGTGATGTGAATAATCATGTCAACTCTTTCCAAATCAAATTTAGAGTCCAAATATTGTCCAATTAGTATGAAAATTTGCATTTAGGCTAATTAAAGAATGTAGAATTTGAATTTGGAATTAGATTTTCCTTTTGAAGAATTTTTGATGCATTATTTAATCAAATATGAGTTTCTCTTTCCTCATGCATTAATGACATTAGAATTATCCAAATTTGGTGAAACTTTGCTCACACGTTTCTTTGATGTGTTGAATAAAAATTTACCCTTATTTCTATCTTTTGGAGTTATTTATTTTATTATTCCACTTATATGACTTTTTCACATTTTCTCTCTCCTCAACTCTCCTTATATATTCAAGGTTGTTCAAATTAGTTTAAAATTGACACATAGGTTATTTTTAGTATGTAGATTACAAATTTGAATTTTTTTCACTTTTGTGATTTCTTTTTTAGGAGATATGTCATATTTGACATTTACGACCCTTTATTACATTAGTTATCCCATATATCCTTATTAGAACCATTATTACTATAATTATGTTACAAAACTTCATATTATTCTCCTAAGAGTTGTGTGGTTATTTTGCACAAATTATTATGAAATATCCATTTATCACATGTGACATATTTTATGTGTCTATTATTGGGCCTAAGGCTTAACATCTTTTAGGTCTCAAATTTGTTTGGCTAAAACAAAAAGGTCAAAGTTCTAGGGTAGGGTTCAAGATCTAGCTTGTTACATTGGTTGAATCTCTTTGTTATCTAAGGAAAGTGTTAAACATGCGACACATGGTAAATTAAGATTGTCCCTTGGGTACGTTTTTTGACTTGGATCGAAAAGGAATATAGTAACTAATGATCTAAATTGAGAGGCCATCTTGGTGTATACTTTTTTGGTGGTGAATTTAAGGTGGTAGGCTTGAAAATCTTAGAGGTTGATCTATTTTGGTAGTGGAGCTATAAATTTTAGCAGCAACCACTTAAAAACTCACCTACAATCTTAGGTGGTGAAATCTCTCTAATCGCTGCTTTCATTACTTGTTTTACTTATCTTTTGCTATAATTTGAATATTTAGCAACTTTAGTTTAAGTTTATGATATCCAATTCACTCCTCATTGATCCTAGATCCTACTAGTGGTACTAGAGAAATGTTTTATTTAAGAAATACTCCCATGAGTAGGAGAAGATGACCAACAACATGCTTCTGAATTTCAACCTTAAAGAAGTCCGCTCCACTCACTCTCCAGTCTTTGATGACTCCAACTACCAATATTGGAAGAAGTACATGCATTTGGAAATCTAGGGGATAAGATTTGATACATGGAAGATGATGGATCTCCCCTACATCATGCCCACCCAGTGACTTGACCACATGGTTGAAGACACCATAAAGAATGCTAAACTCAATTAGAAGGATATTAGCATTCTCTACGATGGCCTCTTTTTTTCAAGATCGACCAAATCTTCTATTATAAGAAAATGAAAGAGATATGGAGGACTCTCACCATCACTCATGAATGGATACATCAAGTGAAGCACTCAAAGGTCTACATGATTCAACTCAAACTCAGGTTGCTCAAGATTTCCATGAAGTGACCCATCACAGAGACGTATTGTAGATTCTCAAGCTTCATAAACAGTCTTGGTGATCTTAGAAAGAATGTGGTATTCATTTACATATGAGAAAAAAATCCTCCGCTCCCTCACATATCACTTTGAGAGAAGGTGATAGTCAAGAGGAATTCTTCAACCTCCAAAAGCATCAATTTTAAGACCTCATAGGTAATATGTAAATCGATGAGTGAAGTAGAGTTCTAGTGAGGAAATGAAGGATAAGTCCTATAGAAAGAATAAGTAAGCTTCATTAGAATATCAAGATTCTTCTTCAAGTGAGGAGTATTTCTAAAGTAACCAGGATGTCATGTACAACAAAGGCAAACCATTCAAAGGAAAGTTCAACTACCTCTTCTCGTAGTGCTATAAATGTGGATGAAAGTGGAACTTTAAGAATAAAGGCTCAAATATGAAGAAGCATCATCACGAAAAGGTACATAAGAAGATGGAAGATGAATAGAAGAAGGTAGATGAATATAATAGGGAAGACATGTATAAGAGGAAGACAAGAGGAAACAAAGGTAAAATAAACTGTCTACATTGCTTCTTAGGAATCCTATCAAGTCTTAGGTTGTTCAAGTGAAAGTAAAGGAGATGAGTGTCACGTGACCCTTATGGGAAGATCAAGAGAAGGTTATGAGGTAAATCTAAATGAACCTTATAAATATGATTTTACTGAAATGACATTTTCCTCCCATGCCCTCTTGATTCCTATAAGTATAAGAATAAAATTCTTTCTATGATTGGTGATACTTTATACTAGAAGAAGGATGAGACTGAACATGTTAACCTTTTCATTTTAGTAGATATCGATAATATTAAGGAGATAGTCTATATTTAGAACTAGAATATAATGATAATGAGGTGGAGAACAATGCTTTTATTTATCAAATATAAGTGCTCTTCAAGTTCAAAGTGACTCTTAGATTACTATGATAAGTGCTCTTTAATATGAAGCTATAAAGACTGTTGAAGAAAGTGGGATAGTTTCTCTTATTTTGAGAAGGACTCCTACTTTGCTAAAGATTTAGATTTGTGTTTTCTTCTCATTCATGCTAATGATGATATTTTTGGAATTTATTCTATATTTGATTTTAGTATCTAAGGCAACCATTTTCTTAGAGATTCTTCACAAAAAATTCTGAAGTATAGGAAGAAACATGATGAATTCATTGATTGTTCTATTGAAAACATTGGTAAAAATGGAATTAGATATGATGATAGTAATTGGAACTAAAAATCTAGGGATATACAACATTACATGGAGAAACCTCTAGTTCTCAAGCATAATTTCTACAGAACATTTAAAGACATGGGACCTAAGAAGAACATGGTTTGGGTTCTATGGACCCATATATTTGAATGAAATTCCTATTATCCTTATCGATGACAAAATGTGTACAAAATTTACATCAAAGTCCAAGACAAGAGGGCAACAACTTCTGCCTCCAGTCCAACCTGGATTGTAAAACCAACCATTTGAAACACTACATCCATACACCTGGGAGTCATAACATTACTATTCATCACTTTTTGGACCCTCTTTGGGATATCCACAACCTTTGGTGCTCAGAAACCAAAAGTATCAAATCTAACGGGGATAAAGGCGTGTTGATTGTCAATACACACTTTTTCATACTTGACCAGTTTGGCAAAGGTATCTTTAAGGGAGCCTGTCTAGCTATAAAGGTACCACTCCCTCAATCCAATCAGTGGAGAAACTTTGTCAGATCTACACACGCATGTTTCCCTCTGACCCATCCAAAAACCAAAACATCAGAAGGTCTAAGTGTCAATCTCCCCTCTTGTGGATCTGTCAAAAAGTTCAAAGGTGCTTCTTTCTTAGAAGAAAAACCTACATGTATGAGTACATCATAGTGAACATACCTAACTAGATCATTCCTGTATTTAAAACCTAGAAGCTCCCTGTAATGCATGCTCCCCAAAAGTGTGCAAACATGCCTTACGATAGACTGAACAAATCTCATCAATTGGAAACAAAGGAATCATAAAATGATATCTGAGGATAGTGCGATACTCCACTAGTGATATATGCAGACCAAGGACATCAATAGGAATAGTAAGGAGAAAATTTTGAGCATGATCAGCTTGTACACATCCAAACATTTCCTTCTGCCTAACTATTATGTCAAACTTAACTTCCATGTTCTAAATTATTTTGCTATAAAGGGCATTCACCAAGACATTTTACACCTTTGGGGGGGATAGTGTCCTTGTTAGAAACACAACTAAGGTTGAAATAAGGAATCATGACACGAAGACGATCTAGGGCATAATCAAAGTCAGAGTCAATGCCATGAATTCTACTACTAGGCAAGATATGGTCCTGAAGTGACCAAGATTGGACTCTAGATGCCATAAAGTGTATGAGGAAGCCTAAACTACAAAATATACTCCCAAGACATCAAGTCAAATGGGAAATGAAGCCACCCTCCATTGGAGGTCCCTAAAAAAAGGACCTCTAAAACTACAATGTCTTCAATAGATCCCCATAAACCTCTATCAAACCATGTTGTTGCATCCTCCATGTGTATCGGTTAGCAAGTCCTCATGCTAAATAAAAATTTGGAAATACCCATACAAGATTGGAGTAAAAGAATCTCACATTGGAGATCACCCAACCATGGAAGAAGATTCATAATCTCAACAATTTCAGATTCCCTTTCCATAGCCACAACTTTTGTTTCTACTAACAACTCCTCCAAGAAACTTCAGTCCTTGTAAAGTCCTACCAATGTATGTCAGAAACAACTCCTTTTGAAACATTCTACCATTGTATGTAGGCTAGAAAAGTTCAGTTTTGTGAATATTTAAGTTAAGACCCAAAGCTAGTCCATTCTACTAATTGATATCCAGAACCTTGGCCACCTCCTCTGTGTCCCCTATGACAGTTCTGTCATCAAGATACCACACATGTAGAAGAAGCTTGCAGTTGTCTCTGATCTTATGGATAAGTGATGTAATACAAGGGGAAAAAGAATTGGGACCAAATCATCCCCTTATTGCACCCCAATGGATGACCAAATATGTCCATCTCCAAGGTCTAGTCTTGTTGCCTCACCATACAAGAACTCCACCCACAAAGAAATAGATAGCACCTCACCCTCACCTCATAGAGTAATGTTGAACTATTCACCAAATTGCATTCATTAGAAAATCCACTATAAGCATGGACATATAACCATCGTCATGTTGCGTGTTGAACGCCATGCTGACACTATGCATAATAGCCTGCACACCACCACATACACCTACTACAAATTTAAAGTCATTAAGATACTTGGCCATACCCTATACTCACTCATGTCATAACAACTTTGGATACTAGACTCCTCCAAATACTACCAACTATGATGGGACATATTCTATTGTCAGGCTTAAGTAGTTGCGTAAGTGTTGTACAAGCTAAGAAATCCACCAAACTCAAAGAACATATTTCTCCAAACCATAGATTAACCACCAGGGTAATGACACGTAAGAGGTTAGTGGACACAATAGACCCCTCTCTACACATAGAATAAAAATGTGTTGGGCTCTCAAGCCATCTCTGCCACATGAAGTCCCTTTTGGAAAGGACTTGATACATCTAAGAATAGTGTCCACCTCCGCTACCAGGGGAGCTTCAGAAAATGAAGAATTTGGCATGGAAGGAGGTGGATTCTATGGGTGTTTAACCTCTAAAGAATTTTTGGTATCTTCATTGCAAGGAACCACCCCTGATGACCATATGAAACCTTATGAAGGCATTGGATGATGTTGGGGTTCATTTCTTTATCTTCCTCCTTAAAGTTACCACTTTCTTTGTCCATAACTTCATATCTAGAAGAGTTCAACATATCTTCCACTAAATTCACAATACCATCAACTTCTCCCCATGTAGCAAGTGAGCTCAGAATAGAACATTGTTGCAGAGCCTTTCTATTTCCAGACTTGCTCTCCCATCTATTCTTAGGGAAGAACATGTGCAAAGCACAATGGGGAAGAAGCAACAGTCTCATCCAAGCAGTGAAGGTCCTTGTTCTGCAATTACTTTGTGAAGACTTGTCTTCAACACTTGAGATAAAGTATGATGACAATTATGATGGATGCTCTTCACTATGGTGATAGGGGATTTAATAAAATGATTAAGAAGCCCAACATCCAGGACCAACCCCTCCATGGAAGTAAGATCTCAAGGTCTTTTTGAACATTCTTTAATATGCTTACTATGCAACTTTCAATATCCTCTATATGATTTGGGACCTTAACTACACCATCAACATGGTGACATGCTTAACTCACAACTTGTATTTTCATGCGCTCTCCGCATAGCCACACTTCAAGGATCCTTAAAGTCTCATCCACAACTAGAAATAAATTATAGTCATCTTAGATGGCTTTTTGCAACCTGCTACTATGCTCAACACTGGATAAAGGTGCCCTCTTGAGATGAGAGATCATACCTATGAAACCCATGCTTCCCTCTCAACTGTCCAAAGAGTAATGAAAATTATAAAATGGACAATACCATTTCACTCTCCCTACTGGGTCTCCTATATTAGGCATGCAACGCTGCCGCCAAGTGGTACATCTGATGAAATTTTCTACAGTACATTTGGATTCTTACTGCTGGTTGGATAAATAATCAACACTCATAATTTCTCCTTCTTCTAAATCCTGCATTGCCTAGATCTCAGATTTGGAACTAGACTTTGCAGATCTAAGCACTGGCGACGCCTCAAATCTTGAGCAACTTGTACATGCCCAACCCTCCAGAAGAGGGTCGGCTGGTTGATAGGGAGCTTGAAAGTGAGTAGCTGTTCATGCGATCATCCAGTCCCAACTTGATTAAACAAATAAGTATCCTTTCTCTACATTCCCTTGGGTTTCTCCACTAAAACCCCCTTCAAGAACCCCCTTCTATGCTATTTGCAAGGGCCCTTCAGGCTGTTGGTTAGGGTAGTTTTTGCTCTGGGTTGTAGGATTAATGGGTATGGTGGTGCAACCACTGACTTGTAGACGACGTCAGTCAGCGGGTCGACAATGAGTGCTAAGAAGATCAGGATACAAGTTTTCCCCTAGTGGTGCTGATTCAAAGTCGGCTATGGGAGGCCACCACAGGGCAACATGGGAGATCAACGAAGGTGCCGATGGTTTGTATGAGCATAACGAGGGAGGAGATTGACCTGTTCTAGAGGCTCCTGCTGATGGTGGTCTATTGATTGTATTTTCTCCCTTTGATAGTTGTTCTGGAGGCTCCAGACAATCACATTTGAATGGGAGGTGATCCTTCTTCTTTGTAGGAAACATATCAATGGATTGTCGATAGCAGTCTCTCCAAGCACACGACAGAAGTGAAAACATTCTTCAATTCACCTAAGACTAAGAATGGCGACTCAATCACATTTGGTGAAAATTGTAAGCATAAGTTAAGAGGTGAGAATGATACAAGTGATTCCTTGGGCATGTAGAATGTATCACTTGTTGATGGAACACATCACAATATTATTAGTTCCAACCAATTATGTGACAATGACTATCCTATTCTATATAATGTCTTTTTCTAGATTGCCTCCCATTCAATTTAGATACTAATGTTCTTAGTTCTCTTAAGCCTACCTTTTTAAGTGCTTAGTTGTAGAGATGAAAGATATTCCTTTGCAGCATATACAACATTCATGTAAACATGCATAAATTGAGGAAAAAGGACGTTGTCAACAGACATGCTAAAATGAACTATAAAAGTTATGAAAGGCTGACCTTGCACACAAGGGAAGCAAAGTAAGTCTTATTTCAAGTGCTAATATGATATTAGAAACAAGAGATATCTATAGTTCTTTAGATTTATACTTTAGTACAAATGATCACACAATCACTTATAGGTAGAAAATTTCTTGTGATTACTATTGATTTCTCTAGGTTTTCACATACTTCCTCTATTGTTACTAATAGTGATACTCTTAGAAATAATATATCTTTTCTAAAAGTGTATAAATTGAGGATTGTTCTTGAGTTCTTTCCATATGTAGAGAACATTGGAGAATTTGAAAATTATTTATTTAATAAATATTGTGATGTATCTGGGTATATGCATATATTGTATTTCCCTTGAACACCTCAATGAAATAGGCTTGTTGAAAGGAGTAACCATCCCTAAAAGAAATATGCAGGACCATGCTTTTGGTGTAGGATACACTAAAAACATTTTGGGCCAAAGTCGTGAACACCACTTATTTTGTGCAAAAGCATGGTTTGACTCATTCATGTTTCAATAAAACTTTCAATTAGTTATGCCATGGTAGACTACCTTCTATATTTTTCTTTCTATATCTAGATGCCCATACGCTATTCTGAACACAAATGATATCTTATATAAATTAAATGCTAAGTTTCATTAAACAATATTCCTTGGTTATCATCGTTTTACATGATCTTGCATGGCATTATCCCTAAAACATCTTGTGATATTTTTGCGAAATGATCCAAAGATGAATGTTTATACCAAAGGATTATAATTAATAAATAAAGACTATCATTAGCATTAGTCATCTTGTACGAATATGAGAGGTGCATTCCTAGAACACATATTGATGTGGGTCTAGATTCCCTTGGTTATTGAACCTAAGGAAACATACAGGTCTTAGTCTCGTACAATATGACATGACGTCCTTCGCTAAATGTAGAGGGAGGATAAAACTTTCATTAGACCTTATGTATATGATGCATGAAGATCTTATGGAATGATTGCTATAGATAATTAACTAATACTTCATTTTCATTTAGTGGTAATATGATGATATGTACCAAATGAAATGAAATGAAAGAATTAATCTCTTGAAAATGTTCAAGGTTATTATAAATGAAGTGTGACATTGATGAAAGTATTAAGATACTTTGATATGATCAAATGTTGAAATACTTTACATCAATATCTTGAGAACCTTCTCAAAAAGACTATGATAATGTATCACAAGTCAAATCCACCTGAGCATGACGATGCATCAGAATGAAGGAATTAAACCATGATGAGTCATGATATAATTGTAAATTAATCTAATCTTCTTATATCCTCACACATATATACATATCACTAAATAACGTACCACAAATGGTTTGTAAGATATCATATATGATATGATTTGGGAATGTCCCAATATGTTTAATGGACTGAAACCTACATTGAAAAAGTTGTTTCTTGAACAAGGTTTATCCATAAACCATGATTGTTGAACATTACTATTAATCCCAATCCAATAACAAAATTGGTTTGTTAATAGGATAACTAAGTTCCTAAAGATTTAGTGGGAGTAAAGTAGAACCCAATGTGTTTGAGGTCTATAACAAAGGTACAATAAGAACAATGAGAATCACAAGTTTTTGGGGAATCTCAGGGTCATCATGTAATACAGAACAAAATATTATAGTAGAACACATATGAGATTGGAGGATTGTGAATCCAACTAATCCATATGAGGTTGGTTATACATGATGAGCCAACTAGTTAACTAGATGCCTTGTTTTGAGCTATATGGCATACATGTAAGCTAACAAGGTAGGACCTTGATAGAACCACCTAATGAAGTAACACCTAAAGGGTACAATAGGGTCTTATGATCAAGACCTACATGGATAACATAAAAAGGACAAATTGGTTGAACAAATCAAGTTCAAAATGTTGAATATGATAGAAATTTGTTTACTAATTGTCATGCTTGTTGTTGTATCTAAAATTGGAAATTGGATTCCTTAAGGGAAAATATTAGATGATGCATACGTGACACAACCTAAAATGTTTCATAATTTCATGAATGCAAATTAAGTCCATAAACTACAAAGTTCAATCTGGGATTGAAACAAGAAACTCAGAAATGGGATCTTATGACTTAACAAGATAGTCACAGAGTTTGACTTAAGTCAAGACAAAAGATGAAATCCGTGTTTACAAAAGATTTAGTGGGAGCATATAAGAATATTCCACATATGATGTGAAATGGAATATCAATATTGTGAATATTGAGAATTGGCATGAAAACCCCTTCAGCAATGAAGGATTAAGTGAAATGTCTTATGAGATAAGGACCAAGACCTAGAGATAGTTCTTGAATGTTTTACAATGGAAGTTTGAGCACATAGAATAGCCATGTGTTGAAAGAGACCAACACAGAAGGATTCAATGAGAGAGAATTCAGATTAATCTCTCATGAACCCTATATTCTGATTCTTGTGAAGAATGGAAATATCATGAATTGGATTCCATGGGCAAGCCCAAAAATGGATCTATCATGTAATCTATTAAAACACTTATCCCATATAATCTTGTATGTATTGGACATGACAAGATGATGAGTAAATTCCAATAAAGGTTGTTGGAATGTCATAAAAGTTATCCTTTAGTACTTGAGAAGTGACTTAAGGATACTATTGCTAGTCAATGATGATAGCAATAACAAGAAGAGTTGGATGTAAAGAGTTACATCGATGCAAGCTTCCATAATGAAAAAAAAAGATAGCAAATTAAAATATGTTTGATTTAAAATAATAAGTGATGATTAGTTGGAAAGGTTCTGAACTAATAGCCATTAATCCTACTCTACAATAGAGGCCGAGTATACTTGTATTATGAACACATAACAATACTATATGGTTGTAAAAGTTCATATGATGAACTTGTAGATGTCTCAACCTTTGATGACACAGTAGTGATACTGTGACAACATTGGAGCTAATTGTTTGGCAAGGAATATCAGATGCCATATTATGGTGGTTTCATCTCAGAGCGAAGAGATCAGAAACATGAAATATACCTAATATAAGAAAAGTATTGCTAACCCGCTAAATCAGCAGTAGCATAGTAGAAGCATGTTGGACATGTTTAGATCACTAAGGATGAGATCTGCTGGTGATTTGGTCTAAGTACAAGTGGGCATCTGTTGGTAAGGTATGCCCTCAGAGCCAATCATAAGATGATTGACATGGCATAATTACCTAAAAGGATTTGATTAATAATAACATATATAAAGGCAAGCTTCCAATTCATCTGTTTCACTCAGTTATGAGATAATGAGGATATAAAGTGAATGTCTAAAGAATTATATTACTCAATGACATATGTTGTCAAGTACCTATCCTTATGATGAGATCATACATATGTTAAGAGTACATATACATATTCTCATTATGTCCATGATTGGTTGTTATTGTAGAAGGTTGATAAACAACAATAACACACAAGATTAGAGTGTGAGTTGGTTGATGACTAAATCTCATTAGTCATGATATGGAAATATAAAACCAAGCACACAGATACATGTTAGAGAACAATGTATCAAACAGACCCACCTTGAGAGTGACATATGGTTATGATGGTCACAAACATCTCTCATAGTGAAGGTGGTGATTGTGATTCTTAGACCTAAAATCACTGTACTCGTCACATGTTGTTGTGTACGCTTTGACATCATCAAACATAGTCCTCAAACATGGGTTGTTGTAACAGTGATGATTGGGTGACTTTGATACATGGGTATAAACTATGAGTGATATATCTGGGATTTTCTCCCTCCTATTGGAGTATGATATCCTGGCCACGTGATTAGAGAGATTGAGAAATGCATGTGAATGCACATGTGAATCAATATATGATATTGAGGTCACATTATCTCAGACAATCTACTCTTGGTTCAAGAAACATGGATTGAATTATCAGATGATGACCTACCATGAGTCGAGTTTATCTTGAATATCAATGAAAAAGGAATTATACAATCATTGCAACACCTTACATAGATTGTAGGTCGAAGTTTCTCTCTAACTTTTCATTTCACTTGGGTAGCACTGATATCTGACTAGGTATCACCCTTTGCTTCTGATGTCATAAGCTAGTTATGGACATTCACTGCCAATGTGACATAGGACCTATAGGGTCACACACTTAGGAACTCATCTAGAACAAGAGTTTGATCTTGAATGATGATTGGATTGATTACTAAACTATTTAGGTATTCAACTCACTCAATTGATTGCTTGTTTGGTTGATCAGGTCTTCCAAAAAACCATCTCATTGGGTGAGACGGCCGTTTGGGCAGCCAGATGGGTGTCTCAAGTGGTTGAGACGATCGTCTGGGGGTCGGACTGATAGGAGAATGATTTGACTTAGTTCTTCCCTTGAATTGACCGATTCAATATGATTGAACTAACCGGCTTGACTTATCTCATCATACAACCATCTGGGTGAGTGAGACGGGTGTCTCACTTGGGTGAGACAACCCGCTTGGGTTGAAAAAAGGTTCAGGATGTTTCCTGAATAGTTTCGATTGTTCTTTACTTGAGGATCAAGGAAATTAATATGAGATATTAATTGGATTCGAAATAACCAAATTCATTTGGATTGGGAACTGTCAAACGATCATTTGGCAGTGTGAGACAACCGTCTCATGTACTAGATGACCATCTGGTGTGCGAAACAGCCATTTCGGCTGTTACAAATTGTGAAAATTCAAGATCTTCTAGTTCTTTCCACTCCCACACCTTTATCCCATATCAGATAGAAATTGGGAACCTTGACCCTGGCTTCTACTATAAATAGAGGGGTATTAGGGGATTCCCAGAGTACAACACAACCCAGACAACTGAGAGTCAGTTTTTTTTGACAACCGTTGTCCTCTTTGGTTGTGGTAACAAAGAGATCCCAAGCAACTCCTACCTGAAAAGGAGGGATAGACAATGGGAGAGAACAACTGTGAAGTTGTTGTTTTGGGAGACCAGGTTGATGACTAGTACACCAACGGGGAGGACAACTCCTTTCTGTCCATTCTTAGTGAATGACATGAGTTCTAGTTGGTCTGTGTGAACTACTCTAGAGGTAGGAGTCCTTTGGCTGCTGCTTAGAGAGCAAAATCAACCTACAGTCCATGGTGAGACCACATGAGTCGTTGTAGAGGTTGTGTAGATGTTGTTTATGGTAAAGACAAGGATCTTCACAACCACCATCGAAGAGTGACTTATCAGCAGTTGCAAAGAAGTGAGTTTTGTCACTGGACTTGCTCCAGGACCAGATACAACTCGCTAAAACCATCTTTCCTACTTCATAGTAGGTGATGCGATCTTGCTGTATTGGGGAATATAGATAGATAATTTTTTGTTTGTTTTCACTGCTATACTATGCATCTATATTTCCCAACAGTGGTATAAGAGCCTTGTCAATTTACTATGTTTTAGGATAAACAATATGTTCATATTTTAGTTTTATCATTTATTTATTGCATACAATGAGAATATTGAAATTTCTCTCATATACATATCCTATCAAAGAACACATAATCCCAAACTAATACATATACACACACACACACACACACACACACACACACACACACACACATATATATATATATATATATATATATATATATATATATATATATATATATATATATATATATATATATATATATATATATATATATATATATATATATATATATATATATATATATATATATATATATATATATATATATATATATATATATATGGAAGTTACATGCGTCACCCTAAAAGTGGTTTTGATGGTGGATGTGTAGCGTGGTTTTGGCCAATACCCTTTATCTATCTGTGGTTTCTATTTATCTCAGTCTGCGTACCGAACCTCTGCTTCCTCTTCCCAATGTAAAGTTAATTCTTTCCTATCTTTTCTCCCCTCAAACGTAACTTGAGGTTTCCATTATTCAATCTTTGCTCCCCTCAAATGTAACTCAAGGTTTCCATTATTCAATGTAATAAAGTAGCCATAAGATAATTTCTTTTCTTGCAACGATGTTGAAGATGTTCATCGCCGGTTGAGACAACCAGTTCGTGAGACGAGCCGACCGTCTAGAGGATCATGGAGGACACAGGACAATGGAACCAGACGATCTCCTAGTGGGCCCAACTAACTGTTTGGAAGGAGTCCAAACATCGGTTGGATGGAAGGCCTGATGACTATCCGTGTAGGCCCATCCAATAATTTGGAAGGAGTCTAAACATTGATTGGAGAGGAGGACCAACCAACTGGCCAATAGGTGAGATGATTGGTTCAAGGGTTGAACTGATCTACCCAGATTGGCAAGCACAAATGTACGTCAATCACAGGTTCATACATATGATGTGATGATAAACCTAGGTGGTAGTAATTCCTTGTGGCTCCAAGGAATTACAAGTAGACATGGCCATAACCATCACTTTTATTTTATATTGCATATTTATGTTGTGGGATGTAGCATGTATATGATACATAATATATATGTGGTGATTGGATACAATATATGTATATATGTAAATATGTATGTATATATATATATATATATATATATATATATATATATATATATATAACCCCTAAATCAAATATATTAAGTCTAAGATGCTTTCCAATAGCAATACACATGAAAAACTTATTCAACCAAGCGTAGGTTATGCCAAAGCATGGTGAGCCATCTACCACGTTGAAGTGTGATGGTAGTAATGCACGTGCCACCAAAGTAGGGCACATTATTATCATATTGGCTATTGGGTTGGGCTTAAATGGTGATTTTCAGAGAGTCTAGGCCTAGAAGCATGCAGATGATCATGGCAATGAGTTTTGCATGTCATCTATCCAAGAGTTGGATATGATACAGTTGGCATGATCACCTACCTTGATGGTTGATTATGGGCGCTGGTGTAGATAGGGTAGTAATTGAATCATTTTGGATCTTGGCTCATTAAAAAATTTTCACTACAATTTTTTGAATTGATACTTGAGGGTTGTCAATTTGAACAAAATAATGAGAATGATAATTTATTAAAGGCCTAATTATTATTGCCAAAATTTAATCAAATCAAATCAAAAATGAGTTTTTGAAAAAATGCAAATTATTTTGTAGAATCAAATGGCAACTGATGAACGCATATTCATCTTAGTTTGAGTCACCATTTTTTCCCAATTTTGTGCTGAAAGCTCTCATATGCTCCCTAAATCTTCTCATATACAATTTTCCTCAATTTTAGATGATTATTTAGAGTTTTAATCAAATAAATTTGTCTCCATTGTAGGATTAAGCATCACACTATGTGCACCACTATAGGAGACGGTGGTCCTACACTATTTTTGATGGCCAATTCCTTCATCAGAAAGCATCCTCATTAGTTAGAGGATTCATTGATGTAGGCCCATTGACCCATATCAATACCCCCCCCCTCACAGGAGTGGGTTTGTTCCTTGATGCCACGACCGCTGCCAAGAAGACTTTTCCCCTACCGCAGACAAGATGATGTATTGACTGACTTTCGACACGAACAGGCCCAACTCGACACGGTCGGTCCAAGGCCAAGGTAGTGTGACTGTGGCATCCCACTACGACCGCGACCAAGAAGACCCCATCGCGACTGTGGCACCCCACCTTGACCGTGGTACAATGCCTGGACCATGGCAAACACCTCGTGACCGCGACCCCCAATGCGGTCGAGCGCACCTTGGCACGGTCATGGTAAGGAGTACCACGAACTCTACTAAAGGCTGCGACCGTGGCCGTTAAGTCAGTGCTCTCCTTATCTGCACCTATAAATAGACGACCCCCTCCTTCATTTGAGGCATCACTTTTGCTCCATCCACACTGACAAGCTATTGCTGTGTGTCCAACCAAGGAAGATAAATTCTGTCGCCAAATACTACCTCTGTGGTGTCCTTGTTACTCTACCATATCATCTCCATCAAGATCTATCTCCTAGCCATAAAATTGGTGGGATTTCATATATGTAGCACCTTCATCCATCAACCACCTACTGCTCCATCACCTACGAGCAAGAGAATGAGAAGAGAAGGAAGAAGGAGAGAGAAGATCATCCTCGTCTATCTTGGTTCTTCCCCTCCTCATCCAGATCTACCCCACCATCGTGTAGAAGACCGTTTCTCCACTGAGCCACGACCATCTTCTTCACCATGACTATGACAAAATCTTCCTTCTCTCTTGTTCTTTTTGTTTATATCATGAGCATCGAGTAGTGGATTTCTCTGGGGTGTGGGGACTAGCCCCACTACCTGTTCTTACATGTCCATTTTATAATATTCCATGGCTTGTATATAACTTTCCATTTCATTGTTAATCATTTAATTCATGCTTTGTTGATTGATCACATGCCTTGCATGATCTATTATATTCCTTTGTTGCAAGAACTTCAATACTTAGGATTTGAATATTGATTAACATGGTTGAAGCCTAGATTAGAACTTCCAAAGGGATATCTCCGGAGTAGTAAGTGTGTGACCCGTGGGTAATGAGACATTGATCCCATGGAGATGCTTATGCAAATTCTATTTCCTAACGAAAGGTTTGCTACTCCATTTGGATAGTTGTATCTTGCCTGGATGTGTTTTGGATGTGTTTGCATGTGTAGTGGTGGTGAAACCCAATTCCACCCCAGTGATACCCATCATTAATCTAAACTCAGTTTTAATCCCACTCTTTTACTCTCCTTGCTATTAGTTTAACTAAACCCAAATCAACTGTTATTCTAAATATTAGTCTTAGTCGATCCAGATTCAATTAGCAAGATTCTTACAAACATTGTCCCTTGGGATTCAATCCTTGACTATATTACGATAAGACCCGTCCACTTGCGAGTGGTACTATTGGACAAGATTTTGGTAAAGACTTAGGGATTTCAGCCCTAGGTGGATTTGTTAGTGTAGTAAAAGCCACGTCAAATTCTGGCACCATTGCTGGGGACAACAGAATCATCTAGTTAAATCTAGTTCTATTGAGACTAATCTAGGATTTTACTTTCACTTTGATACTATTGATCATATACTTGAATTTGATTCTACTCTGTCCATCTGAATTCTGAAAGATCTTTCCATCCCAGGTACCCCCAAAGACCAGTGCATGCCATGCTCCAACAACACCAGTCTTCCAGCTTGATTTGACCCTAAGATAGAATGAACCTTTTGTCATCAGAGTAGAGAGAACCTCTAACATACTAGATCTCAGACCCTACCTTGGAAGTTGACATTTTGGACTTAGCCAAACAAGGTTGAAGGTTAGACCGAAATTGATGTTTAGTATAACCCAAATGAACTAATTCATGTATAGATCACCTTAATGTAACCTAATGTTCTAACATTAATCTTAGGTTTATAATGGATAAATAAAATATGCCACATAACTCATTTTGGTGGTAATATGAAGAAAAGAAACTTAATTGGATGTATAATTTAGATAATGGTTTGTTAATGGGCCATAAGACATATCTCATAAAAAAAGTCTCAAAAGTGGAAACAAACTTCAAATTCGAAATCTACAAATCAAAATTAGCCTACATGTCAAATTTTATCAAATTTGGACAACCTTGAAATATTAGGATAAGTTTAGGATACAGAAAATGAGTAAAAGGCATAAGTAATGAATAATGTGATTATATAACTTCAAAATATGGAAATAATGACAAATTCATATTCAACACATCAAATATAACTTGTGGATGAAGTATGGTTCAATTTGGATGTTGTTTGTGCCAGTTATGCAATTTTAAGTACGTTCTGGACTTTTCTACAATTTACCCAATGGGGAGGTTTTCTTTGCAAATTGTCACATGCATTATAATACTTATATATTCCCTTACCATTATAAAGTTTTTGAACCATAGGGCGCCTAGTTTCACCTTGGTTTGAAGGTGTTTCTTTCTAAGGGCATTCTAGGAATTAGCCTCTTTATAAATGAGCTTATCTGTAGAAGCTATCAACTAATGGGGTTATTTCTTTGATTGGAGGTCGGTTGGGATGGTCTATAAGTTTCCATAAACTAACATTTGATATTCAAGAAGCCTCTATGAGCTTTCCTCTTGCATGGCCATGAAATCCCTAGGCTAAGGACACATGTAAAGCTCCACAGACACCTCATGCTTGACTTCTTCCTTATCCATAAAGGTTTGCATGTCCATAGGCACCCTTAGCATTGGACACATGGAAAGTAACTTGAAACCTCATGCTTTACTTCTTCCTTATCCATAAAGTCTTGCATGTCCATGAACACCCTTATACATGACACATGGAAAGTCTCATAGACACCTCATACTTGACCTCTTTCTTTATATAGCCATATCTACCCCTTCCCAACTCCCAATTTGAAAAATCTTTCTCTCCTTTATTTCCTCTAGCTCATATCATCATTCCTACTCTATTTTTCCATGAAGGTGTTGTCCCAAGGTAAAAGTAGGTGCCTACCTTGGTGAAGAAGGCTCCTAGGTTTCCAAATTTCTCTATTTAGGATTTCTTAAGCTCCTCCTTGGCGATTTTGACCAAAACTAGTAAGTATCCTCCTTTCCTTTGCTATTTTCATGTTTTTAGTCTTCCTTCCACCTTCCTACAGGTCAGAACCATGGACTTACATGGTGAAACCCCACCTAGAACCCATAAACACCTCATCTCCATATTCTTTTGTTAAGGTTTTTCACCTCTAAAGTGGAGAAGGTGCTTCTTGCTCGAGATAGGAGCTTTGTTGGAGAAACCAGCCTCTCTAAGCTTGGGAACCTTACTTATTGGACATGTCCACCTTCCCTAGAGGTTCTTTGGAGGCCTAGGCTTGACTTGGACTGTTTAGACTCTAAATTTTAGGTATGATGTATCCCCTATTCTTCTATGTTGAGAAATTCTCCTATGCTTATTCATTCTCTTTGTCCTATGGGCATTAGCCTATACACAATGTCTTTTCTTTTGAAAATAATTGTTCATGTGAACTACCTTATTTGATATTGATCATGTGATCATGGATATTCTTTTGAACTCTTATCTTATACTTTATTCATGATGAATCTCTAAAAGATGACATGTGATGTTTGTTTCCCACTTATGAGGTGGATGTCCATTTTAGTCACTTATGTGGTGACTAGTTTATATATTCTGACTATACTTTCTATTTTCCTCTACATTTAACATGCTATGTGATTTAGTAGCACTAGAGTAGTGTAATTGCATTGGTTTTTATGGCATATGTGTTATTTCCTGCCGGGTAGATGTGATATTTCCTTCTCTTTTGGGATGGAAAGGAACCTCATACCCAGGGCAAGATGTGTGATTCTTGGCCCATGTTTTATATATTTGGGAGGTTGGCAATATTCCTTTCTCTATCATGTTTAAAGTCTATGAGACTTGGCCTCCTTTGTGTTTATATTGTTCTAGGGCTATGTTTATCTCACATGCATGCATGTTGATGACATGGGGCGTGTGCCCTAATTCTGTACATGTGCTTGTGTGGCACAATCTTTATTTTTTATTAATGGCAAGTATTCTTTTGTTATCATATGATTTCTATTCATTTTCTCTTGATACCCATTTGGGTGGTCCTTATCCTTTCTATGGGAAGCCTTTTATATTTGATGTCCTTTATTCCATATTACTCAATTTCCTATTTAGTATGCACATACCAGTCTTTGCTGATATCATCTATTTTCTCTTCTTACTGGGTATGCTTCCTAACCTAGGTGAAGGACTTGGATGACAAGGCATGAAGTTTTGGACTAGCTTAAGGAGTTAAAGCTTGGAGACAAAGTTGTTATGGTTTATATTTCCCTCTACTTAGATCCTAATGTTGTATCATACATGTAAACCCTTACGGGATTTTATGATGTACTTTTGTAATAACCTTGTTATAAATTGAATATAATCAACATTTTTATTTCGTTTCTGTACTTTTGTTGTTTTGAATACCATTTATTGAAGTTTGAAAATGTTACACCTATTCCAGCATACATTTGAGTGTGTTTGGAATGGATGTTTTAGTCTTCAAATATTTTTTATTAAGGGGTGATCCTGCCTCCTTACAAAACCATGATAGGATGGCATAAGAGGAGGAAATTGCCTAAAGGGTAACTCAAGCCCTTAATGCACAAATAGAAAGGCTTATGCAAGAAGGCTGAGCTGCGATTCAAGCAGAAAACCAGGCAGCTCAAGCAACAACTCAACAAGTCGAGTTATAAAAGGACCTTAGAGAGTTCTTAATCCCTAAGGCTGCAGACGTTCAAAACCCAGTGCAACCTCCTCCCATCATTGCTCCAAACTTTGAGATCAAGTCACATTGGATTACACTGCTTCAAAACAACCCTTTCTATGGTAAGCACGACGAGGATAGTCAAGAACAAATTCTGAGATTTCTTGATTTATGTGCTATGACAAAGTAGAATGGAGTTACAGATGATGCCATCAGACTTCATCTCTTCAAATATTGCCTTGGAGATAGAGCCATGAGTTGGTATAACTCTTTGCAATGCGACCCCATCACCACTTGGGAACAACTTCAAAATGTTTTCTTGGAAAAATTCTACCCTCCTTCGCTCACCTATGATATTAGGGGCCAGATAACACAATTTGTTCAGGTCCCTAGTGAAACCCTGGAAGAAGCATGGGAAAGATACAATGAGTTACTATGCAAGTGTCCACACCATGGCTTACTTAAGAATCAGCTCACTAAAATCTTTTATAGGGGTGTGGATGATGATATCAAGAAGTTTTTAGACTCCTCATCTAGAGGAAACTTCATGCGTCAAAGTTATGATAACGCATTGAAGGTTGTCACCCTTGGAGCTGAAAATCAAGCCAACTGGGGTAGATCTATAGGCAAAGGAGTGTTGAAGGTAGCTATAGTAGAATCTAGGCTGAGTACAAGTCTATCGCTGAGGCTCTAAAGCTACTAGTTGCCAAATATGAGAACCTTGTATCGTCTTTCAACACTTATGAAAGGAGGCACTCGACCCCTTGAAAATAAGAGCAAGTCAAATCAACTTCACCGTTTTGTGAAGCATGTAAAGGCACTGATCATTCTATGCTAGCATGTAATATTCTCTATGATGTTGTTCTGGGCAATGATTGTGCCTAAGGAGGTAATGTTCAGATGGAAAATTTGAATGTCATACACACTATCCCTGGTCAAGGGTATTATAATACAAATCAGAATAGGAACCATCCTCATTTTGAAATCCTTCAGGAGTGGAAAACTCATAGTAAATCAGTTCAGATAATCAACAATTAGGCCCGTCGGGATTCCAGTATAATCAACAACTAAATTTCAAGAATCAAGGGAACTTCAGAGGTAACTTTCAAAATAAAAATTACAACCAATATCAAAACACCTCAGTTCTAGAATCTCAACCAAATCCCACATCAACAATTACAACAAGGACAACAAGCCGGTCCCATCTCTTCTAACGACAAACTGTCAGCCATTGAGAAGATGTTATAGTCACAATAGACTATGCTAGCAAATCAATAAGCCCATCAGAAGGATATTAAATCCCAACTAGCTGAACTTTCAGCTTGCCTCAAGCCACCTGCTGGCACTTTTGCTGGCCAACCAGAGAACAATCCTACACAACCTGAGAAACTCCAAGCTGTTTCCACTTGATCTAGAAAAGACTATTCTGATCATCCTGTCAAGACACATGTGGTAGATACATACGACATGACCTGGTGATGGTCCAAGACACTGAAGTACCTGAATCTCAACTGAAAGAACAACTGACAACTAATAAGGCAGACAAAGAAAATTCTGAGGAACCTATCATTCCAAAAGTAGAAGACACGCTTGATCCAGTTATACCAGTATACAAGCCTCCTCCCCCTTTCCAAGCTCGATTAAAGAAGACAAGGCTTGACAGTAATTTGATTAAATTCAAGGAAGAAATGAAGAAGCTTCAAGTTGATATACCCCTTCTAGATGCGTTGGATGAGATACCATCCTGGTTGAAGTATTTAAAATCACTCCTCACAAGGAATTATATAACTAAGGAATATGAGACAGTCAAATTAGCAACAACTACTTCTGATATTATTAAAAGCAAAATGCCCAAGAAGAAAAAAGACCCAGAATATTTTGTGATTTTGTGCCATATCGGTGACTCCACATGTAAGAAGGAACTAGACAACCTCGGTGCTAGCATCTCTATCATGCCACTTATCCTTTGAAAGAGGTTAGGGTTTGCATAACTTCTCCCAACTGGGATGACCACACGACTTGTGGACAATTCTATGACTCTCCCTTTGGGAATCATTGAGGATGTCCCAGTCAAGGTAGGTAAAGACTCTTATGTCCCATGCGACTTTGTAATCATGGACATAAGAGAGGACTCTAGATACCCTCTTATCTTTGATCGTCCATTCCTCGCCACTATGAGAGGTTTGATTGATGTTGAAGTAGGAACCTTGCTCCTCATATGGGGCAAAGAAATACTTGAGTTTAGAGTTTTTGAAAGTATGCAAAGACTGAGCATGCAAGAAGAAGTCTATTTGATTGATTGCATAGAGAAAATGTCACTCCTCACACAAGAGAATCATAAATTAGGAAATCCTTTAGAAGTGGCTCTAACAAACCCATCTACTGATGACTCCATCAACGAACAAGTAAAGAATTATGTTCTGCATCTCAATGCTGCAGAAGAAGATCCTGAAGCTAAATTTGAGGAACTCAAGGTTGTGAACGTAACTAAAAACCTAGAAAGAAACCAGAGGCCCCTGAAATGGATCCCCTACCCCAGGGACTAAAGTATGTGTTTCTGGATAATCTCAAGGTCTACCCAATTATCATAAATTCTAACCTAACGTGCGAACGAGAGGATAAACTCCTGACAAAATTAAGGGAAAGAAGAAAGGCCGTCAGCTATAAAATGAGTGACCTCACTGGGGTCAGTCAACCGCTTTGCATGCACAAAATCCCCATGGTGGAAAACCACAAGCTGACTATTGAACATCGAAGAAAGTTGTATCCAAATATGAAAGAGGTAGTCTGCCTTTAAGTCATCAAGTTGATCTCTACCAAAATCATCTATCCTTTATCTGACTCTCCATGGGTAAGTCCAGTACATGTTGTCCCAAAGAAAGGTGGAAGTACTATGATACATCATGAATATAATGAACTCATCCCCATTCGAACAACCACTGGCTCGAGGATGTGTATTGATTACAGGAAATTGAACAAGGCCACACATACGGATCATTTTTGATGCCTTTCCTAGACCAAGTCTTAAAGCCATTGGGAATATTTTTGCCATCTCGATGGTTACTCCAGATTCTATCAAATCCCCATACATCTCGAAGAACAAAAGAAGACAACATTCACTTGCCCCTTTGGAACATACGCCTTTAGAAGGATGCCTTTTGGGCTTTGTAATGCTCCTGCCACTTTCCAGCGTTGATTGGCAACCATATTTGCTAGACTCACTAAAACTATTATGGAAGTTTTCATGGATGATTTCTCCATATATAGGGATTCATACGACTCATGCCTGAAGCACCTCTCCCTAGTCCTCAAACAATGCGAAGAAGAACATATAGTGCTAAATTGGCAGAAATATCATTTTATGGTAAAAGAAGGCATTGTACTCAGCCATAGGGTCAACAATTGAGGGATCGAAGTAGACAAGGAAAAGATCAAAGTGATTTGTAAAATCGGTCTCCCAACCAATGTAAGAGAGGTCCATGCATTTCTTGGTCATGCAGCCTTTTATAGAAGGTTTATAAAGGATTTCTCCAAGATAACTAAACCTATGAGGAACTTATTAATAAAGGATGTTGACTTCCACTTTAATGAAGAATATGTCAAGAGTTTCAACAATATTCAGCATGCCCTTACATTAACCTTTATCATCAGAGCTCCAGATTGGGGGCACCCATTTGAAATAATGTGTGATGCTAGTGATTACTTAGTCGGTGCTATTTTGGGCCAATATATAGAAAAGAAACATCATGTCATCTACTATGAATCTAAGACCCTTGACGAAGCTCAATAGAATAATGAAACTACTGAGAAGGAACTTTTAGAGGTTGTGTATGCCTTTGACAAGTTTAGATCCTACCTCATCAGATCGAATGTCATCACCTACACTGATCATGCTGCAATTTGTTACCTCCTAGCAAAGAAAGATGCAAAACCCAAGCTAATCAGATGGATTCTACTTTTGCAAGAATTTGATCTTGAGATAAGAGATAAGAAAGGCATGGAGAATGCTGTGGTAGACCACTTGAGTCATATCCACACTCTAGACACTGAAAAGATCCCAATTAATGACTCTCTTCTAGACAACCATCTCATGAAAGCTTTAGAATCCATCCCTTGATACACAGACTACATGAACTACCTTGCAGTTTGTGTCGTCCACCCTAAATGCACCAGCATTGAATTGAAGAAATTCATGCACGACATGAAGCAATATCATTGGGATGAGCCATAACTCTTCAAGCTCTATGCTAATGGTCTCTATAGATGTTGTATCACTGAGGAAGAATCTCAACTTGTTCTAGAGCAATGCCACTCAGTCCCCACTGGAGGCCATATGAGTTCCAAGAAAACTACTTTGAAAGTTCTGTAATGTGGCTTCTTTTGGCCAACCATATCCAAGGATGCCTACTACTTTGTCTTGTCTTGTGATAAATGCCAAAGGGCGGGTAACATAAAAAAAAGAGATGATATTCCCCTTGAACTCTGGCAAGAAGTCAAGATTTTTGATGTTTGGGGAGTGTACTACATGGGCCCATTCCCATCCTTGTATGGATTTTGCTACATTCTAGTTGTAGTGGATTATGTCTCTAAATGGGTAGAGGCCATACCAACCATCACTAGTGATTCACAACCACTCATCAAAATGTTTAGAGATATTATTTTTCCCCATTTTGGAGTTCCATGCACTGTGACATCTGACATAGTTTCTCATTTTCTGGAAAGAAGTTTCGAGGCTCTATGGAGAAAATATGGTGAGACTTACAAGGTAGCTAACCCCTACCACCGAAAAATGAGTGGGCAGGTAGAGGTATCAAACCATCAACTCAAAGCCATCCTAAAAAATAAGTGGGCTGCAACTTAAAAGATTCGTGAGTAAAAATCAATGATGCCTTGTGGGCCTATAGAATATAGCTTTTAAGACTTTTATTGGAACAACACCCTTTAGATTAATCTATGGAAAATCATGTCACCTCCCTATAGAAATTGAATACAAAGCTTTGTGGGCAATCAAACAAGTAAATTTTGACATGAAAAAAGCTGGACAAGCCAGGATTCTACTACTTTAGGAGCTGGAAGAACTCTGGATGATAGTTATGAGAATGCAAGAATCTACAAAGAACGTACAAAATTATAGCATGATGGTCATCTAAAAAGGAAAGAAATACAAATGGGAGACCAAGTTCTACTGTTTAACTCAAGACTGAGATTGTTCCCCTGGAAACTCCAGTCTCATTGGTCTAGACCATACACTATCAAGAGCATCTACCCACATGGTGCCTTCATTTTATGGAGTGAAAAGTCAAGAGAGTTTGTAGCAAATGGCCAACAGTTGAAGAGATATTTCACCATAGCCAACATGAGCATTGAAGCATCACTGAATCTTTCCAAACCAGCATATCTACCAGAAAATTGAAAGAAGCATGTCGAGCCAACAACATAAAACAAAGGCACTTGTTGGGAGGCAACCCGATCCTTACCTAAGATTTTACTTTTAGTTTTGAATAAGAAATTTTTTCACCTAGTTGATAATGCATCTCAAGATGCAATCTTAAGTTCTGATAGTTTTCATTTTTCAGATTTCAGATGAAGGACATGTTGCTGAGAGGAATGCAACCACACGTGGTGGTCCAACCGACATAGTTTTTCCCCTCCATCTCAGATTTAGAGTCTGCTCAAGATGAGAAAATTTTTAATTTTGGGGTGGAGGGTGGGTGGTACGTACTTTACTTTCCACCCACACCTATCTTTTTCAGACTTAGGATTCCATCATTGTAATTTTGATAAAAATTTTCAAAATTTTTAAGATTTCAAAGTAGTTTTGTATAGAAACTTGATGTAGTTTTAATGCTTTTATTTCAATCAAAGACTTTACCTAGTCAGATAGTTTCTTTTTCCATGCAATTTGGCATCATTATATCCTCCTTATTCAAATCAAAGCCTAAAGAGGGACAATTTATGAAACTAACCAATGGTTAGAAATCACCATGTGAAGCTTATGAATCCTAACATCATGATCCTTCAGTAAAGATGGAAAGTATCTATCAAACTGAGAGGGATCAAACACATCCTGCTTCCTAACCAGACTAGTGGAACATTAGCATGGAATATCCACTAGGTTCCCATCAAGTCATTATTTGAGCATAGAATGATATGGAGAACAACTCGATGCATTGAATTGTAAATTAAGTTTCATTATGATATGAACCCTCTTCTACCATATTCATGTCCCTACATCCATCAAAAAGAAACAAAAAGTCATAAAATAGTATCAAACCCTAAGTTCGGGGTGGCACACTTCCCCTATCTTTATTCGCTTCTTACATACCCCTCTCTATGTAATAGGGGCACACACCAAAATGAAAAAGAAAAGATGCCAATGTCCACACAAGAAAAAAAAATGCAATCTCGAGTCAAATAGAGGAGAGATTTGCATACAAAAAAATGTTGCAATCTATGTAATTGCAAACATACAATAAAAATATCGAATCAAATAGGGGAGAGATTTACTACTTCCTTCCATACCCCCCTTCACTCCATTTTCCACCTACAGGAACAATGAATGCCTCCTTTTTGCCACTCTCTTGAAAAACACCAGTGTCAGATCATATGCACACTTGTTATTCTATGGGTATCTCTAGACTCTTTTGAAGCTCTTAGACATGCTTGATGTTGGAAAAGGTGGGGAGTAAGTTCTTGTAGGAAACAAACTCAGGAATGAAGATATTGTAGGATGTGTTCAGTGATCTCAGGAAGTTGAAATGCTCAATCATACATAGCAGCAAAGAAATAAATGTGATGTGAAGATGAGGCAATCACAAGAGTTGAAAGTATTCAATTGGTGACTATTTCAAATTCTATGTTACTCAAGGATGAGCAACATATAAGTTTGGGGTTTTTTGATGAATGCATATTCATCTTAGTTTGAGTCACCAATTTTGGCCCAGCTTTGCACTGAAAGCTCACATATGTCCCCTGAATCTGTTCATATACAATTTTCCTCAGTATTAGATGATTATTTAGAGTTTTAATCAAATCCATTCATCTCCATTGTAGGATTAAGCATCACACTATGTGCACCAGTTTAGGAGACGGTGGTCCCGCTATTTTTGATGGCCAATTCCTTCATCAGAAAGTATCCTCATCAGTCAGAGGATTCATTGACGCAGGCCCATTGACCCATATCAATAACACCCCCCCCCGTGGGGGTGGGCATGATCCTTGATGTTGTGACCGTGGCTAAGAGGACAATGTCGCGACTGCAGTTAACATGATGTATCGACCGACACTCGACACAATTGGGACAAGGCCAAGGAAGTGCGACTGTGGCTCCCCACTGTGACCATGACCAAGAAGACCCCATCGTGACCGCAGCACCCCACCTTGACCGCAGCACAACGCCTCAACCACGACAAACACATTGACCATGAAACTTGCCTCGACCATGGAAAACACCTCACAAATGCAACCCCTAGCATGGTCGGGCACACCTCGGCATAGTCGTTCCGAGGAGTACCATGAGCTCTACTGAAGGTCGTGACCGTGATAATTAAGCCAGCACTCTCCAGATCTACACCTATAAATAGACGACCCCCTCCTTCATTTGAGGCATCACTTCTGCTCCATCTACTCCGATAGGCTGCCGCTCTGTGCCCAACCAAGGAAGATGATCTTTGCCACCAAAGACTACCTTCGTGATGTCCTTGCTACTCCGCCATCTCCGCTCCAATAAGATCAATCTCCTAGCCACAAAAGTGGTGGGATTTCAGATTTATAGTACCTTCTTCATCAATCATCCATCTACCGCTCCATCTCCTATGAGCAAGAGCACGAGAAGAGAAGGATGACGGAGAGAGAAGATCATCCTTGTCTGTCTTGGTTTTCTTCCCCTCCTCATCTAGATTTGCCCCGCCATCATGTAGAAGACAGTTTCTTCACCGAGCTGCGACCATCTTCTTTACCTTGACTATGGCGAAATCTTCCTTCTCTCTTGTTCTTTTTGTTTCTATCATGAGCAACGAGTAGTCCATTTCACTGGGGTGCGGGGACTAGCCCCGTTTCCCATGCTTACATGTCCATTTTATAACATTTCATGGCTTGTATATAACTTTCTGTTTCGTTGTTTAGCGTTTAGTGCATGCTTTGTGGATTGATCACCTGCCTTGCATAATCTATTATATTCCTTTGTTGTGAGAACTTCAATACTTAGGATTTGAATATCAGTTAGCATGGTTGATTCCAGGATGAGGACTTTCGAAGGGACATCTCTAGAGTAGTAAGCGTGCGACCCGTGGGTAACGAGACATTAAGTCCATGGAGATGCTTACACAAAATCTATTTCCTAACGGAAGGTTTGCGACTCCATTTGGATAGTTGTAACTTTCTTGGATGTGTTTTGGATGTGTATGCATGTGTAGTGGTGGTGAAACCCGATTCCACCCTAGTGATACCCATCATCCATCTAAACTCAATTTTAATCCTGCTCTTTTACTTTCCTTGCTATTAGTTTAACTAAACCCAAATCAACTCTTGTTCTAAATATTAGTCTTAGTCGATCCAGATTCGACTACCAAGATTCTTAAAAACATTGTCCCTTGGGATTTGATCCTTAACTATACTATGATAAGACCCATCCGCCTGTGGGTGGTACTATTGCACAAGGTTTTAGTAAAAACTTAGGGATTTCATCCCTAGGTGGATTTGTTTGCCAAGTAAAAGCCACTTCAACTACCACAAACAATCACTTTTCTCTGCGTTCGATCCTCGAAAAGGACAAACTTGTTGGGAACAACTTCCATGACTGGTTCAGGATGTTGAGAATTGTTCTCATGTAGGAGCGCAAGCTCTATGTCCTGGAAACACCAGAACTAGAGGAACCTCCTCAAAATGCTCCAAGGGCTGACAAGGATGCTTATAAGAAGCATACTGAGGACGCTGTGGATGTCAAGTGTCTGATGCTTTGTTCAATGAACCAAGAGTTGTGGAGGTAGAATGAGAACATGGGTGTCGTTAAGATGGTTACAAGTCTCAAGGACATGTATCAAGATCAGGCAAGACAAGAGAGATATGATGTCTCCAAGGCATTGTTCAAGTGTAGCATGACAGAAGGAGATCCAGTAGGTCCTTTTGTACTCAAACTGATTGGGTATGTGGAGAACCTTACTAGAGTAGGATTCTCCTTGGGTTAAGAGTTTTCCACTGACATGATTCTACAGTCCATGCCAGATTCATATAGTCAGTTTGTCATGAACTACAACATGAATGACTTTGACATGTCGTTGGCAGAGTTGTTGGGCATGTTGAGGATAGATGAGACATAAATTAAGAAAGTCAAGCCCAAGTCTGTGATGATGATTAGCAGAACAAAGGGAAAGTCTAAAGGCAAAGACAAATCTAAGAAGATTTCTAAAGCTAGTCAGAAGCCCAAGTCTTCAGATCTCAAGGGAAATGGTGGAGTAAAGAAACAAAGAGGCGATTTTCACCATTGTCACTAGTCTGGACTTTGGAAGAGAAATTGCCCACTCTGGTTAGAGGAACTAAAGAAGAAGAAGGAAGGAACTAAGGCCTCCACTTCAGGTATAAACAACATAAGATAAATTTGATTTCTTATTCATTTTGGTATATGATACCAAATAGAGATCTAACATACTGATGTGCAGGATCTGACAAGAAGTAAAGGCCTTCATGGAAGGACAAAGATGTACAAGGTAAAGAAAATGTTACGGAAGCCAAAATCTGCTTTTAAATTTATCTTAGCCCAATGGGCATGTAATATTGTTATTAGAACTGCTATTTCATTATGCCATTAGAATAGAAACATTTTCTTTATGCATCTTGTATGGATAAGGATGATTATCAATTAATAATTGTTAGTGCTTCTATTTCAAAAATATGAACTTGCATGGCATTGGCCCTAAAACATCTTGTGATATTTTTGCAAAATGATCCAAAGATGAATGTTTATAATGTCAAAGGATTATAATTGATAACTCAAGAGTATCATTAACATTAGTCATCTTGTACGAATATGAGAGGTTCATGCCCAGAACATATTGATGTGGGTCTAGATTCCCTTGGTTATTGAACCTAAGGAAACATGCAAGTCTTAGTCTTACACAATATGACATGACATCCTTCGCTAAATGTAGAGGGAGGATAAAGCTTTCATTAGACCTTATGCATATGATGCATAAATATCGTATGGAATGATTGCTATAGATAATTAACTAATACTTCATTTTCTCTTACTAGTAATATGATTATATATACCAAATGAAATGAAGGACTTAATTTCTTGAAAATGTTCAAGGAGATTATGTTGAAATACTTTACATCAATATCTTGAGAACCTTATGGAAAAGACTATGATAATGTATCACAAGTCAAATCCATCTGAGCACAATGATATGTCAGAATGAAGGAATTATACCATGATGAGTCATGATATAATTGTCAATAAATCTACTCTTCTTATATCCTCACAAATATATACATATCACTAAATAATGTACCACAAATGGTTTGTAAGACATCATATATGATTTGATTTGGGAATGTCCCAATATCTCTAAGGGATTGAAACCTACATTGAGAAAGTTGTTTCTTGAATAAGGTTTATCCATAAACCATGATTGTTGAAAATTTCTATTAATCCCAATCCAATAACAAAATTGTTTTATTAATAGGATAACTGAGTTCCTAAAGATTCAGTGAGAGTAAAGTAGAACTCAAAGTGTTTGAGGTCAACAACAAGGGTACAATGAGAGCAATGAGAATCACAAGTTGTTGTGGAATCTCAGGTTCATCATTTAATATAGAACAAAATATTCTAGTAAAACATATATGAGATTGGAGGATTTTGAATCCAACTATTCTGATGGGTTGGTCATACGGGATGAGCCAACTAGTCAACTAGAAGCCTTTTTTTATTGAGCTATATGGAATCCATGTAAGCTAACAAGGTAGGACCTTGATAGAACCACCTAAAGGGGTAACACCTAAAGGTTACAATAGGGTGTTATGATTAAGACCTACATGGATAACATAAAAATGACAAATTGATTGAATAAATCAAGTTCAAAATGTTGAACATGATAGAAATTTGTTTACCAATTGTCATGCCTGTTGTTGTAGTTAGAATGGACTATGATATTTTGAATATGAAAATTGGAAATTGGATTCCTTAAGGGGATACATTAGAGGATGTGTACGTGATACAACCTAAAAGGTTTCATAACTTCATGAATGCAAATGAAGTCCATAAACTACTAAGTTCAATCTGGGATTGAAACAAGCAACTCAGAAATGGTATCTTATGACTTGACAAGATAGTCAAAGAGTTTGACTTAAGTCAAGACAACAGATGAAATTTGTGCTTACAAAATATTTAGTGGGAGCATATATTAATATTCCACATATGATGTTAAATGGAATCTTAATATTATGAATATTGAGAAATGGCATGAAAACCCTTTCAACAATGAAGGATTAAGTGAAACATCTTATGAGATAAGGACCAAGACCTATGAGATAGTTCTTGAATGTTTCACAATGGAAGTTTGAGCACATAGAATAGCCATGTGTTGAAAGAGTTCAACACAGAAGGATTCAATGAGAAAGAATTCAGATTAGTCTCTCATGAACTCTATATTCTGATTCTTGTGATGAATGGAAGTGTCATGAATTGGATTCCATGGGCCAACTCAACAATGGATCTATCACGTAAGCCATTAACACACTTATCCCATATAATGTTGTATGTACTTGACATGACAAGATGATGAGTAAATTCCAATAAAGGTTATTGGAATGTTATAAAAGATATCCTTTAGTATCAAATAAGTGACTTAAAGATAAAATTGCTAGCCAATGATGATAGCAATAACAGGAAGAGTTGGATATAAAGAGTTACATCGATGCAAGCTTCCATAATGACAAAAATGATAGAAAATTCAAATATGTTTGATTTAAAAGAATAAGTGATGATTATTTGGAAAGGTTCCAAACTAATAGCCATTAATAATACTCTACAATAGAGGCTGAGTATACTTGTGTTCTGAACACAAAATAATACTATGTGGATCTATAAGTGCATATGATGAACTTGTAGATGTCCCAACCTTTGTGACATAGTAGTGACACCGTGACAACATTGGAGCTAATTTAGGCAAGGAATATTAGATGCCACATCACGATGGTTTCATCTCAGAGTGAAGATATAAGAAACATGCAATATACTAAATATAAGCAAAGTGTTGCTAACCCGCTAAAGCAACACTAGCGCAATAGAAGCATGTTGGACATGTTTAGATCACTAAGGATGAGATCCGTTGGTGATTGGCTCAAAGTGAAAGTGAGAGTCTGTTGGTAAGGTATGCCCATAGAGCCATATATATATATATACATATATATATATACATATATATATATATATATATATATATATATATATATATATATATATATATATATATAGAGTCAGGCTAGAATACACTCGAGTGTATCCGGAGCGGAATACACTCAATTAGTATTTTATGATGCAATATTTTTTTTGAAAATCTAATTCGTTGATCTTCTTAAATATCTTGTGAACAACTCATATGCAAAATTTGATCACATTTGGATATGTATAGCTCATGTTATGAAGACCAAAAAAATTATGCATTTCAAATTAGTTTCGTGCGTCGATTTTGTTGCCCTTGGATGAGTGACTTACACTCATCCAAATGGGATCAAAATTTGTATGTAGCCTAGTTATAGTATGACAGTGAAGATCAATGGTTTACATTTTGCAAAATATAGTCTTGATATGCAAACACACTTGAGTGTATTCTTGCGATCCGTACACTCGAGTGTATTCTAGCCTGACTCTCTCTCTCTCTCTCTCTCTCTCTCTCTCTATATATATATATATATATATATATATATATATATATATATATATATATATATATATATATATATATATATATATATATATATATATATATATGATATGGTCTTTGTTGCCCGCGTGGGTAACCAAATTGATGCTACCCGTCTCAAAGATGTGGTGGCACTGATCGGTAAATAATTCAAAAGCAAAAAAGCTGAAGTTTGTGTGAAAAAGAGCGGAAAGACCGAAAGAGAAAAAAACCCCAAATCCACAGTTCAAACCCTCACTGTTCTATGCAGTTACTCCATTTTCCCTGAAACCACCGTTGTCCACCCCCGTCTCCAGTTACTCCGACCGTTGATGGAATTTCACTCTCCGTCTGCTTTGCTTCTCCATCTCTGTTCTCCTCTTTAGGTCTTCCGCTGCCTCTCGATTCTACAGTGCAACTGCTCCGCTCTTCAGACATGGTGAGGATGAAGAAATTGTCATGGAAGAGCACAACAATACCACCATGGAGACAGTGTCATAAAATCGGAACTGACAACCAAGATGACTTCGTGTTGAAGCACTACGAAGCTGACGAGTCGCTGGCCAAACAACCGGATGAAGCGGCAAAAGCACCTACTCCAAAAGGGAAGAAAAAAGGGACTATAACTCCTTTGAGGAGAACATCTTCAACAAAGAACGAAAATCACAGTAAGACAACTACTACTGGTGTTGAAGGTAATGAAGGTACTGGGAATGAGCAACCTCCACGTGATGAAGCGGAGCATGAAGAAAGACAAGCGGAGAATGACCAAGATGACTTCGTGTTGAAGCACTACAAAGCCGACAAGCCACTGGACAAACAACCAGATGAAGCAGCAAAAGCACCTACTCCAAAAGGGAAGAAAAAAGGGACTGCAACTCCTCCGAGGAGAACATCTTTAATGAAGAAAGGAAATCGCAGTAGGACGACTACTGCTGGTGTTGAAGGTAATAAAGGTACTAGGAATGAGGATCCTCCGCGTGATGAAGCAGAGCATGAAGAAAGACAAGCTAAGTTATGTTTGCATGTACATTACAAAGAACATAAATAAAAGATTTTGAGTAAAAAGTAATAATGTCTGATAAAAGAGCAACTGTTATAATAATAGAGTAACTATACGATGTCTAGAGTAACTTCAACAATGTTAGAGTAAGTATACGATGTCTAGAGTAACTATAGCAAGGTTGGAGTAACTATGTCAAATCAAAAAGTATCTCATACACTAGATATAGTAGTTAAACTGGAAAGTATATTTTGTTAAACTAAAGAGTACAATTTTTGAGTAACTGTCTTTGTATGCAGGAGACGATAGGAAAGGGTATGATGACAATACAAAGGAAAATTTGGAAGGGAATGAGGAAGAAAAAGCTACTGTAGAGGAAGGAGAAGAGCAAAGAAGTAAAAGGAAAGAGAAGGGGAAAGAAAAGGTTGACAAAAGTAAGGATAAAGAAAAGGCTATTGGGGAGGAAGGAGAAGAGGAAAGAAGAAAAAGGAAAGAGAAGGGGAAAGGAAAGGCTGACGAAGGTAAGGTTATATGCATTTATAATTGTGTAAACTTGCTGTTAATTTTAGAGGACACTTAATAACACGTACAATTTAGTAAGTTACTATTACAATAATAGTTAAATTTAAAATGTGATCAACCTACCATGTATAGTAAATTGTGAAAATATAAGAGTAACTGAACTGAGTAAAAAGTAATAAGCAAAAAAAAACCTAAGATTACATTTTGATATATTTGCATGTGGCATTAGAAGACTATACCACATATGCTACATAAAAATCTACAACACCATCAACAATAGTGTGGTGTTTACAAAGAATAAAATTAAAATGATGAGGTGCACAAAATTTACAAACATGATCAAGATGCCAAATCTTACAGTAGATACAATGCTTTTGGAAGATTTGATAAAAGGATATGTGGGAGAAGATAGATTCTTGTTGGCCCATAGGGTAGAACATAGAATGACAGTTGAGGATGTGGGGGTCATTCTAGGTATCCCTAGAAAAGGTATGGATATCATACCTAGAAAGAACTATGAAATAGTAATCTCCATATGGCAAGAGTTTGCTAGGGCAACAAGTAGACATGGCAAGGAAGGTGAGACCTCAAAAAAGTTAAAGGAGAAGGATGTCTTGCACAAGGACAACTTGGCAAAGCTTTGGAAACAATATGCCAAGAGTGACAACCCCGCCGACTACCAAAACATGTGTCGTGCATGGATGTTGCACTTGCTAGCAACATTCCTACTCCCTGATACTAGCTATTGTACCCCAATTTACATAATGCACTACTTGGATGATGTTACTGCCACGGGGCAGTTAAATTGGGCAAAGTTGGTTCATGGGAAAATCTTTAAGAATATGAAGATGCTGAAGGAGAATGTTCAGATGAGGAGAAGAGGAGAGAAAGGAAAAACCACACTCTACACAACAGGGTGTGTCACGTGCCTTTGCATAAGTGAATAATTTCATACTTTATTTTCGACTAAATTGTTACAATGATACCTAGGGGCAGTTACATATGCATTGCATTTTTCTCTGTTAAATGCAGGTTTGGGCATATGAGATGAAAAAAATGGCAAAACCAACATTCCTTGACGCCAAGCCAAGGATAAAGAAGTGGGCCGCGCCTGTGGAGAAATTGATGGATATAGGGACTGTGGACCCTAAAGATGTAAGAATCTTTGTTCATTGTTACAAAGCTAATATACAACATAATCCTATATGTTGCATTGTGACACATTGTTTGATTTTTTTGGACAGGTTTGTCAACGGATGAAGCTGGACCAGGGCGATGATTGGTGAGCTGTAAAAGCAATAAAGGACTTGCCCTATAACCTTGCGGAAAATAGGGCAAAGAGAAAGCCAATGACAGAGAAGGTGGCAGTAAAGACAATCATCGATAAGGGAGTATCTATTGAGAACTCCAACCTAGAAAGAAGAATCCACCACGTCGAGGAGGAGCTGAGGATGTAGAAGGAAATATGCACAAAGATATCGGTTGAAGCATTTAATGACCTACAACAGGAGAAGAAGAGGCTAGAGAAAAGAATAGCTGAACTAGAGGAGGAGAATAGAGTTCTAAAGAGGAAGGAGGGAGATGAAAGTGATAAATCATAGTCACCTACAAGTGATTTCACACACTTTGCTGAGGGGTTTGCCTCAGTAAATGTTGATGAACTAAATGACAGGTATGAGGTGCTTTGCAAGAAGGATATGGATATGGCAGAAGAAGAAAAGAAAAAAGGTGTGGAGAAGGGAGACACACCAAGAAAACTAGGCAAGATGAGCCTGAAGAGAAAATATGTTGAAGAGAAAAGATCAGAGGAAGAGACAGCTGATAAAGAAACTGGTGCTGTAAAGAAAAAGCACAAAGAAGAAGGTGCTAATAGTTATGCCCAAGCAAAATCTCCACAAGATGGAGAAGAAAAAGGGCAAGAAAAAAGGAACAATCAAACAAATCAAGCAAAGAAGAAGAAGGAAAAAGGAATGAATCCAAACAAAAACGACAAAAATAAAGAAGAGGATAGAGCATATAATAGGCAACATAGAAAAGAACATAAAGAAAAGAAGAGAGGAAAAGTCAATGTTGCATTTACTTTTAAGTATATCAGTCCTTGAGTATTTGTGTGAACATAAGAGTAACTATATGAAAATAGTAGAGTAACTATAGGAATATAAAAGTAACTATACGATTGATAGAGTAACTATATGATTGATAGAGTAACTATACGATATATAATCATTTTGTAACTTGTTAATGAAGATGGATTGTAACATGAACTACACTTTGTTGTTGATAGCACAAGTTGTCCAATTTCATAGGTTTTGAACATTTCAAAACAAAAGACACTAAGGAAATTGGCCATCACTTCATGGACAACATCGAAGAAATGTGAGAATTGGTTATTTTGTCAAGTGTACAAATACACATTACTTATTTCAATATCTAACTCATATGTATCACATCTATAATGATTGGCAGGTCAAAACGAGAGTGGAGATTCAGCGAGGATACTTGGTGCACGGGGAAGGACCTCGCCTCCCTCCTATACAAGGATCAGATGATTATGTTGGTATGTATGCTCTGAGAGCCAATCATGGGATGATTGGTGGGATACATTAAGATTGATTTGATAAACATCAAAGGCAAGCTTCCAATTCTTTCTGGTTCAGTCATATGAGATAGTGATAGAACAGATTGAATGTCTAGAGAATGACAGTACTCAATGACATATGCTTTCAGGTTGAGGACCTGAATGATGAGATCATACGAATGCTAAGAGTTTGTACATTCTTGTTTATGTTGTGGAAGGTAGATAGACAGCAATGACACACAAGACTAGATTGTGGTGTTGGTTGATGACAAAATCTCATTAGTCATTATATAGAGATATCAAACCAAACACATAGGTACTTGTTAGAGAACAAGTGTACCAGACAGACCCACCGTGAGTTTGACACATGGAACCATGACATGGTAGTCACAGTCAGTACTCACAGTGATGGTGGTGAGTGTGATAGATATGTGATTTGAGGGGTGATTGGGTGGCTTTTGAGGGGTGATTGATAGATATGTGATTTGTCCCTGCTGAGGGAGTTTGATATCCAGGGCCACTTGATGAGTATGATTGAAATAGCCATGTGCACGCATGTGTGAATCAGTATGTGATATTGATGTCATACATATCTCTTCCAATCTACTCTGAGATCAAGAAAGTGAATGAATGTTGACAGGATGACTGTTCCATGCCTCGAGTTCATTCAGGATATCAGTGACAAAGGAATTATACATTCACTGTAACACCATTCACAGATTGTAGGATTGAAAGTTGTTCTCCAACTTTCTACTTTCACTTGGGTAGCACTGATGTGTGACTAGGCACCACTCTTTGCTTGTGAAGTCATAAGTGTTATGGACTTTCACTACCAACGTGAAATGGACCTGCAGGGTCACACACATAGGATTTAACCCGGAAGAGGAGTTTTTTCCACAAGCAATGTTTAGATTGATTACTAAAGGAGTTTAGTAGTTCAATTAAACACTCAATTGATTGATAGCTCAAAATCATAGTGTTCAAGGTGTTGGACAGATTGATTAAAGTATCAGATTGATTGAAATCGCAATTGACTGATTCTACACAATCTACACTCCCAACCGATCGGCTCATGTGATGAACCGATCGGCTCAGCTTGGTGAACCGATCGGCTCAGGTTGTGAGACGATCGACTCAAGGACAGGGTGAATGATTGATTCATGTGTTGAAACGATCGGTTCAACTGGTGTAACCGAGCATGTTGGGAAAGTAGGATTGGTGAGAATTTTCCTTTCGTTTCAATTGCCCAATTTGATTGGGAAATAGGATTGGTATTCAATACCAAGTGAGAATTTTCCTTTCGTTTCAATTTCCCAATTTGATTGGGAAATAGGATTGGTATTCGATACCAACTAGAAACAAAAGAAGGAAAGTCAATCAGGAACTGGTCAGGACCATGAACCGACCGGTTCAGAAAGTGAACCGACCGGATCATGGGTCCCAAACGATCGGTTGAGTGTCAACCGACCGACTTAGATCCCCAACCGACTATTTCAGTTGTGAAACGATCGGTTCAAGTTGCGAGTTGGTTGTTTTTTGTGGAAAATCTTGAACCCTTCTACTCCTGCTTTTAGTCCCATATTGCCCTGGATGGAGAACCCTGTCCCATGACCCTCCTATATATATAGGGGTATTGGGGGCTTCTCAAAGTACAACTCAGTGCAACCAGTTGCTATGGAAAGTTGTCGTTCTCTCTGGTTTTGGTAATTGAGAGAGAGTATGAGCAAGTGCTACCTGAAAAGGGAGGCGCAGTAAGGGAAAGACAACTGCAGTTGCAACTGGAGGCAGGAGAGTGTGTTGGCAACTAGTACATCAATAGGAGGGTGCAACTCCTTCCAATTCTATGTGGGACAAGGAGATTGGAGTTCCAGGTGGTCCGTGTGGACTACTTAAGAGGCGGGAGGTTTCTGCCGCTCAGGAGGACAACTGTCAATCCCGACAGTCTCGGTGAGACCAGGAGTCGTCAGTCCCATTGCGACCAGGAGCTGCACAGACACCATCCAAGACCAGAGGTGAAGACCGCGCAAGCCGTGAGGTATTGTCGCCGAGCAAGCCTCGGGACAAGGTATGATTCCACAAACCATCCTTTCCTATTATATAGACGTTGACGCGTTTCCTTGTTCCGGGTTTGGGGGAGAAAATTTTTGTTTCCGCTGCCTTCTCTGCCTCCCCTAAAATCCAACAGTGGTATCAGAACCACGTCAACTGCTCTATATTTTAGGAATATTGATATGATCAATTTTGGTTTGTCTCCTTTATTTATTGCATATGATGCGAATAAAATTGGCTTTATGAATGTCTAATCCTAAATCTAAAAATCCCAATTACATATATGATATGTATTATTAATGCACTCGATACGCGTCACCCTTAAACGAGTTTTGTGGTGGATGTATAGTGTAGTCATGGCCAATAAACCCTATATGTGTATGGTTGTATGTGGTTGCTTGCATCTCGATCTGCGCACCGATCTTCCCTATCTCCTATTCCTGATGTAACTCGAAATAATTCAAGATTTCTTTCCTACCTTTGCTCCCCTCGAATGTAACTCGAGGTTTCTCTTATGCAATGTAAATTAGGATAGATTTTATTTCCTGTTATGTCAAAGAACGAAGGACATCCAGACGACAGCTGAGACGATTGGTTCAAGACGTGAACCGATCGGTTGACATTCCAGACGATCGGTTCAAGGAGTGAACCGATCGGTTGATGATCGGTTCGAGGAGCGAGACGAGCGGGTGGCGGCCATGACGAGATACACGATGACCGAGCGAACCGATCGGTTGGAGGAGCCAACGGATCGGCTGGTGGCACCCAGATGACCGGGCCAGAATGAGCAAGTCAATCATATGATGAGTTGATCTACTCCGAAGGCAAAGCATAAAGTTCATCTTGTACAGGTTGCATGTGATGTAGACCTAGATGACTGCGATTCCTCTTGGCTCGAGGAATCACATTAGGATGGCCATAATCATCGCTTTTATCGCTTTGCATGTTTTCTGTGGGATATAGCATGTATATGATACGTACTATATATTGTGGTGATTAGATATGTATATGTATATAAAAACCAAATCCCTCATTAAATATTAAGTTTTAGATGCCTTCAAAATGCGACACACATGAAAAGCTTGATCGACCAAGTGTGGGCACACCCAAGCGTGGTGCACTGTCTATCTCGTGGAAGCGTGAAGGATGTATATGTGGGTCTGCCCAAGCAGGGTGCATATTCATCGTGTTGGCTTTGGGTCGGACTTAACAAGGTGACCTAGATAGGATCTAGCACCTTGAGTCATGGAGATGATCATGGCAAGGAGTTGCATATGACATCTTATCAAGAGTTTCATATGATGCAATTGGAAAGAGTTGCCTACCTGAGAGATCTATGTTGTGGGTGATAGCCCTAACTGGTCCATGGCTTAGAGGATTTTAAGATCTTGCCCACTAGAAGGTTGTACGCTGCAATCTTCCGAATTGATGGTGAGGGCTATCAATTTGAAGTAAAATAGTGGGAGCGATAATTAATTAAAGGCCTAATTATATCGTCAATTTTTCAAATCAATCAAACAAGTCAAAAAGAGTTTTGGACTAAAATTGCATATATTTCCTTTTGTTAAAATAAATGGTTAATCAACAAATCACTTTATTTGCGATCGGTCTTTGAGACCAACAAATTAAATGGGAATAATTCCACGACTGGTTAGGACATTGAGAAGTGTTCTCAATCGTAGAGTGAAAGCTCTAAGTCCTAATTATACCAGAACCAGATGAACTCGATCCCACCATATCAATGGCTGAAAGTATGCTTATGGAAGCATATCGAGGAAGACATTGATGAGGAGTGCTTGATATTGTGTTCTCTGAACTATGAGTTGTAGAGACAACATGAGACATATGATGTCTCCAAGACACTGTCCTAGTATGTCATGACAGAATGAGATCCAGTAAGGTATTCACACACTCAATGTGATTGGGTATGTGGAAAACCTGACAAACAAGGATTCCTTCTGAGCTAAGAGTTGGCTATTGGTATGATACTGCAAATGTTGTGAGAATCATACAATTCAATAAGCTACAACATGAACAACTTTGACAAGCGTTGACAGAGTTGTTGGACATGTTGAGGATAGTAGAGGCAACGATGAAGAAAGACAAACTGTAATCTTTGATGTGATCAAAGAAAAGGTAATTCTTAAGGGCAAGGACAAGGGCAAAGCAAAGAAGTGTTTTGATGCTATCCATCAATCCAAGCCGTCTTCAGCCTCAAGGCACATGGGAAAGGGTGTATGAGGGAATTGCCCTTCTATATCTGGAAGAACAAAAGAAGATGAAGGAGGGGATGGAGATCTCCACCTAAGGTATCATGAAATGAACCACTTCTTTATCTGAGGTATATGATACCAAGATATGGATATGTCATATATGATATGCAATATCCACAAAGAAGTGATGGCTTTTGTGAAAGGACCAAGAAAGAAGTACCCATCATTGGAGCAATTGTTGCTGCCATAGATAGGAGTATCTTTCAGTTTATTTCAGCCTAAAGGGCATGAAATAGAGTTGAGAACTGCTATTTCATATATTGCCAATACATAGAAACACTTTATTTTTGCATATTGTATGACAATGATGGCAATTAATAAAGTGGATGTTTCAATCTTAAAGATATGATCTTTGTGGCAATGCCTTGTTTATCTTGTGATACATGGTATGCATAAGATAAAATGATACCTAAAGTTATTGATAACTCAAACAATCAAATTAGCATCAATCATGATATATTCATTTCTAGTTTCCATATGATGGATAAATCTAGACTCTTTTGGTTGGATAACCAGTAAGAGACATGAATCTCTTATACATGATTAATCAATCCTTACTAATGGTAGTGGGAGAATGATTATCCAATTAGGTATAATGCATGTGATGTATTTACATACCTATTGGAACAAATGCTAATACTTCAAATGGTGTTTAGAGAAATACCAATATGAATATCTTGAAGTATTCAAGAATATCATAGATGAAGTACAAATTTGGTAAAGTGTTAATTCTTGATGAGATCAATGAATGAAATACTTGGACCAAATGTTTGAGATCCTTATGAGTGATTATGATAGCATATCATAGTGAACTCGTGATTAAGGCATGGTGATGTCTAAATCAAGAAGGAATCATACTCTAAGGAGTTAGAGAATGATTATCAAATAACTGAATTCTTATTAAAAGAATACCCCACACTAATAAAGGACATTGAGAATCACAAGGAGTTGTGAGTTCTTACATCCTTAATAGATACACCTCAATTATCTATGTGATGAGTCAACTATCTAGATAAATATGAGGAACCGAATTTTGAGTTATGGTTTATGACCATTACATCCTAAATGACATCCATGTCAACCATAAGGTATGACCTTAATGGTAACACTCATTGGATGAAATCCATAAGTGCGAATAAGTCTTAAGTGTTAAGACACATGGATAACATTTTGAAAAGGATGATGATTGTTGATTGCAACTTAATGACTAAGGCATTTGGCATATGGATACTAAAACTGCATTCCTATGAGGAATAAAATAAGGATGTGTATGTGACACAACCTATAAGGTTTATGAATCCACTAATGCAAATGAAGTCTATAAGTTACAATGGACTAATCAATGTGATTGATTGAGTACAAGCAACTCAGAATTGGATCTTTACTTTGATGATATAGTCAAAGGGTTTGACTGATATGTCAAAGATAAAGAAGGGATCTGTGATTTAGTGGGAGCGTGTTCACATTCTACATGTTGATGTGAAATGGAAATGTTCTAGAATGGAAATACAAAAGTGGAAATTATCTTTAAGGAAGATAGAGATGTTTCCTATATGATAGGAATAGAGATCTATAGAGATAGTTCTCAAAAACCTCTTGACCTGAGAAGAGAAAGCGTACATTGGCAATCTATACTGAAGGGTTCAGTATGCACAGATTCAGTGGGAGAAGACTTGTCCATGTTACATGGAGTTTGTATCCCAAGGCCAAGTGTCCAATTCTTATGAAGAATGGGAACACTAAGAATAGATATGGATCTATCATGTATGTAATCATCCCATTATCTTGCATATAACGACATGGCAAGAACAAAATGCATTCATCATCTTGTATGTAGGACATGGCAATATGATGTGCTCATCCTGATAACTCGTATGTGGGACATGATGAGTGGATGTCTGTCTGCTTCCAGTAAGGGTTACTGGAATACCATGAGAACTTGATAAGTACTTGAGAGGTACTAGTTCTATGGAGATAAGGAAGAGTTCAATGTAAAGAGTTACATTGATGCGAACTTCCGAAAGGACAGAAAATTAATCACAAAATATATATAGGATATATAAAAGTGAAAGTTTATTGATAATTGGAAGTGTTCCAATAAAACCGTTTAAAAGGAAATGCCAAGTATCTGTGTGTTAGAGAACAACATTGGATACTATATGGATCTGGAAGTTCATGAGATGAACTTATAGATATTCCGCTCATTGATGACAAGTATGGAATCCTTGATCATGCAATGTGGCTAAAGGTTAGCAAAGGAATACTGGATCGCATATTACGACAACTCCATCTCATACGTGTGACGTACAGTGAAGAGATGTGAGACATGCAATTTATACTGACTTTGGCAAGGTGTTTCCATTACTCACTATGTTCGCACTAGAGCACAGTAACATGTGGGACATGTTTGAAGATCACTATGAATATGATTCAAGGGTGATTGGCTCGCAGTGCAAGTGGGAGTCTGTTGGTATGTATGCCCTGAGAGCCAATCATGGGATGATTGGTGGGATACATTAAGATTGATTTGATAAACATCAAAGGCAAGCTTCCAATTCTTTCTGGTTCAGTCATATGAGATAGTGATAGAATAGATTGAATGTCTAGAGAATGACAGTACTCAATGACGTATGCTTTCAGGTTGATGACCTGAACGATGAGATCATACAGATGCTAAGAGTTTGTACGTTCTTGTTTATGTCCCTAGTCGGATGTCATTGTGGAAGGTAGATAGACAACAATGACACACAAGACTAGATTGTGGTGTTGGTTGATGATAGAATCTCATTAGTCATGATATAGAGATATCAAACCAAACACATAGGTACTTGTTAGAGAACAAGTGTACCGGACAGACCCACCATGAGTTTGACACATGGAACCATGACATGGTAGTCATAGTCAGTACTCACAGTGATGGTGGTGAGTGTGATTCTTTGACCTAAAATCACTACACTCAACACATGTCATTGGGCACACTTTGACATCATCAAACGCAGTCCTCAAACATGGGTTGTTATAAAGGTGATGATTGGGTGGCTTTGACACATGGGGCTTTTGAGGGGGTGAGTGATAGATATGGGATTTGTCCCTCCTGAGGGAGTTTGATATCCAAGGCCACTTGATGAGTAGGATTGAAATAGGTGTGTGCACGCATGTGTGAATCAGTATGTAATATTGATGTCATACATATCTCTTCCAATCTACTCGATCAAGAAAGTGAATGAATGTTGACAGGATGACTGTTCCATGCCTCGAGTTCATTCGGGATATCAGTGACAAAGGAATTATACATTCACTGTAACACCATTCACGGATTGTAGGATTGAAAGTTGTTCTCCAACTTTCTACTTTCACTTGGGTAGCACTGATGTGTGACTAGGCACCACTCTTTGCTTGTGAAGTCATAAGTGTTATGGACTTTCACTACCAACGTGAAATGGACCTGTAGGGTCACACACATAGGATTTAACTTGGAAGAGGAGTTTTGTCCACAAGCAATGGTTAGATTGATTACTAAAGGAGTTTAGTAGTTCAATTAAACACTCAATTGATTGATAGCTCAAAATCATAGTGTTCAAGGTGTTGGACAAATTGATTAGAGTATCGGATTGATTGAAATCGCAATTGACTGATTCTGCACAATCTACACTCCCAACCGATCAGCTCATGTGATGAACCGATCGGCTCGGCTTGGTGAACCGATCGGCTCAGGTTGTGAGTCGATCGGCTCAAGGACAGGGTGAATGATTGATTCATGTGTTGAAACGATCGGTTCAACTGGTGCAACCGAGCATGTTGGGAAAGTAGGATTGGTGAGAATTTTGCTTTCGTTTCAATTACCCAATTTGATTGGGAAATAGGATTGGTATTTGATACCAATTAGAAACAAAAGAAGGAAAGTCAATCGGGAACTGGCCAGGACCACGAACCGACCGGTTCAGAAAGTGAACCGACCGGCTCATGGGTCCCAACCAATCGGTTGAGTGTCAACTGACCAGCTCAGATCCCCAACCGACCATTTCAGTTGTGAAACGATCGGTTCAAGTTGCGAGTTGGTTGTTTTTTGTGGAAAATCTCGAACCCTTCTACTCCTGCTTTTAGTCCCATATTTCCCGAGATGGAGAACCCTATCCCATGACCCTCCTATATATATAGGGGTATTGGGGGCTTCTCAAAGTACAACTCAGTGCAACCAGTTGCTCTAGAAAGTTGTCGTTCTCTCTGGTTTTGGTAACCGAGAGAGAGCCTGAGCAAGTGCTACCCGAAAAGGGAGGCGCAGCAAGGGAAAGACAACTGCAGTTGCAACTGGAGGCAGGAGAGTGTGTTGGCGACTAGTACGTCAACAAGAGGGTGCGACTCCTTCCAATTCCTTATAGGACAAGGAGATTGGAGTTCCAGGTGGTCCGTTTGGACTACTTAAGAGGCGGGAGGTTTCTGCCGCTCAGGAGGACAACTGTCAATCCCGACAGTCCTGGTGAGACCAGGAGTCGTCAGTCCCGGTGCGACCAGGAGCTGCACAGACACCGTCCAAGACCGGAGGTGAAGACTGCGCAAGCCACGAGGTATTGTCATCGAACAAGCCTCGGGACAAGGTATGATTCCACAAACCATCCTTTCCTATTATATAGACGTTGTCGCGTTTCCTTGTTCCAGGTTTGGGGGAGAAAATTTTTGTTTCCGCTGCCTTCTCTGCCTCCCCTAAAACCCAACAACAATCACCTGTAAGAAACAAATGTAGTGTAACTTTTTGAAACAATAATTTGGATTGCTAAAAAAAGCTTGTGGTTTTTTCAGGTTCTGGACTGCTTTGTGCAAATGCTCAAGGCGAGCACAAGCAAGCGAAGGAGATAGGGTTTGTCGTGGCACTACTTGAGCACTTATGCTCTGGTAAGACAAGCAAACTTGGTATACAAAATTACATCAAATTATAAGAGATACACACACTGAAACTTAGAGATGTGCATTTTTAAATTCTATATTTGCAGCAGAAGCTGACATTTGATGTTAAGAACATCACACTAGAATAGATTGACATGATTTCTCCACTCTTCAACATTCCCTTGAAAGAGTGGGACACAATGGACTCTGTGTTCACGATACTAAACAATGACAACCACTGGCACTTGTATGAAGCAAACTTCAGGGATGGTGCGCACAGGTCATATAACTCCATGAGTGGAAATGGCAAGTCAAATAAAGAATTCATTAGATGGGTAAGCGATGAAAAAAGTAACTCTGTTAATAATGGGTTGAAAGAAATAATGTTGGTTGATTAATAATTAATAAAACTTATATTTTTTTCCTACAGGTGGGTATTGTGTACGAATTCTTCAGGGGGCACCACACAAAGGAAGCCAATTGTCACAGTGGGAATGGGAGTACCCACTGTGCCCACAACAGGAAGAAGACTCAGTTGACTGTGGGTCTTTGTGATGAAGTATCTTGACTGCCTAGTCAATGAAAAGCAGATGGAATTCACTTACAAAGACATGCCAGCAATAAGGGCTGACATTTTCCAAAGAATGATGACAAGGGGACAACTGCAGCCTGTCCAAGAAGATGAAAAAAATGCAAATGAGGATACCGAAGAAGGTCCAATTGAACAACATAAGGAAGAAGCAGATCATGGACAGAAAAAGCAAGAAGAAGAGTAGAAACAAACAGAAGATGCAAATGTGCAAGGACAAAAAGACACAGAGGAAGAAGTTGTTTTAAGCCTGGAAAGATGGTTGAATTCTAACTGAATACTCATTTGTTAAGTGAAATGAAATGAAAACAATTTGGTTCTAGAGTTATGATATGTAACTGTTATAAGATACATTAACTGATGTGCTGCAAGCCTGAAATTACATTTACTCTAAATTAGATTATAATAGGACTATTTCTGGGTTTAATAGATAACATTTTATGCTTTGTCTATGGTATTCTTGCATGAATAGCTGTTGTGGTTTTGTATGAAGATATATACTTCCAGTTAGACTATCAAAATAAACTAACTACAAAAGGAAGAGTGATGATCTCGTAACCCATAAAGTAATTATAAGAACACTAAAGTAACTGTGATAATAGAAAAGTAACCCTATGATTCAAAAAGTAACTCTTATACTTTGTAAAGTAACTCTAGAAGAGGAAGGTAAAACACGTATCATATATAGCTATGGTTTTGTATGAAGATAACATTTTATGATTTATCTGTGGTATTGTTGCATTTCTGGGTTTAATAGATAACGTTTTATGCTTTATCTGTGGGTTTAATAGATAACGTTTAGTAGATAACATTTTATGATTTATCTGTGGTATTCTTACATGAATAGCTACTATGGTTTTGTATGAAGATATAGACTTTCAGTTAGACTGTCAAAATAAACTAACTACAAATGGAATAGTGATGATCTCGTAACCCATAAAGTAATTATAAGAACACTAAAGTAACTGTGACAATAGAAAAGTAACCCTATGATTCAAAAAGTAACTCTTATATTTTGTAAAGTAACTCTAAAAGGGGAAGGTAAAATACGTATCACAAAAAAAATGTATGTGAAACATAGAGTAACATGGACAACTTGTAAGTAACTGTACAAACATGAAAGCAACTGTTCTAATCCACAAAGTATCTATATCAGAACTCACTAACAAAGAAGAGTGATGAACTCATAATCCATAAAGTAATTATAAGAACACTAAAAGTAACTGTGACAACATAAAAGAAACCCTAGCATTCAAAAAGTAATTGTTATACTTTGTAAAGTAACTCTTATGGAGGAAGGTAAATCAAAAATAAAAAACTAGTGTATGTGAATCACATAGTAACATTTGATATTTTGTAAGTGACTGTACGAATATGAAAGTAACTATTCTAATCCAATAGGTAACTATTTCAGAAGAAAAAGTATCCATTGGACACAAAGAGAGATGATATTCTTCAGAAAGTAACATTTTATCAGAAATAATTCTTTGTAACATATTCAATTTCTACATACAGCTGCTGGAGCTCAAGGTATCACAAAATAGATTCAAAACACAAGTCAAATACATGAAGGATTACAATTACTTTCAAAAGACTACACATGAAAAACCATTACAAAGTAATTCAAATTTGGATATGCCTCACTCACACACTAATCAACTACAACTCCACTAAAGACAGCCATCCATCAAGAGCAGTAGCAACAACAACTCCAACTGCATGAGATCAGAAAAAAGAACAACACAATTAGAAGCACCAGGATGCTCCAATCAACAACAACATAAGAAGAGATAGCAGTACCAACAACTCAAAGAACAGAAATAGGAGTAGAAAAATAAGATAATGAATATACACATCCAACATCAACAAAAACATGAGTAGCACCAGAGATAATCATTGAGCAGCAAACAACAACAACACAAGTCCAGAAAGAGTATCTATGAAGAATGAACTACTTCTTCAAAGGGTCGTTTCTGCTATCATGATTGACTCCAAACTCTAAGCAATTCTTACACTGCCTCTCTCATTTAGACTGAGCAATTTCAAATCCAGATTTAAACCTCACATCATTCGATCTAGGTGTCCCTTTAGTTTTGCAAATACTAGGGATATGGACCTTGACAACAAAAGTAGAAGCTGTATTAGAAGCGGTTACACCAGCACCAACATCAGAAAGATCTAAATCTAAAAGCTCCTTTCACAAAATTAACAGTTTTTCATGGCAAAGATCTATAGCGTTGCTCCTACACGCTATGTTAACAATTGAATTGCAAGCAGAAACAAGCTGAAATGTCCTACTAGTGGATGGATGCTTAACTGATGCTTTGCCAAAAATCAAAGGGTGTTCTCTATATCCTTTAGTCCATCTCTTTAATATGTATGGCTCGGGAAGAGTGCAAAAGTCACGGCTCTTTAAATAAGACATAATGTTCCTACACAGAGTACCTTTGAATTCCAACATGAAGCAATTGCACAAAACCATATCACTAGATGACTATTTCTTCAAGATACGAGGATATCCAAAACCACCAACACGATACACCTCAAAGACACCTTCTTCTGATGTTTCCTTTACATTGTACACCATGCTTTGATGAACCTCAGACTGAAAGATCTTAAAAATGGACTTGGTGGATATACCTCTCATTTGCTCTTCTAGAGACCACAATGATGACAAAGGAATATTACTGTACTCATCATCAAAATCTTTGAAATTTTCAATCTCCCACACATGAGAGTAAGCAGTCTCTAAGGAACATGCAAGTTCAAAAAGAGTCTTCCTACTATTCACATGGCTTCTAATGAATGCATTCAGGCTCTCGCTTCTTTGAGTTGTCCTCATGCCAGCAAAGAAATAAGACTGCATATATCACGGAACCCAATCCCAACGCATCGCATACAAATCACTAAGCCAACTAATGGAAAACATATCATTCTCTTGAACTACAGAATTCCACCTCTCATAAAAAATGTCAACATCGTCTATGTTCCAAACACAATCATTCAAAGAGCTTATGATCTGATCCTTGTTAGGAACACCACCAAGCTTAGAGGGAAGCTTCTGTAGGATGTGCCAGCTATAGAAATGATGCTTACAACTTGGAAAAATAGTAATGATAGCAACATTCATAGCCGGGTCTTGATCGGTTATGATGGAAACCAAGTCTTTGCCAAAACAAAGTAAGTATTGCTTGAAAACCCAAACAAAGAGTCATACTTCTCATCCACCAATAGAGCTGAGGCAAACAACACTGTCTTGCGATGGTGATCAACATCACCAAACATTCCAAAAACCATAGAATACTTGTTGGTATGGTAAGTGGTTTCAAACACAATCGCATCGACAAACAACCCGCAATCTTCGACAGAGACAGGGCCAGCCCAAAACAAATGTGTCAAGCATATAAAAGAATTTTGAATCCAAAACCTTCAACCTATCAAAATGATCCAACACCATGTCAATGTCGTATTTAGTCGAATCTTTCCTCTTACTACTGAGGTGTCCATGAGCTTGTCTACTAGTAAGTGTCAAATTTTCATAACCGCCATACTCAGTTTCTATCAATGCAATTTGTCTCGATACAGATATGTTTGCTTGACTCATGGAAGAAAGAATCTCTTTTTGAGTTTCATCAAAAGATGAGTTACACTTAAGGTAACGCATATGAGCATCATCAATAAGATCATGGTTGTGTTCCTCAACAAAAGCAGTCACAACCCACATGGATGAGGACTTATCTAGTATGAACCGAATCATGGCTCCACAACCACACCTCTTCATAGAAAGCATGTGCTTCTTGGACATATTATCTTGTAATTTACCCACTTCATCACAAACGGGGCCCAAAAGCCCTCTAGACCTCTTAGAACGACTGATTTTACCCTGCTTGTCACAAAGTAAATCTTTAGTAACCAGATTCTTAGTTCCTCGTTCATACCTATTGTCGTCTTTCTTAATATTAAAACCAATCAAGCTAGCATAACTAGAATAGAAGGAGATACCTTCATCTAAACTTCCAAACTGAAGACCAATTCTAGGGACTTCTGCTGGGGACAAAGTGCAAGCAACAATAGAATGAGGATTATCATTATCATTGTCGACATTGGCATTACCAGCATCTATATCAAGACTATGATCGATGACAGCTATGTGAGAGTAACTCTACAGATAGAAAAGTAACCCTGAAACACAAAAGAGTAACTTTATGAGTCATAAAGTAACCACGTATCACAAAAACGTAACTACATGAAACATAAAGTATGTATGACAGTTACTACTTCAAAATGAAATCCAGACACACGTTGGATTTCCCACACAAAAATAGAGATGAACACACAATGTGATGAAAAGTAAATATCAGATAGAATTGGTGGAAGTGACGATGAGTATATAAATTTACCTGGTTGTAGCTTGGACAACTACTGCTCTTAAATGCAGTAAGATCAAGAAATTCTCCCCCAACGAGGAATCAACCACTTCCAAACCTCCTGGGTTGCTGCTGAGATTCCATATCTCTATCCCCCACCTTCAAGCTCACCGCTGCCTGCAGTGGTGAGAACTGGATATGATCCCCTTCTACTACTATGATGATGATTCCACTACTAGGACGGAGTGTTGGTGAGAGATCCTCCAAGGCCTCCTCACTTGGTAGCAGTTCCAGGCTCTGTCGCCCACGAGCTCGCCTCTAGCAGTAAAGTCGCGGAGGAGTGTAAGGGTGTGTGTTTCAATCAGAGATCTGGAGCGTATATGTGACCTCGTAAAGATCAATATCTTCTACTGATACTCCAACGAATGATAAAGGAGATCCAGATCTGGCCCATTCACCTTCATCCTCCTCTACACAACTGGGAACTGAAAACCTATTCTTGTTGTTCGGGTATGTAAATGTAGATAGGGGATTGAGATGCTAGAATGGAAATGCAGCATCCAACGTCGACGCGGTAGAAGAATGGACAGGGTTCATTGAAGGCAGTAGGGTGTCCAGCGGCGGATGGACAAAATTGTGCGATTTGAGCAGGTCAGCGTCGGAACAATACATGTGAAGAAGGCGGCGGAAGAAAACACGTGAAGAAGGCGGAATCCTCTTCTTTAGTTTTTCAATTTAATTACTGTTTATGCCACCGCGCCACTTTGGGTGGGTAGCTAAGTTACTGTACCCACACGGGAAATGAATACATAGCCTATATATATATATATATATATATATATATATATATATATATATATATATATATATATATATATGCCATTCATTCACTACCTGTGCAGGTAACTATCCTTAGTTACCCTTGCATCTATTTTGTAATAGGAAGATACACATTTTTTAATGAGACAAACATTGTTTGTAATGACATGACCAATACAAACACTCATTTTGTATTACACGTCTGATTATAGTAAAAATGATATTTATGACAACAATTTACGCGGCAAATTTGGCCATCTCATTACAAACATTATCTATCTCATTAGAAATAGGTACCTTTCGATTACAAAACAGATCCACGGATAACTAAATCTAGTTACCCATGCAGGTAGTGAATATATACCCATATATATATATGTATATATATATTTGTATATATATATATATATATATATATACACTTAAGTGCCTTTCCTTACAAACCTTAAAATACTTGAGATAGACTAGATTCATGGATAATATTAACAGCAGAAAGATAAATGTTCAACATCTTTTGGTTATCATTTCTATTTAAACTACATTCCTCAGTATTTTTCAAATTTTCTATCAATATAAACTTTATAACAATTAAATTTGATGAAAAAGTATTTCTTTCTTATAGTAGATTAGGATTTTGGGATCATCACTAATGTAAATCTAACTAAGGTCTATGTGTGACATAGTCCCTGAGTCATAGGATACGATTCTACTCACATAAAATAATAACTATAAAATTCGAAGGATCAAAATTGGGAGATGGATCTATCCACTTAACCATCTTTGATAACTCATATAATTCCTAACTTTATCTAGTAAATTATCATCAAAATTAGGTTCTCAAGGTCACAGTTAGACCAAGATTACAATGGTGAAAAAAAATCAACTTCTTGGAACAGAAGTAATTTGATGCCAACTTTTGTAAATTCCTTATACTATCTATGTCTCCTACATGTCCATATTGGGATTTCAAGGGGTTGTAGTAGACCACCTGATCTACGATGTTATTTCTGAATCCTCTAGCTTGATGTGAAACTGCATAATAAAAATGTGATGAATTGTCATGCATTGATCAATACTTCTTGAATGGTGGTGATTCAGTTCTAGTTGCTACTATTTCATTTATTTGGAAATATGGGTATATGGAAAGAAGAGAACCAAAAGTGATGAAGTCAATGAGAACAAGGGATGTGATGGTGGTGTAAGAGGTCAAGAAGGACCTCACAGGTTATCAATATATGTTGATCAGATCTGTAGGACATATTAATGTCATCACCATATATACATTACAAATTCCACCTTGGAAACTCATCATATTTTTCTTTAGTCTAAGAAGTATATTAACCATCCATGTCAATCTACATGGGAAGAAGGTGAGGTTAAACATGTTATTTGGACTTATTGTAATAGCCCAATTTGAGTAGTATCTTAATGACTAGCCCTAGTTCTCCAACTCTTCTTGTAAACAAAGAGTCCTTCAAAATAGAATGGATCCTTAACTAGTTGATGTTGTCTAAATTGGACATTATCTCACCTTATCTTTTTATGATGACAAACATTTCCTATTTGTGGATTTAACGTGCTATCTAAGAGTTTCAGGTACTAAATACATATTGAGAAAGATTGATCAAGATTGGAGTATGAAATCCTTGAATTATTGTGTATATGTGCTTATTTATAGTACAATGTACAAGTATTGATAACTAAAAAAATCAAGCTATGGACCAACCCTACCTATCCCAAACCTCTTCATATATCAAAACTAAGTGTCTAGGATAGGTAGGTCACATTAGAAAAGTCACTAGATAGGTTTTCCAAAAATCACCAAACCAATTTTAGGGATTTTTTAGTCGAGAAACTTGTCAACCAGACACCTTCAGTCGAAAAAATTATCGACCAAAAATTCCCTCAGTTGAAGACTTAGAGAACCAGAAGAACTTTTACAAATTGTTAGTTCTGGGTCATGCTCGGTCAAAAATATTGACGACCAACACAGATCCAGTCAAAGATTTTGTGGACCAAGAAAAGACTTTTAATCATATTGACCAAAAAGTTAGAATGACATTAAGCTGTTAGAATCAAATTTCACATTTAGACCACACTTAGTAGAAGAACTACTCGGCCGAGAGACTTTCAGTCAAAAAAATTGTCGACCAAGAGTGGTTCTGGAATGTTAATTTTAGTAACAAATAAATTAGCCATTACAAATACATTAACTCAATTATAACAACTATTTCTCATCCTAGAACACTCTAGACACCCCCCTAAGTTGCCCTAGCCACTTATAATCTATTACTATAAATAATAGTGGTCTTAGGACACCCAAATCAACAAATTTAACACTCTACTTACAATAGTTGAGAAATAGTTAAGCAATATTGAGATATAGCACTCCATTTGCAATCTTCTAGAGATGCCATATCTTGTCCTACTCATAGCTTCCCAACACCACCACCCATTATTGCCTAATCTTTAGTAGTATTGCTCCACAAGCTTTGATCAAGGGCATTGTTGAGCTACTTTGGTATATTCTCTGCTCCAATCTTCATTCTGTTCGTGAATTGTGGTGGCAATACTCCAAAGAAAGGACTATATCCAGGATCTTACAGGTGAAGGAGGAGTCTTCACACAAGTGCTCTTCTATAGTTTTCAAAGAAAAGGAGGTGTTGTGTTGTTCGTCAGTCGTCCATCAAAGAAGAGGAGATCGTCACTCTTCCGTCGTCCATCAAAGAAAAGGTTTGTATGGTATTTTTCCATGTCTGATAAAGAAGAAGGTTTAATTTCTCGATAAAGAAAAAGATTTAGTTGCAACGAATACTTTGGTAGTTTTTCTGAACGAATAAGTTAATAAAATTATTTGTTATAAAATCCTAGTTGGAAATAACTAGGTAGTGGACTGACATCTTAGACGGAACCACTCTAAATTTTATCTCCATTTGGTTACTTGTCCTCTTCACTCTATTTTTTCTTTAATTTCTATAAGGTTCTCTATTCACCCCCTTCTAGATCTTTTCAGTTGAGGCTATAAATTTTTACAAAACTCTTGTTATGTCTAAATACCACTGACATATGAGTCAATATATATATCAAAATGTGGGAGAACTCTTTGCTATCAATTAGGCTACTACCAATCAATCCACGTAATGGATAAGGACACAAAATCACACATATATTGTGGGATTGAGACTATAATTATTTTGTAAAATCTTCCCCATGATCCAATATTCACTACAAACTAGTGTACATTAAACTTAAACAAACCTTTTATAGAAAAATATCAACGATTAAGGTTTTGAGTCTCACAATTTGAGAGTGACTTGGTATTCTAACTAAATTCATAACATGTCATTCCATGATTTAAATTCTAATCTAATTATTATATTTCAAGAAGTTTAGGTCGGTGCCTTCAAAACTTTACATTTCTGAATTATGCCAAACCAACAAATATCTTACTTGCATCTTTTTAGACACAATTGTGTTAGCAATTTATGACTTTTCACTTTTTACAATGATAGACAAAACTATACTCTATTACAAGAGAATACATGTGTTCTTTCTTGATAAAATGTTGCTTGCATTATTAATGAAGAAATGACTATAATCACAACTGCAAAAGCATATTGCAGAACAAAGAAAAGATAGAAAAGATATAAAAACAAGGTGTAAATGGTATAAGAAGTACAACTCTCATATTGTATACTCAAATCTAGATAACTGGGGGGAGGCACCCCACATCGAGCCTAACAAAAAGTCATCAAACATAAAGACTTCTATAATAAAAAAGGCTCAAATTATCCATCCTCATTCGAGGCTCAAGAAGAGATATCAGGGGGTAGGTCTCTTGCACAAGACATCAAAAAACCATCTGATTCCCACGAGGATGACCCCTTGATCAAGCCCATTAATTATGGATCCTGCATTCACTATAAAAGACATAAGAGATCATTGTGAAAAATATGAAGGTTTCATGTAAAGTCTATAAAATGAAATTGTACATATGTTACTATACTTGGTGCCACTTCTACATTAAGAGATTTCACTTTATCTAAGAAATAATATATTCAAACCACCTTAGTTTGTAGAGGGGCTGCATTTCCAAGCATGCTACATTGGTATATATATACTTTTGTAATGTTTCTCCTTGAGAGAAGTAGTTATGTATTATTAATATTGTGAATGATTAAATTTAAATAGAAGGTTTGTATGTAAAATATACAACTACTACATACATGTAGGATAGAACTACTTAAGCATGATTTGTAAGTTTAGGTGAAATATGGTAAAGATTTTCTTCTATATACGTGTTGGATAACACTACACAAGCAATTTGGAATGTTTCTGATTTTTGTTGAGGGTGGATTTCTTTCGTTTTTAATATTATGAATAATCAATTTACAATGTTCTCTTTATTGCATTTATATCTCCTTGTGCCAGCCAGCAATTCTTTGAAATAGGAGCCATATAACACAAGTGGTAACACAAAAACTATCCCGACATGATTGCAGCAACAAATAAACTTTACCCTTATCTGGTTGCCCAATGTCCATAATCATATTCGTATCCCATGTTTGAGCGGATTTCACAATAATGAAAATGATTTCTTATAAGTTCACTTAAATATATTTTTTAGAATAAGGTAAGTATGATTTAGATATCTTTTGATATCATGTGAATCTAATGTATTTTAGCGGACTTTATTTGTAATATTTTCACAAATAGGATGTGACGAAGCGTGGTCAAGAGATCCAACTCGTCCAACTAAACACATGTTACCGCATATCTAATAATCTTTTTATGTGGATTTACATAAATGTGTATGAATATATGGTTGGATAATATTTATTGTTTCTGATAAAAAATAATTACTGTCACAATTGTTGACATCACGTGGAGACACACAACGCTGTCATTAAACCACACCATGCCCCCCAAGAAGTCACATGGTGGAATTGAATTCTCAACACGTTTTCTTTGGAATAGCAGTAGCGGCGACCCTCTTGCAGCCCTAATAACTATACAGATCCTGTGATGTGGGATGGGAACGGATATCAAGAATGATTTCTATGATTCAAACCCATGTAGCTATACTGGCCTTCATTTGGATGTACATGTTATCCTTCCATGCTTCATCCACAACATGTTTGATGCCTGATATATATCATAGGCTTTAAAATAAACATTCTAGAATGCAGATATAAATTATAGATAACAAATATGAAATGTATTAAATCGCTTGGTTAGGAAATGTGGGATCCATGTAGTTGTAGATTCTCATTCTCCTTCGACTTGAGAAATAATTAAATCAAGCCGTAAAAAGCGTCACATTTTATAACACCCCTAATGAAATTGTTATATAAATTTGACAGCGTTCAATTATTTACTTATATTTATTTAACTTAGCCTCAACATTTGAATTTTGGTCTTTTGAGCAACAACGAAACTCTATAGCGATATGGTACTATAACATAGTTGACTTGGTTAGTAGCAATGATTATGATTGTCATTTGTTCCTAAAATGAGTTTTACAAGTCAAAACGTAACAAGTGACTACATTCTGATCTCTCCCGAAATGTTCTTAATTGAAATCCAATTCTAAAAGGAGACTCCCAACCCGCAGCCATCCTCCCACGTGCACCAAAATCATTAGAAAGGAAACCATATCATAGTCGTAATATTGCAATTTACATAGTTTGAAATATGAAAATATGTGAAAATTGTATTCGTATATTTGACTAAGGAGGAGCATTGGATAAAACAAATCCATTCTAATCGTTTTCATGACATTTGACAGACTTGACTAGTAGTGAGGAATTCATATGTATTATATCTTGAGCTGTTAATATGATCAACAGAAATTTAGATGCGCCTTTACCTCCATTAACAACACATTTTGAATGCATAATGACAAGATGCAAGGCCGAGAGCCATGCCAGTGAAAAATCATTCAAAATTGATACCGATCACTTAAGTTTGGTTTAGTTACAGGTGACAAAGTTCGAATTAGATATGTATTTTTATATTGTAAAATTCATACTTTGCAGCCCCATTACAACCAACCAAACTAACCCTTTGATTGGTTGGTAAGGTGCATACATCCAGAGTGTTGCAAGCAGACATTTTTTTTAATATATAGTGACCCACAACAATCACTTCAAAGAACCTATAAGGCTATAACGTACTTGACAATCTGATTTCACTTAAATAGAACTAGTGGACTATGTTGCAGCTTTAGCAAACATTGTGGTTCATCGATTAATACAAATACTTACGTTCCTTTACAATTTCTATCATACATGTTGCCTATCAAAATGAGAAATAAGATCGGTCTTTCCATACTTAGACACAAAAATAAAACATTTAATTCGCTTGAGAATGGAAGTCATTCAAGAAGAATAACTAGAGACAACGACTGTTCTTAACATGCAAAGATAAGGAAGCAATGTCTTGGATCCAGACGGATGCAAAAAGTAGTTAAGTATTGCTTATTACGAGACAGAGGTAGAAGAGGGACATGTCTCTATAATACGCATGACTAACAATTAAGAAATTTCACCAGAGAAAGTTAGAGTTACCTTATTACTTCCTTTTGGAAAATTCATCGCAGAAACTTGGAGCCACCTTATTAGCTCAATGTGGAAGCCTAAAATAGGATCTCCGGCGGCGATTTTTCTTTGATCGTCCTCCCACATCATTCAAAAGCTTTCGGGTCTTGTTGGAGATGGCACTTTTGGTTACGCGATAATCATCGTAGTCATCATAATCATAGCCTGTAACCTCCGAATCTTCATCTCCGTCCGTGTAACTTCGATAAGCTTCCATTACAATCTTTTCATCAGCAGAACTTTTCCTTTTGCCCCCGTCCTCTTCAAAGTCGGTGTCGCTATCAGAACACTGCAGAGCAATTGTTGTGTCCATGAATTCTATCTGGGTTTCTCTCCCTTTAGCTAAAGGAACAGAGTCTTCAGATGTATAACCGTCTGAGGTTGTGTCACTGTCATCTTCGAATGCATAGTTTTTCTCTTCATCGTAGACTTGGGTATCTTCGGTTGCATAGTTTTTCTCTTGATCATAGACTTGGGTCAGACTTGGATAATTTGTGTAGGGTAGCCCGAGTGACAAGTCCTTACCTTTCTTTTTCTCATCATCTTTCTCATCAATTTCTCTAGATAGAGTGTAGCTAAGGACTCGCACAGTCTCTGCGACCTTTGCTTTCAGAGCTTCTGGCCACTCCAACATATGTAGGACTTCAGATGGCCCCATCTCTACTAGGTTGCTGGTAACGTTGACAGCCATATCATTCATGATCTGTAGTACGAGCGGGTGCAAGCAATCATTCATTATGGCCTTCTGCTGGTCCGGAGATGCATTCACCAGAGACGTAGGCAATGAGTCCATCCGGGGATAACTCGAGATTTCACTTAGCATTGCTTCCTCAAGGGAAGGACAAGCAAAGAGGCCAACCATGGGGGAGCCGCCAGTTGACAGGAAGGGCTGATGCGACTTGCAAAACGGAGATTCTGTATACGCATATGATCGCGGCACCGGGCGTGAGTTCACGCTTTGCATTATCTGTGGAAGAGCTTCTTCGACGATCAGCCTATCCCTAAGAGAACCATGATAAGGGTAGGCGACCCGATCATCCCTTTCGTAGAGACAGTCAGGGGCTCTACGTCGCAGATAGCGGCCGCCGCCTTGGTAACGAGAAGGCGCGCTGCTTCCTGTTGCTTCACATGCCAATCCTAGTTCTTCTTTCGCCTTCCCGATCATCGCCTTGAGCGCTTCGGAAGAATCCACTAGCTGCACGATTGTATCAGTGTCCAACTCTAGAATCTTACCTGTCACTTCGAAACTGTGTTTGGGGTCGAGTTGATAAACGAGATTGTGCAATATCGGCACTAGGGTTTGTCTTCGCTCGTCACGAGATACATCTACACGTTCTTGATGAGCCATGTCCTGCAGGCCGGGACCTCAGATTTGCAGTTTCAGGAGATGATGCACACAACCGGAAGCTTCTACCGGTATCCGCACGGATAGGCGGCGGTTCACAGAATCACAGATAATGACATCTTCGGTTTGTTGTGACCAAAGATGAAAAAACGGACGATATGTATCGACGAACCGCGCGATTCGTGGGTATTCCTATTCGATCAAGGCCCGGATTTCGTGCGTCCATGGAACGGTATTCCTATTCGATCCGGAATCCCGGATTCTAATTAAACTCTGAGAAGATAAATATCAGATCAAGCTGCATATAGATAAACATAAATTAATAGAAAAATTAACCCGACTGCGAAACTCCATATTTAATACATCTTATCCTAATTCGCATATCAAAAAGTATTTTTCACCGTCCTTGTGAAAAAAGTATTTTTCACCATTCCAAAGATCTTTCTGCTTGTGGTTGATCTCACCGTTTGCGTGCCATCTCAATGGTGTACATTTTTACATTGTGAACTCACACAATTACACCCTACTACTCCCAATCAAATTAAGGGAACAGAAGGGCACATCCGCCAAGCGAGAAAAATAGTATCATTAATGTGACTTTACGGATAGAGTGTAGAACGAACGCGATCACGCCAAAATGTGTCTGATGTCTTTTGTTAGAAATAGCTCCCAGTGTCGGTATAGACCTGAGTTAGAAAACTGTTGAGATGCTAAATTGAAAGATCATAGTTTACTGATGCCACCTTTGGTTGACGTTGTCAACACTCTGGAATGGTGAGATTGATCATTGTAAAACTTTTATCCAGGAAAAAGATGTCCATAGTAAACGCTAAAAAATGTTAAAAATAATAAAATATAAAGTGGCGAGCTTTCGTGTATTTGATAATAGTGTTGAACAACAATTACAAACTGGCCCTACCCTGTCGCTGCAAGAGAAATCATACCGTTTTACCAAATGAATGCAGAGTATACCGTTTGACTTGGTGCCTTAAGGTGGCCCCCTCTATGTTTGAAAAATGGTGTGTAAATGTTAAGGAAAGTTCTACATTAGTTCACTAGTGTCAAATTTCTCTAAATAAATATCGTCGACTGGATCCTATCATGGATAGTTTATGGTAGATTAGAAGGTAAAGAGACAACAAGTTGCACCACGAGTCCATTGTGGATGGTACCAAAACACTAAATACACATGCTTGAGGGTAAGGCTACTATGTATAATCTCTTTAAAACCTCCACAACTTCTGGTGTTGATAACCTGAAAGGTATAAAAATATACTAATTGTCAATACAATAATTTTTCATGCTTGACCGCTTTTCTTGATAAAATATTAGGGACAATTTATCTCACTAGTAAAAGCTCCACCCCTCAAGCCCACAAACGGAGAACTCTATTAGATCCACACATGCATGCTTTCTTATAACTCATTCAAAAATCAAGACATCAGATGATCTAAGTGTCATCTCCCCTCACATGGATTAGGAAAATAAATCACAAGTGTCTCTTTCTTATGAAAAATTCTCAGGCATCTAAGTACATCAATGAGAAAAATTTGAATAAAATCATACATGTACTTGAATCTTGAGATCTCTCTGAAAAAACCACATGCTCTCTTAAAGTGTCCAAGCACACCGTATGACAAATTGCATATACCTCATTGACTAAAAATAAAGAAATCATAAGGCAGTACTTAAAGACATTAGGATGCTCCATCGATGACATATGACCATCAACATATAATAGCAAGAAGAATATCTTAAGCATGAAGTGGTCAGACATATCCAAAATTTGTAATTTTTGTCTAATCGTCATGTCAAATATGACTTCCATCTCCTCAAAATTTGGTTAAAAAGTAAACTAGCCAAAAGTGTTGGTTTTGATGGTATTTAATGTTATTTGTTTTCATCTAATTAGTTAATTGAGTTTCCTCTAATTAGGCCAATAGCATTGGTCTAGTTTATGTCATTTCATGTCTTTGATACTTCAATATCTTGAGACAAGGCTATATATATGACCCTCTATAATCCTGATTCTCTCATAATAAGAATTTCTCTTCATATGAGATTAAGAGCAACCGTCTAAATCTTTGTTTTTTTAAAGAGCAACCCCAATCACCCCTTCTCTCGCTACACTATTTCTTCCTCTTCCTCTTCGTCTTCTTCTTCTTCTTCTTCTTCTTCTTCTTCATCTTCTTCCTTCACTCCTCACACCGCCCATGCCCCTGCCCCCACCCACCACACCCATACCCCGCTCTCGCATCGCTCCTGGTCACCCATGACATGTGCGGCTATCCGCCGTTGTTAGTCATGCAACTGACAACCACGCTTTTTGCCTCGCTACTGTTTCCCACAGGGCGAGTGCTAGGGCATGTAGTTGTTATCTAGACTCTGTCCAAGTGGTAATTCCCAACAGTCTACCTTCTCTACCGCTTTATATGGGGGGTCTTTTAGTAGGAAAGTCATAGGTAACTGTATCCTTTTACACTCGTAGCACCTTGATTGGGGGATTTTTGGTGTAGCAACCTCCATGGGATTACGATCGATACTCCTCTCTTTTTTGGTCACTCATCAGATCCGAGTGGTGGGGTGTTTATTTTAGAATGGTCAGAATTTGAATATGAAAACAAGATTGTAACAATCATGAACCTCCTCTTTTCATTACTTTACTCCCAATGTATTATTCCTACGTACATGGATGAATTCTATTAATTGTCAGGGACCACTACTACAGAAACAACATTCAGTGTCTCTTTTCTGGGCGTCGGTTCTTTAGGAAAATTGACGCCTACAATATTAGACGTCGGTTATTTAGGCAAACCGACGTCTATATTCGAAGACCAGCCAGATACGGGTACCGCTTTGAATACAACGTCGGTTGTTAATAACAAACCGATGCTTAAAGTCGCCCGCGAAATCCAATTTTCGAGCAAAAAAAATAGTGTCACTTTCAGCGTCGGTTATCCTTTTATAACCGACGCTGAAAGTGGTTCCCGCCAAATAATTTCGTGAAAATATCATCCAATTGGACGTCGGTTGTTTCAAACAACTGACGCTAAAGATGTTTAGGCGTCGGTTGTTTGAAACAACCGACGCTATTTGGGAACTTAATATCCCGCGATCGCCCGACTCTTCCCCTTTCTTCTGTTTCATTGCGAGTCGATTTCCCTTTTCTTCTCTGCTGTCGCCCGACCACGCCACCGATTTCTCCTCCATGAAAGCTCCTTCTTCCTCCGCGCCGCCGCCGCCGCGCCGCCGCCGCCGCCACGCCGCCGCCGCGCCCCCTTCTCCGCCACCACTGCTGCTGCCTTCTTCCCCTTCTCCGCGCCCCCTTCTCCGGACGCCTGGAGCTCCTTGCCGTCGACGCCGCTGCTCCTTGGTCTGCCTGCCTGACGCCTGGAGCTCGCTGCCGCGCCGCCTTCCTCCTTGCCGCCGCCCGCCGACGCCGCTGCTCCTTGCCGCCGACACCGCTACTCCTTGGTCTGTCTGCCCTACCACCTGGAGCTCTCCGGCCACCGCTGCACCTGCCTGCCCTGCCGCCTGGAGCTCTCCAGTCACCGCCACCACTGCTGGGAGGTCAGTTGTTGTTGCTCGCTCAGTTGCTCCCATCTTCCATATTATAGCAACCACCTTGCTCCCATCTTCCATATTATAGCAACCACCTTGCAATTGAAAAAAAGGTGAATAATACTTTCAGAATCCTCCTCACACAGAATACATCGAGAAGCTAACTGGAATCCCATCTTCTTAAGATAATCCAGCGTAGGTAGTTTAGCTAAGAAGATTTTCCACGCATTAATGATCAAAACTCTGGGATGGTCAAACCTCCAGATCCAACATGCCCAATCAGATTTAGTTCTAGGTCCTCTGAGGATGTTCCAAGCATCTTTAATTTTTAGAGAATGAAACCCTTGAATACTAATAGTATAATCATCATAAAGACTGATATCAGCCTCTTCAACACACTTCTTAAACTCCTTGAAACATCTTCTATCCGGAATGATCCATTTTTTCTCACAGATGAACTTGCTAAGGAAGCCATTCCAACCACACCCAATCCTTAGCACATTTTTCGTATCAATATACTCATCCAGAAATTTATTTCCAGGCATCCACGAATCTTTCCAAATTCTGAAACTAGACCCATCCCCAATATGCAGCTTAATCAAAGGCAAGATAGTGCTTCTAAGGCTGCACAAATGCTTCCACATCCACGAGCTGTTAGATTTAACTTTATAGGACCAGATTAGATTCTGAAATGCTTCCACAAATGCTTCCACGTCCACGAGTTGTGTATTTAATTTGGATGTATATGCTGAACCTAGATTTAGAGAGGACATGCTATAGTATTTTCCTAGTATGGTGAAAGATTTTCAATCGTGTGTATCACATGGGATTCTTATCTCAACACAATGGACTGCAATATATGCATCTAATGCCTTAAATGGAAGACTCAAATGTTATAAAATCCCATCAAAGTAGGTAGAAACAACTTATATATATTCAGATATTAATAATTCCATGAAGTGCACATTATCTTACTCAGGAAAAGTATGTGTATAATGTAGGATTTGTTCCATATAATGGTTTGTTGCTTGCATATATTTGTCATATATTTGTGCTTCTAATCGTAATGTTTGGCCTAATTCAGTAAATTTTGATGCATGTTGAAATAAGATTTAAACTTGTCAATTGTAGCATCCTAATTTGATTTGATTAAACCCTAACATCAATTGTGATGAAACCCTAACATTAATCGTGATGAAACCCTAACATGTACATATCTATTATTGTGTTTGTTGGCCTAGAAACCCGTCCAAGATTGACTCATTAGGAGTAAATCTTGGATAGTCCCCGGTTTGGGACTGTTCTTGAACACCTAATCTCACTTAGGATGTAAGTGTATAATGTGTATTGGGTTTTCGAGAAAATTTCGGTAGCATTTCCCCGTTTGTTCTCTAAGTACATATGTACTTAGAGAATAGCGGGGAAATGCTGCCGAAATTTTCTTGAAAACCCAATACACATTATACACTTACTAGTGAGATTAGGTGTTCAAGGATGGGATAGGTGGTACACATTTATTATATATAAGAATGACATCAAATGTGTTTGTTGGCCTAGAAACCCGTCCAAGATTGACTCATTAGGAGTAAATCTTGGATAGTCCCCGGTTTGGGACTGTTCTTGAACACCTAATCTCACTTAGGATGTAAGTGTATAATGTGTATTGGGTTTTTGAGAAAATTTCGGTAGCATTTCCCCGTTTGTTCTCTAAGTACATATGTACTTAGAGAACAACAGGGAAATGCTGCCGAAATTTTCTTGAAAACCCAATACACATTATACACTTACTAGTGAGATTAGGTGTTCAAGGATGGGATAGGTGGTACACATTTATTATATATAAGAATGACATCAAATGTGTTTGTTGGCCTAGAAACCCGTCCAAGATTGACTCATTAGGAGTAAATCTTGGATAGTCCCCTATTTGGGACTGTTCTTGAACACCTAATCTCACTTAGGATGTAAGTGTATAATGTGTATTGGGTTTTCGAGAAAATTTCGGCAGCATTTTCCCGTTTGTTCTCTAAGTACATATGTACTTAGAGAACAGCGGGGAAATGCTGCCGAAATTTTCTTTAAAACCCAATACACATTATACACTTACTAGTGAGATTAGGTGTTCAAGGATGGGATAGGTGGTACACATTTATTATATATAAGAATAACATCAAATGTGTTTGTTGGCCTAGAAACCCGTCCAAGATTGACTCATTAGGAGTAAATCTTGGATAGTTGATGTGCACAAATCATATCACCTTTTGGATCATGTTTGGTTGCATATCCATGTTGTTTTGACTCAATTATCACTCTCATTCATGCTAGATTCTATATTTTTTATCTATTCTTACTTGTCTCATGGTTTGGATTGTAGGTACTACATATTATAATGAAATTATGAGGAATATATCATATTATCTCTTATTGGATCACTCCTCAAGTATATACATGTTTTGGGGTTTGAAATTACGCAAATACCACTTTTTACGGCATGTAAATCGGACCTACACACTGAAAGTTATGATCAGAATACACAACAGCCCAGAACAGCAAAGTGCACGCCGTGCACCAAAAGTGCACGCCGTGCACCTGCGAATTTCAGCCAGAAGAAAGTTTCTGGAAAGTTGCACGGCATGCACTTTGAAGTGCACGCTGTGCACCTGGCAGTTTCAGCATTTTGTAAAATACGAGTTTTTGTTTAAAACGAAGGGGGAACTTAATGGGCGGTTACGGACGGTCATTTGCGGAAGTTCTCTCGTCCCAGAGCAAGTCTAGAGCAGAGGAGGGTGATTTTGAGGGGAAAGGAGGTGGTTTCTTACCAAAGGAGTCCATTTCTTCTTCTCTTCTTCTCCATTGTCTTCTCCAAGGTGCAGCCAAGCTTCCCCAACTTCGTGCAGCTTCTCGGGAGAGGAGCCAGTCCGTTTTGGAGCAGCTTTAGGAGTGGAATTTCGTCCCCAAGATGGAATTCTACTTCTCTTGGGTTACACTTTCAATTCTCCTAGATTTTCCTTCTCTAAACCATGTTAAACTCTGAAAATTCTGTAGCATTTCTGCAATACATAATCATGGACGAGTAGAACCAAATCTTAGACATGGGAGAGTAACTCCCATATCATAGCTTGTATGAACATATGAATTTCGTACTAAATGTTAGTTTCTTGCATGTTCCAAGAGTTGTTTCAGATCTGAAATTCTTGTTTGTGTGATTGGCCATCATACTTGCATGTTTTATGCTTTCTTTCATAATCTGAGAAGATGTGTTTGAGAGTATGGAGTTACTCTTTTGGCAACTTTTCCTTGACCGCGAGAGTGGCTGGGATTATGTTGAGGAGCAAGGTTTGTGATTTGAAATGAAATACATACACGAGAGTGATGTATGGAATTAAAATCGTCATCACTTCACCGGGAGGTGAGTGATGACTACAAACCTCCTTTGCAAGTTAATTAACATGTTTAAATTCGTATTTTAATATAATCTATGATGTGATAGTGAAATCCCAAGTCTAAGATCCTTCCAAATCTGAATCTTAACCTTTCTTAAGTGATAATTTACTGTTTTGTTTTAAATCTATAATTTAGTTGTTCTAATCCAACCATCTTGTGTACAACGATCTAGATTATTGAAAATCATAACTCTTGCGCCTAACTAACCAACGCTCCTTGTGTTCGACCTCGACTACAACTACTCTCGTATACTTGCGGGATATAGCTAGTTGAGTAAAAGATCATTTTTAATGATTGAAACTCGTTAGTGTAAACTACCAACAAGTTTTTGGCGCCGTTGCCGGGGAGCATCGGTATTTCTGTTAGAGTAAGAGTTTTTGATAAGTAAATGAGACTAGATCACAACCTGCATATCCACCATCATATCCATAAATCATAATTCATCATGATCATCATAATTTGTTGTATCTTCCATGTTTGTTTTTGTATCTCACTCACCTTGTTTATTTGCAGGAGCATATGGGGTGTTCATAAAAAGATCCTTCAACCATGCATATCTCTACATTCAGAAAATGAACACACTATTTGCAACCCTCATGGAGAAAGAAGGAATGAAACCCAAACATGTATGGAGGAATCACAACCCACACAACCATCATACAAACAACATCCACCCATGCCGCCTTCATCCACATCACCTTCATATGTACCACACTCATCCACACATCCTTCATCCACACCACCATCATTCACACCTAATTCACCACCATCATATACACCACCAACACCCATACAACATACACCACCACCATCTACGACGCATCTACCTAATCCTATGGATTCACATGAAGAACTAGTCAAGGAGGATGACCTTCCTCTTAAGGACTACTTTGGTACAGCTGCAATGCACATGAGTGGGCCTATTAATATTTCAGAATTTGAGGCAGAGGAGTTTTCTATCAGCCCATCCATCATACAATTGCTACAGCTGAATGCATTTGGAGGGACACCAATGGAGGATCCAAACCTCCACATTGCTGAATTTTTGCAGTTGCTAAGCACCATAAAGATATATGGTGTTCCTACTGATGGGATACACCTAATTCTTTTTCCATTCTCTCTTAAAGATAGAGCCAAGGCATGGCTCTATACTTTGCCAAAGAAGTCAATCAGCACTTGGGAGGAGCTTCTAAAGGTCTTTTTGGCAAGATATTTTCCACCTAGCAAAACTTTACAGCTAAGGAGTCAACTCATCAATTATTCTCAAAGGGATGGAGAGACCTTGTATGATACATGGGAGAGGTTCAAAGATATTCAACATCTTTATCCACATCACGGTCTAAGCAATTGGCTTCTATTACAATCTTTCTATAATGGTTTGTGCTACAATACAAGGATGTCTATTGATGCAACTGCAAATGGAGCTCTAATGAACAAATCTTATAGAGAAGCCTATGCTATTATTGAAGATATGGCAGCAAATCATTGCCAATGGAGTCCGGCTACAAGCTACCACCCATCCTTTTCACATACTACTTCCAGAAAGCAAAGGGAAGATCACACGGTTGGTGCTATAGACATAATTGCAGCAAAGATAGACACTTTATCACAAAGGTTTGATAAGCTAAGCACACAGCCATTTCAAGCAGCCAATATTATTTGTGATTCATGTGGGTTGCTTGGACACTCATCTTCTACATGTTATGCTTCTTCTATTTATTCTCCAATGGGCTACACTCCACCGGACTTCTACAACAATGTCAACCCAAATTTCATTCAGCCACAACAACCACAAGTACAAGCTCTTTCTAGCAAAGAAAAATTTCCACCTTTCTTGCCTAGTCCACCGGAGACAAATCCTACATATTTCAGGCCGATGACATTGAAGAATGGAGTTGTCATAGAAGTATATCCTTCAAAGTATGATGATGTTGATATCCATGATGATTATGAAGTTGCAACTAAAGGGGAGAAAGATACAACACATGCTCTACATGTTGATTCTTCAAGCAAGCCACATGTCCTTCCTCCTTACATTCTAGATGAGGCATTGCTTTATAATGAGAACACTCTTCCCAACTCATATTTTGATGATGCTTCAAAGGAGAATGAAAAGACAAATAGTATTGGCATACAAAAGACTATTCTTGCTGTAGCTAATAGGTGCTTTCGCTTGCCCCAAATCAAGGACATATTTGCAAGGAGGCATCAATCTTTAGCACAACAATTTCCAGCTGCAAATCAGAGCACCGGTCCTCCATGGACTTTGATGTTTCCACCATGATGAGGTACCCGGTTGCAACCTTTTTAGTTTGATTTATGCAGTGAGGACACTGTAGATTTCAAGCTTAGGGGGGAGCAACCGGATGGTAACCTAGTTCTTTTAGCTTTTCCCTTTCAAGTTATTTGCTTCTTGTCGTTTGTTTTTGTTTTGTGTTCACATTTCAGTCTTTTGTTTTCAATTCTGTGCTTCTTGTGGAAAATCTAGTATGATATGATGTTTAGCTTTTATATGTGGATAGAACTCCTATGCTTAACTATTTGTCCTCTTTTGATGAGAAATATCATTTGGAGAAATTGTAAAAGGCATGCATTAATCAAATGAAACATTTTGGCCATCAACATGTGCTTAACCTTGGTTTATGCTTCTATCCTGAACATTCATCTTTCACATCCTTGATTGCTTAAAACATGTAATGGTTTCAATTTTTGTGAGTAAATCAACTTTACAACATCATTTGGAATACGAGATGCCCTTGCCAAGCTCTTAGTGCATTTTCAACCACTCTTTCAATGAAAAATTTTCAAAACAAATGAATGAAAACTAGCTAATGTTGCAATTTAGTTGACTCTCCTATCTTTTGAAAAAAAAATTTAAAATTTCTTTTGGCTTATCTCATATTTATACCCCATAAAAGATGGCTAAACTGCCCACATACCATGCTAGCCTAGTGTAAGTCCGATCTGGCCATGATGGTTAGGTGGTATGTCTTAAAAGAGGGTAAAATACCCCAACCGACATTCCACGTGTGCATAAGCCTACATTAGCAGCCGAGTGTCGGAACCCATAATCCATTATCATATCACTTTTGAGAAGGAGAGTACAACTAAAATTGTTAATTTTAACTAATATTTCATCTTTTGTATCCTTAATAGTTGAGAGTTTGAGTTGCACATCCACTAATTACTTGGCTTGGTCATCCAAATTTTACTTAGTGTTGTTTAATTGATTGATTCATTTAATTGTGACCACCCCTGCTAAACTAAAAATCTCTTTCTTGGGTGTTTAAGTTGAATGGATGGCTATGAGTATAAACATGTTGATCATAGTTGGTTTGGTCTTATACACATCTTTCATTTCATTTGATCTATGCATGAGCTTGACAATTCCTTCATTTGTGTTTCTGTGCTCTTTTTGCTTGAGGACAAGCAATGGTTTAAGCTTAGGGGGATTTGATGTGCACAAATCATATCACCTTTTGGATCATGTTTGGTTGCATATCCATGTTGTTTTGACTCAATTATCACTCTCATTCATGCTAGATTCTATATTTTTTATCTATTCTTACTTGTCTCATAGTTTGGATTGTAGGTACTACATATTATAATGAAATTATGAGGAATATATCATATTATCTCTTATTGGATCACTCCTCAAGTATCTACATGTTTTGGGGTTTGAAATTACGCAAATACCACTTTTTACGGCATGTAAATCGGACCTACACACTGAAAGTTATGATCAGAATACACAACAGCCCAGAACAGCAAAGTGCACGCCGTGCACCTGCGAATTTCAGCCAGAAGAAAGTTTCTGGAAAGTTGCACGGCGTGCACTTTGAAGTGCACGCCGTGCACCTGGCAGTTTCAGCATTTTGTAAAATACGAGGTTTTGTTTAAAACGAAGGGGGAACTTAATGGGCGGTTACGGACGGTCATTTGCGGAAGTTCTCTCGTCCCAGAGCAAGTCTAGAGCAGAGGAGAGTGATTTTGAGGGGAAAGGAGGTGGTTTCTTGCCAAAGGAGTCCATTTCTTCTTCTCTTCTTCTCCATTGTCTTCTCCAAGGTGCATCCAAGCTTCCCCAACTTCGTGCAGCTTCTCGGGAGAGGAGCCAGTCCGTTTTGGAGCAGCTTTAGGAGTGGAATTTCGTCCCCAAGACGGAATTCTACTTCTCTTGGGTTACACTTTCAATTCTCCTAGATTTTTCTTCTCTAAACCATGTTAAACTCTGAAAATTCTGTAGCATTTCTGCAATACATAATCATGGACGAGTAGAATCCAAATCTTAGACATGGGAGAGTAACTCCCATATCATAGCTTGTATGAACATATGAATTTCGTACTAAATGTTAGTTTCTTGCATGTTCCAAGAGTTGTTTCAGATCTAAAATTCTTGTTTGTGTGATTGGCCATCATACTTGCATGTTTTATGCTTTCTTTCATAATCTGAGAAGATGTGTTTGAGAGTATGGAGTTACTCTTTTGGCAACTTTTCCTTGACCGCGAGAGTGGCTGGGATTATGTTGAGGAGCAAGGTTTGTGATTTGAAATGAAATACATACACGAGAGTGATGTATGGAATTAAAATCGTCATCACTTCACCGGGAGGTGAGTGATGACTACAAACCTCCTTTGCAAGTTAATTAACATGTTTAAATTCGTATTTTAATATAATCTATGATGTGATAGTGAAATCCCAAGTCTAAGATCCTTCCAAATCTGAATCTTAACCTTTCTTAAGTGATAATTTACTGTTTTGTTTTAAATCTATAATTTAGTTGTTCTAATCCAACCATCTTGTGTACAACGATCTAGATTATTGAAAATCATAACTCTTGCGCCTAACTAACCAACGCTCCTTGTGTTCGACCTCGACTACAACTACTCTCATATACTTGCGGGATATAGCTAGTTGAGTAAAAGATCATTTTTAATGATTGAAACTCGTTAGTGTAAACTACCAACAATAGTCCCCAGTTTGGGACTGTTCTTGAACACCTAATCTCACTTAGGATGTAAGTGTATAATGTGTATTGGGTTTTCGAGAAAATTTCGGTAGCATTTCCCCGTTTGTTCTCTAAGTACATATGTACTTAGAGAACAGCGGGGAAATGCTGCCAAAATTTTCTTGAAAACCCAATACACATTATACACTTACTAGTGAGATTAGGTGTTCAAGGATGGGATAGGTGGTACACATTTATTATATATAAGAATGACATCACATTATACACTTAGGATGTAAGTGTATACCCTAATCTTTTCCTAATATATACTTGTTTTCTCTGATCATAGAATGGATAGATCATGGATGTCCATTCGTAATCGTTGCACCCCAGAGTTTATATCTGGTCTTGATCAGTTTATTAGATTTGCTGAGGAACATAGGAAAAAACCTACAGATAGGTTCTACTGTCCATGTAGGCATTGCGGTAACAACTTGAAAGTCAACACTGGTGAGGAAATCAAAAGTCATGTCATGTGCAACGGGATTGTACAAGGCTATACAGAATGGCACTGGCATGGAGAGATTCCAAAATCAAAACCAGTAGATGTCAATAGCAGTGCTTGGGTGGAAGAAGAAATTGCCTCCGATGACGTAAATGTTAACGAACCAGTTCCAGCAAACATCATTGATGCGATGCTGGATAGTTGTAGGGTAGAGCACACCGATCCACCTCCTATCTTTAGAAACATTGTGCATGATGCTGAGATACCGTTATACACAGGCTGTGCTAAGTTTACGAAGCTTAGCGCTGTGTTGAGATTGTATAAGTTGAAAGCTAACAATAGATGGAGTGACAAAAGCTTCACTTCATTGTTGACTTTGTTGAAAGAAATGCTTCCTGAAGGAAACGAGCTGCCAATCTCAACATACCAGGTAAAGAAAATGTTGTGCCCAATGGGAATGGAGGCCAAGAAGATACACGCATGCCCGAATGATTGTGTATTATTTCAAAAGGACTATGTAGATTTGAAAGATTGTCCAAATGTGGTGTGTCACGGTATAAATTGACGACTTCGGGGGAGTCCAAAACTGGTTCTCCTGCCAAGGTGTTGTGGTATCTACCTATAATATCATGGTTTCAACGCTTGTTTGCAAATCCGAAAGATGCGAAGAATTTGAGGTGGCATGCAGATGTTAAGAAAAATAATGATGGGATCCTACGACATGCGTCTGATTCCCCATAGTGGAAGAAGATTGATCTATTGTACCCCAAATTTGGTGAAGAAGATAGGAATCTAAGACTTGGGCTTTGTATAGATGGGATGAATCCGCACGGGACATTGAGCAGCCAACATAGCACTTGGCCAGTCATGCTTGTTATATACAATCTTCCTCCCTGGATGTGTATGAAAAATAAGTACGTTATGTTGTCGTTGTTGATATCGGGCCCTAAACAACCCGGAAATGATATCGATGTTTATCTTGAACCTTTGATTGATGACTTAAAGAAACTTTGGGCTGAAGGTGTGATGACCTATGATGCTTCAGCAAGAGAGACATTTCGTTTGCACGCTATGTTGTTTTGCACTGTTAATGACTTTTCAGCATATGGGAATTTGTCTGGATATAGTGTCAAAGGAGCTAAAGCGTGTCCTATATGTGAAGAAAACACTGATTCAATAAGACTAAAACATGGCGGCAAGACTGTATATCTTGGTCATCGAAGGTTTCTTTCAAAATTCCATCCGTATCGTAGGAAGCGCAAAGCATTTAATGGATGGAATGATGAACGGAGTGCACCTAAACCTATACCAGGGGATGTTGTTTATGAAAGAGTAAAAGACATTGTCAATGAATTTGGTAAGAAATCACAATGTAGTATGGCCACACGGAGTGACAATTCTTCATTCAAGAAGAAGTCAATATTTTGGGATCTTCCTTATTGGAGTTCTTTGACAGTCAGGCATTGTATCGATGTAATGCACGTTGAGAAAAATGTCTGTGATAGCATCATTGGTACTCTGTTAAATATACCAGGTAAGACTAAAGATGGGATAAAATCCAGACTGGACCTACGTGAAATGGGAATAAGGTCAGAATTAACAGAATTACGTGAAATGGGTAATAAAAGAACATACTTACCTCCCGCTTGTTACATGTTGTCTAGAAAGGAGAAGAAAACTTTTTGTGAATGCTTGGTAAATGTTAAGGTGCCACATGGTTACTCATCCAACATCCGTAGATTGGTATCAATGAAAGATCTGAAGTTGATAGGTCTTAAATCTCATGATTGTCACACTCTAATGCAACAAATATTGCCCGTGGCAATTTAATCTATATTGCCGAAGCATGTAAGGTTTGCAATTACCAGACTTTGTTTCTTTTTCAACAGTCTATGCAGCAAAGTTATTGACCCTGATACTCTCGATAATTTGCAAAGAGAAGTGGTTGTTACCCTATGTTAGCTTGAGATGTATTTCCCTCCTTCGTTCTTTGATATCATGGTACATCTTGTTGTCCACTTGACTAGGGAAGTGAAAATGTTGGGACCAGTTTTCTTGCATTGGATGTATCCCTTTGAACGATACATGAGCGTTTTTAAAGGTGATGTTCGAAACCGTTATCGGCCTAAAGGGAGTATTATTGAAGGTTATGTGGAGAGAGAGGTTATGGATTTTTGCAATGACTTTCTCAGTGGTAATGACACTCCTGATAATGACAAGAATATTGAGGAGGGCAAAGGCATTTTGGGATCACGGGTTGAAAGTAATCAGCCGTGAGCAGTTGGAACAAGCTCACTTGTATATTTTACACATATGGACGAAGTGAGTGTTTATATCGAGGAACATACCAATTTCATAAAGAGACAACATCCTCGAGCAAGTTCAATGTGGCTTTCTAGAGAGCATAATAAGACTTTTACTAAGTGGTTTGAAGATAAAGTCTTACATCAACTATCTCAAACACCAAATGATATTACAAAAACTATCAAATGCCTCGCCTTTAAACCAAAACCAAATGTTATGTCTTATGAAGGGTTTGACATTAATGGATTCACATATTACACAAAGCGCCAAGATGATAAGAGTGTCATCCAAAATAGTGGGGTCACTCTTCAAGCGTCGACTATGTACTTTGCAAGTGCAAAGGATAAGAGTCCACGTGAAGCTAAAATGTCATATTACAGTGTCATTGAAGACATTTGGGAGTTTGACTACATAGATTTCAAAATTCCGCTCTTTAAATGTAATTGGGTTGATAACACCAAAGGAGTTATAGTGGATGAATTGGGTTTCACTTTGGTGAACTTTGAAAAGATTGGCGAGAAGGGTGAACCATTCATATTGGCATCACAGGCGAAACAAATATTCTATATCGATGATCCTGCAAATGATAAATGGTCGGTTGTTCTTCATGGTAAAAGACAATTCATTGAAGATCCTATAGATGAAGAAGAGTACTATGATAAGTATGATGACTCCAGTCCATTCTCAGTTGGGTTTCCAACTCCACAAAATATTGAAGCTAATGATGACTTATATGTGCGCGGAGATCACAATGAAGGATTGTTAATTGATAAAAGATCACAATTTTAGAGACATGTATGTTTATACAAATGCTAAATGTTTGCCTTTTTCTAGTTAATACAAATGCTAAATGTTTGCCTTTTTAATGACATTTTCAGATGGCTGACCATGATGAGCATGATGTCCATGATGAGCATGAAGTCCATGATGAGCATGCTGTCCATGATGAGCATGGCGAGGATACCAATGTAAGTTCTAAAAACATATCCTGTATTTCTATAAAATTCATTATCGTCTAGTTATGTCATATATCCTATATTTCTATATTGGGCTAATTCACTGTGTTTATTTTTGTCAAATTTTAGGTTGATGATGCACATGTACCCACTGAAGCACTGGAGCAACTTGATGCACAACACCAAACACTTAACAAGAAAAGGGGCATCACTCTGTTGAAGAAGTTAATAGCGCTAAGTGGCAGTGGATCCAAATTGGTTGTGGAGTTTGATAATGGAGGAAATGCAATTCGAGTGAACCGCAATAATTTTGTAAACTATCTTGGGTGTACCACTCGGAGCCATTGTGGTGTTAAGTATGATAATTGGCATAAAGTTCCTCAGGGGAAAAAAGACTTGATATGGAAGGATTTATGCGTGAGTTATTATTATTTGCAATTCTATTTTGTAGATTACAAATTCTATTATTTACAATTCTATTTTGGATACTAGTTAATAACATTTCTATTTTACAGAATCTGTTTGCATTGGATGAGAAGTTGCATCGTAAAAGTGTGATGCAACGTGCTGGAAAGATGCTTAGGAATTATAGGACAAATCTGAACAGAGAATACATAAAAGAGGGTGATAAGAAGAAGAAGTCAGCCCTTAAACAATGGAACTTCTTGGACAAAGAAGATTGGGACAATTTTGTTGCTTCAAGAAAATCTGAAGAATTCAAGGTATTAGGCGTCACTCCCAATTTAATTAATATACATTGTATTCACCTATTCAAGATTAACATTTAGTGATACTAACCAAATCATTAATGTGCATACTAACTAGGCCCTCAGTGACACACAAAAAGCAAGGCGTGCACTGAATGTGCATGAGCACACTATGGGTCCAAAAGGCTATGCAAGCGTTCGCCAAAGACTACATGCGGAGTCTGCGGCTACTCAGGAGTCTGCTCCTACTCAGGAGTCTACCACACCCATGCCTCGCCATGATATCTGGATAGCTGGGAGGCAAAACAAGAAGGGTGAAATAAAGAAGCCCGTAACTGCTGAGGCGGCTGCGAAAATGGTAATATACAACTCTTAGAGCAATCGTTTGAATATTAATTATTTGTGGTGTTAACTTACCAATTTCTGTTGATGGTGATTAGTGGGAGCTGCACGAGCAGAGGAAACAAGGCACGTTCATCCCTCAGGGCACAAGGGATGAATTGACAGTTGCTCTGGGTAACCCAGAGCATCCTAGACGTGTTAGGGGTGCAGGCACTGGTGTTGGCATCAAAGCATTCTTTGGGCCATCCCAGTGCAAACCCAGAGCGGGACTTTCTCAAGAAGAGGTAACCTATTCTTTTTTTAGAATGTTACTGCAAAAGGAAATTCAATAATAAGAAGCTAATGTTTCTTTTATCCATGTATAGGAGAATAAGAGAGTCGAGGATATAGTTGCTAAGAAGGTCAACGATGTAGTTGCTGAGAAGGTCAAGGAAGAATTGCTGCGGTGGCAGGCATCTCAGGCTTCCAATCAGCCTATGGCGACCCACTCTTCTCCTGATGCACAGACTGCGAGTAATCTTGGAGACCCATCGCCTAACACGTCTGCTGTAAGTATTGTTTATGAAATTGTAGCTAGTCTTTTCAAGATGATATGTTTTCAAGATGATATGTATATATGTATAACATTCTTTACGTAAATTTGTAGGCATTGAAACCATGCCGCTTAAGAATACAAGACTATGTTGTTGCAGAGGCGCAAGCTTACCCGTCCCTTCCTGGGGAAAGGTTTCACGGGACTCCAATGCCACAGGGCTACGTTCGTGTGGGCCCATTACGTGTGTTACCCGATTGGAGGGAAGCTACATTGCCATATCCCCACCCGGATATTGATATACTTGCTGAGGCAGAAGGCGGGGTCATATTGTGGCCCAAAGCAGATGTCGTCTATACTACTGAAATTGTAAGATAAATTTACATTGATTTAGACTATTAATGTGTATATATGATGTCAACTGATCTGAAATTATATATATAGGTTAAAAAGAAGACACCAGGAGAACCTAGGCCTCCACCTCCACTTCCCGCATTACCAACTTGGGTTCCAACTGACCTAACATACCCGTTAGGTCCTGCTTGTAGGGGAATGGCATGTTGGCTACGGGCACATAATATACATTGCCCGATAATTGTTTCTTTAGATGCAGATTATGCAGGTCAATCATACGATAGCTCTTTATTTATACAAGATATTATTGAGCTGTTTATGTATGATTGGTTGAATACATCAATGATAGAGACATGGATAAGGTGAGATCTTGTTTATACATCCATATACCTTGTGTAAGATCCGGTGATCTGGTTTCTTATATATTAATGCATACGTAATACATGTTTTGCAGCTACTTAGTCGAAGATCATTGCAAACAATTTGCATTTGATCATGTGGGATTTTTGATTCCATCATTGATTAGTATGGTAGCTAAAGATCCTGATAGTGTTCAACAATATTGTATAGATGCTTTTACAATTTTTGGTCAGCAAAAGAAGACGATAATAATAGCTCCATTCAATGTCAAGTAAGTTTACTTTATTTATAGTTTGGACTTAAGAAAATTCCATTTTTACTGTGCATTTTGAGTTATTAATTGTTAACTTTTTACCTCTAGCGGTAGACATTGGGAGTTACTAGTTATTGTCCCCGGGACGTTCACTGTTTATTATCTAGATCCCACGGGAAGTACATTAAACACTAAAATTGGACACGTAATGAGAATGCCATTATTCTGGTGAGAAATATTTCATTTTTGTATCTGTTAACATCTGTTATTACATTACTGTTTACTTATGCAATTTACTGTGTTATATTAACATGTAGGGGTTTAGATGCATTCAAAAAGGCTGGAGGAACAGTCCCAAGGAAAAAGAACCAGCAAATAAATTGGCAGAACGTACAAGTAAGTTCCCGACTCCAATGTATATATTATTGATGTGAATTGTGCTTAGTTGTATTATTTTGTATGTTTCAATTTATAGTGCGCTACACAAGACAATGGCTGGGCATGCGCATACTATGTGATGCGATTTATGAAGAAGATTATCAAACATGCCGCATTGGACATCGATACCATACATGAGGTATTATATATAGTCTCATTAGTTAGTATGAAATATATCAATCTTATTTTTATATTATTACTTATATATATACATCATTCTCTTTGCAGGTGTTTAAAACTGACAACACTATAGGTAAATACTTAAAAAATATACATGCTCCATATACGATGGAAGCATTAAATGAAATAAGAGAAGAATGGGAAAAAGCCATACAAGCAGTGGCAACTGTAAGATATAATTGGGATGTTGATAGCGATAATGAATGATACTTTGTAAATGAATATTTCTGAATGTTAATACATGTATTTGAATGTTTCTATATGTGTGAATGTGAGAATTGAATTGATGTCTGAATGTATCTACTTGTGTGAAATTTTCCTTGGGACTTTTGCAGGTTTGTGGCCTGTTTGTAGGCTGATATCAATGGATGTCGTAAACCTGCAGTTCAGAAAACTAAACTGCAGGTTCTCATCCTGCTGACCAGCCACAGCAGGCCTGCAAACTGATATGAAAAAAAAATAGATATAGGCGTCGGTTATTTACAGAAAACCGTCAGCAAAGACCTACAGCGTCGGGTTTTTGAACAAAACCGACGCCTAATGTGGCCACAGCCGTACTGGAAATGGCGTCGGTTGTTCGTGTCAAATTGCCGCCTATAATACATATAGGTGTCTGTCTTTTAGTAGATAACCGATGCCAAACAGGTTCGCACCACAGAAAACAGCGTCATCTAGGACACTTTCTGCGTCGGTTACCAATTAAACACTGACGCTATATTCCATATAGGCGTCGGTCTTTTAGTAGATAACCGATGCAGAATGTGTCCTAGATGACGTCATTTTCTGTGGCGCGAACCCTTTTGGCGTCGGTATTCTATAAATAACCGACTCCTGTATGTTAAATAGGCTTCGGTTAAAAAACCAACACTGAAGTGTTCGACCTTTAGCGGCGCCCACATAGGCGTCGCTCAGAAAACGACGCCAAAGGGGGTTAAACAACCGACGCCAAAGGCTGTTTCTGTAGTAGTGGACTCACTACTTCTTTCCTATCACAGTGCCTTATTCTTGTGATAGTAGTTTAGTCATGTTTCTTTCTGACTTTCTCTCTCAATCCTTCCATTGTGCATACCAGTGATTGTATATATCTACCATTCTTAAACCGACTATTGTGATATCCTTCTCCACCATTATTCTATAGGGAAATATGACTACAGATAGGTAGTGGAAACAAAAAAAATTAACTACCATATTCCCATGAACCAGCGGATCGCGTCAATAACTATAAGATGAGAAGGATTTTGAGGATATACCTAATCCTGGAGCAAGTTCAATGACATATCCTCATCGTTGTAGATGTGCAACTGTCTTCTAGTTTCACTGAGACTTGTCTGAATGTTGGGCCTCCTTGTCTGCGCCATGGACTGCAACGTCATCATCGTCTGTAACATCTCCTCTCACATTGGACTGATGGTTGATGTTATCCTCCTTAGGGATGGGCAAAGGCCACCTCACCTTAAGAGAAGTCTATACGGACCACACAGAACTCCTATCATCCTACTAGAACGATCAGGAAGTAGTCTTCCCTGCCATTGGCATACTAGTCATAAACTTGCTTTCCCACAACAATGACCCTCAGTTGTTCTCTCCCTTGCTATCCCTCCTTAGTCAGGTAAGACTTGCTTGGGCTCTTTTGGTTACCACATCCAGAGGGGACAACACTTATTAGAGAAATTGATTCTCAATTGTCTTGTTGTGTTCTGGGAAGCCCCCAATGCCCCTCTATTTATAGGAGGGGTTTTGGTTAGGGTTCCCAATCTGTGTAGGAGTGGAAGGGACCGGAAGATCTTAAATTTTTGCAACATGAAACCACAGAAACAGTTGTATGGAAACACATACAGTTGTATGGCACATAAGACACTCATCTCGCACTGCGAGATGGTCATTTTGCAGTTTATCAATCATACACAAAATTGGCAATCATTTCCAATTAATGCTAAATATTAATTCTTTTCATCAATAGAATTGTGCAATCGATATGATTGAATTTCCTCACGAATCCAGAAAGTTACTAGAACCTTACTTCGGCCACAACTGAGCTGATTAGTTCACTAGGTGATCTGGTCTTCTCACTATACCCGAGCCAATTGGTTCACCCAGTGAGCTGATCAGTTGGATCCTGTTTCGTACAAAAATTCACCAATTCAATTCCAATCAGTCAGACACTTCAAATGACTATCTCAACACTTGAGCCGATTGTTTGGGACTCCAAACGGCCATCTCACTCAGTGAGCTGATCGTTTGGCAGTGTAGTCAGCTGATTTGTTGCGTGAATTGAATACCTAAATGCTTTAGTAATTAATTCAATCATCATTCAAGATTAAACTCCTTTTCTAGGTCAAGGCCTATGTGTATTACCTTATAGGTCTCATATTACATTGGAAGTGAATGTCCATAACAACTTATGACATCACAAGCAATGAGCAGTGCATAGTCACACATCAATGCTATCCAAGTAAATGGAAAGTTAGGAAACAACTTCAACCCAATTTGTGCTTGGTGTTACAATGTTTGAATAATTCCTTTATCTTTGATATCTAGATTGAACTCGAGGAATGGAGTAGTCACCCTCTTCAACATTCAATCTTGTTTCTTGAACCAAGAGTAGACTGTTTGAGATATATATAAGTTTAGGATCACACATTGACTCACATGTGCATGTCCATGTATTTCTCAGTCTCGTTAATCAAGAGGCATAGGATATCATACTCCTATAGGAGGGACAAATCACATCTCTATCACTCACAGTCAATCCCCATCTATCACTGTGACCCAATCATCACCTTTATAACAATCCATATTTCAGGATTGCATTTGATGATGTCAAAGCATATCGAATGACATGTGATGAGTGGAGTGATTTTAGGTCTAAGAACCTAAAACACTGCCATCACTATGAGAGCTGACTATGAATACCATGATAATGGTTTCCATGTGTTAGTCTCATGGTGGGCCTATCTGATACACTATTATCCAACATGTATTTTTGTGCTTGGTTTGATATAGACATATCATGAGTAATGAGATTCTATCATCAACCAACTCACACAGTGATCTTATGTGTCATTGTTGTCTATCAACCTTCTACAATAACAACTAATTAGGGACATAATAAGAATATATATATATTCTTAACATCTATATGATCTCATTTCCTCAAGTTGCATACTTGAAGATATATGTCATTGAGTAATATTATTCTCTAGACATTTATAATGTTACATCATTATCTCATAAGTGAATTAAACAAAATAAATTGGAAGCTTACCTTTATTTTTTAATCAAATCAATTACAAGTCATGCCATTACAATCATCATGTGATTGTCTCTCTGGGCATACTACCAACATATTCCCACTTAAACTTAGAGCCAATCTCCCATGAATCATATTACAAGTGATCTAACATGTCCATCATGCTTCTACTATGAAAGTGCCTTTGTCAAGGGGTTAGCAATATTATTTTCAATTGGTACTCTACACATCTTTACATCTCTTCGTTGTACAATCTCTAGTATGAGATGGAACTTCCTTTGTATATTCTTTGAGTGCTAATGTGATCTGGGTTCCTTATCCTATGCAATAGCTCCATTGTTGTCACAATATAGCTCAATTGCGCCATTGATGCTTGGAATGACCCCAAGTTTTGTAATGAACTTCTTGATCCATACAACCTTTTTTTCTACATTTGACGAGTAATATACTCAATCTCTGTTGTAGAATCAACAAATGTCTCTTTCTTAGAACTCTTCTAGCTTACAACTCCATTATTGAGGCAAAACATGCATCCCAATTGCAATTTGTAATCAACTTTGTCAGTATGGAAGCTTGTATTGGTGTAACCTCTTACCACCAACTCTTCCTCTCCACCGTAGACCAAGAATTGATCATTAGTTCTTCTCAAGTACTTGAGCTTGTTCTTCACAGCTGTCCAGTGAGGACCACCTAGATCTGACTGATATCTGCTCATCATCCTCAAGGCATTGGAGATGTCTGGACAAGCACACAACATTGCATATATGGTTGATCCAAATGATGAGGCATATGGAATCAAACTCATGCATTCCCCTTCTTCACAAGAATTGGGACATTGAACTTTAGAGATGGGAACTCCATGTAGCATGGGCAAGTTTCCTCTCTTTGAGTTCTCCATGTTGAACCACTTCAACACTTTGTCAATGTATGTGCTTTGACTTAGTCCAAGAAGCCTCTTGGATCTATCTCTATAGATCTTCATCCCTAAGATGTAGGATGCTTCTCCTAAGTCTATCATAGAAAACATATTTCCCAACCATGTATTTACCTTTTGTAAAGTAGGGATGTCATTCCCCATCAATAGTATGTCATCTACATACAATATGAGGAATGTGAGAGCGCTAACATGTCACCTAGCCTTAAACTCAAATCTGTTCACTATATTCCTTGTTTCCTTTTTAATTTTAGTGTATTTTTATAAGTTAGTATATGTTGAGTGGTACCAAGATGTGAATGATAGGATATCTATTTTTAGCTTTCGTTTTCTATTGGTTGGTCATCCTGTTAGTTGGTGGATAAAGAAGTAGTCTATTATTTCTCATTCTGAAACTGATGCATAATATTGTGCCATGGCACACACCCATTATAAAATTCAATGGGTGACTTCTATTTTTCAAGAATTAGGCTTTCCTCTCTCATCTCTAGCAACCCACAAGTGTGATAATCAAGCATTTATTCATATAACTAATAATCTATTTTTTATATATAAATAACACGATGTTAGGGTTTGGCGGACGTGGAGGCGGTCATGGAGGGATAGGCCAGTGTCACCTGGATTGCCCATCGAAAGCTCAACAACATGGAGATGATCATCTAAAGTTGACAACTCCATCAAACAAAATGGAACCCCTTCTATAAGTTGTGAAGGGAAACCATGGTCAGGAACAAACATATGTCAACATGGACAAGGAAGCCAATGAAGTAATAGAACTAAAGAAAACCTATAAACAAGCCTCTGTTGGGAGCAGTCTTAGACTCCCCTCGTATGTCAATCTGATCTCACTAGACCTCTTGACTAAATTAGACGTGCAGGTAGATCTTAGCGGTGTCGTCCCATCTTTTTCGGTCAAACACGAGACCATCAAGCCCTTACTTGAATTGTGGCAGCACGCGGTGATTGTCAAGGTGTTAGGAATTGATATTGGGTTTCAAGCACTTGTCAACAGGATCAATACTCTTTGCCAACCAACAACACATACTAGAGTCATTGACCTTGATAATGGGTACTACATCATCCAACAAGGAAACCATGTTGATTACAAGAAAGCCATGACCGACGGTCCATGGATAATATTTGACAGTTATTTGTCCATCCAGTCATGGATTCCCAATTTTAGGTCATCTGATTTGATCCCAAGAAAGTTGGTCATTTGGATCTGTATTGTTGATCTCCCTGGGTTCCTTTACCAGAATCAACTACTCAATCACATTGGCAACGTGATTGGCAAAACAATCAAGATAGACACAAACACACTTATGGGAAATAGGGGGAAGGTTGCTCGTATTGATGTTGAAGTAGATACAAGGAAACCAATCTTGCCTACAATCTTCATCAATGGTGAGAACTTTCACTTGGAATATGAAAATCTACCCCAAGTTTACCTATGTTTTGGCCGGATAGGCCATGTCGATGCTGACTGCAAGCAAGCTCTTACAGAAGACAATGACCTCGCATCTACCTCTATCCCAATTTCAATGTTGGGATTCATGTACAAAACAGTTGACCAGTGTCACCTCCAGGACAATGATACTGAACACATGAAAGTAATAAGCAAGGGAGATACTACAAAGACAACACAAGCAAATAAGGATGGGTTGGTGGTAATATCTGGGATGAACACTCAGTAGCTAAGGAGGAGGTCTGGGAAATAGTCCTAAGAAAGAAGGCTAAGCAAATGCAACGCAAGAAGAAGGCTGGCGGAGGGGTGATGAAGTCTGGTGACAAGAAATCAAAGAATAATGGGAAGACCACTCCTGTGACATATGGCACAAACTATGCAGTCATGCTTACTAAGAATAACATGGTTACTGGTCATCTTGATGACACCAATGTCAATGGTAGCCACTACCAATTCCAATCCCACAAAACCACAATCCCGTCCATCCCAACCAGGCAAGCTACCTCACACCTGGGTAAGGGAGACAGAGGATATGTGATATTGTGGAATCAAAACATCATCCTCCAATCTTTTTGAAGCCCGGATAGGTTTCGGAAGAAGGGTAGGAAGGATGAGAATGATGAAGCTCGTGAGGGCAATTGTAAACCAAGTGAAGCCGAACCGAGGGTGCTTAATCTCACTGAACCTTTAGAAGACACGAACACTGAGGGAGACACTATGAATATAGAGAATGAAGACCAATCCTTAGGACTGTGTACGACACTTCAATAAGTGCCCACCCTTTTCCCTATATCAATGGATATCTAATGTTGGAACATTCAGGGTGTGTGCCCTGACATAAAATTAAGGCTCATTAAAGAGATGAAAGTCTCACAAAAATTGAACATCATGGTCATAGTGGAATAGCACTACAAAGGTGACACAACAACTAATATCATCAGGAAATTTGGATTCACATCTTCTCATAGAGTCCACTCCATCATATTCTCAGGCAGTATCTGGGTGGCTTGGGACCATCGCAACTGTAGTGTGGAAATTGTTCTTAATCATCGACAATTTGTGTAATGCAAAATCAATAATTCTTGGTACATTACCTTTGTCTATGCTAGCCCTAAACCTACTAAGTGTAGGTTTCTCTGGGTTTAGCTAGAGAAACTCTCCCTTGACATCAAAGATACTTGGGCGGTCATGTGAGATTTCAACACAATGCTTAAAATTAATTGAAAGAAGAGTGGTAAGTATTTTGATAAGTATTCTTGCAATTGATTCAATGAGACATTGCTTAATATAGGCCTGGATGACCTAAAATCACAAGGGCCTCCCTTAACCTTTAAATGGCTAAACTTGCTTGAGAAACTGGATCATTTTCTTGCAAACTCTCAATGGATTAATATGTTTGACACCACCTCAGTCATAGTACTCCTACGACTCTATTATGATCATAGCCTCCTATTGTTATCATGTGGAAAGAAAGAACCTTGGAAATACTATTTTAGAACTAAAGCTAGATGGAATCTTACGCCTGAGTTTCACACTGAGCCTCTTCCCAAATGGTCCAAGGGCACAAACTTCCAATATGCCCTCCAGACCTTCAAACATTCAACTATTAAATGGGAAGCCAATCAAACTACTAAGCAATGAAAGGAAAAATAGAACTTACTTGATCACATCAGAAAATACCAGGTAACATATCAACTTCTTATTCATCCTCCTATTGCTGGCCCATCCATCCAACTACATGAAAAGTATCATCAAATCCTTCTTAAGGAAGTGCTGGATTGGAAACAACGATCTCACATCGATTGGTTTCAATTTGAAGACGGAAATACCAAATTCTACCAGTCATATGTGAAGGTTAGGCACCATTTCAACAAAATCACAACCTTGAAGAATAGTTCAGGAACCTAGGTCACCACTACTGAGGATATTAGATAATTAATTCAAGACTACTTCACTAATCTCATGACACAACACCAGACAATTGTCCATTTACGTATACAACACTACATTGGTTCCTTTCCAAGGGCATATGATGCCACCTACAGCCGAATGTCATCCATTCCTATTGTAGAAGAAGTCTGTTGAGTCATCTTAAAAATGGCCTCATTGAAAGCGTCAGGCGTGGAAGACATTTACACTGATTTTATTTAGAAAAACTGGAGCATAGTTGGACCCTTGATCATACGCACGGTCAAGGATGTCTTTACCTATGAGACAATCACCCGTTCCACTACAGATTCATGCATGGTGCTCATACCAGAGGTGGATGCTCATCAAACTTACAACAACTTTTGTCTAATTTCTCTTAGCAACAAATGCTTCAAATTTACCTCAAAGGTGATAGTTGAAAGAATCAAGCATTACCTTGATGCCTAGATTGCACCAACATAGTCTAGCTTTATTCTAGGTTGCTAGATTAGTGACAACATCCTCCTTGTTCAGGAGGTTATACACTCACTGCGATGTTGAGCTACCAAAAAGCACACCATATGTATCAAACTCGACCTTGTAAAGGCTTTTGACAGAATGAACAAAGATTTCATTGATAATATCATTCAAAGAACTGGTATGCCAAATAAGTTGTGTAGTCTCATCATGAAAATCATCAAACTTGGCTCTACCTCTATCCTATTATAGAGCACCCCACTTCCACCTTTCAAAGCCTCTCAGGGTGTGAGGCAAGGCGACCCATTTAGTCCATATGTCTTTGTCATGTGCATGGAACATCTTAGTCAAGCCATTACTACTTCTATCAATGTTGGTGAATCAAAGGAACTCACCGTATCCCGGGGAGGTTTCAAATTGTCCCATGTTCTTTTTGTAGATGATATCCTACTAATGGGAGAGGCATCGGTAGCACAAGAACAAGTTATATCAAAAATTTTGGAAAACTTCACAAAAGTCTCAGGTCAGCTTGTCTCCAAAGAGAAGTCGTGTTGCTTCTTCTCACCCAATACATACACCCAGACATCTGATCCATTAGTAGAAGGCTTGGCTTCAAATGGACCAATGATCTTGGATGCTACCTTGGCGTGCCAATAATTCATCACCACATGAACAAGGCCACACACGGGCACCTTACTGCATCAATACAGAAGCGTATGAACAGCTGAAATATGAGGCACCTAGTTGGTTGGGTAACCTTAGCCAAATATAGCCTTCAGACTATCCCCAACTACACTATGCAATTCGTCAAGCTCTCCCCACAATTTTGTGATGATATCAATAGACATATAAGGAAATTTATTTGGTCTAGTTGTGGAGACAAAAGATGCCTCTCCCTGGTTTCCTGGAGGAAGGTGTCGACCCATAAAGACCATGGAGGGTTGGGCATTAAGGATGCCCATGACCAAAATCATACACTCATTCTTAAAAATATTTAGATCCTTCTTAACAAACCATTAAATCTTTGGGTCCAGGTTATGAAAGACAAGTATGTTCAAGGAAACTCCTTTGCTACACGACCTTCTTCCTCAGCTTGGAGCCTCATTAGAAAACATATTACTGAAATCAAGCTGATGATCCGTTAAGTCATTAATAATGGAATCATTGTAAATGCTTAGCAGGACCGCTGGATTGGAAGAAAGTCAACTAATGACTATGCCCCTGGATGGCATATAACTGGAGGAACTTGAAGATCTGGAAGTTAGTTCTATGGCATGAGCTGATGGCGAATGGGATTGGGATCTCATCAATTCCTATTTACTACAGGAATGCTGGACTAGAATTGCATCTACCCCGACTCTTGTAGCTTCCGCATGTGATGATACATGGTCATAGCCCTTAGAACCCATGGGACACTTCTCATCACAATCAGCCTATAGATGGATGAGACAAGCTAAAGAAATCATGGTCCTAGGTAACTCGAAGGAGATATGGACCTCAAAACTACCTGAATGAGTGAAGGTCTTCCTATGGTTGCTCAAACACAAAGGACTCCTAACAAATGTTGAAAAACAACACCGTCGAATTGATGTCAAGGACGTCTACAACATGTGCAACAATAATTGCGACACCCTTCTACATGCTTTGTGAGACTGCCTGTAGAGTAAGGCTATCTGGTCTGGATTGTTAGCTGACACAAATATCCTTCCAGAAGACGACTGGATCTCCTTCTGTACTGTGAGATAGGAGTATAATCAAGTTGCACATACAATGCTAACCGTAGCCTGCTGGTACATCTGGCAATGTCAAAATGAATTCATCCATCAAAACAAGCTAGTATCTTTGGTTGCTCAAGCTGACATCATCAAATGTCAGATTGTGACAATCCTGAGCGTTCATGCACCAACCCAAAAAATCCACTAGAAGGTGCACTCCTACACATGAGAGACATCTCGACAGAAGCAATACATCTTCTAGGACACAACCTTCCACCAAGGGAACTCCGCCTCTGCCATAGGGGTCCATGCCTTCAGGGAAAATGGCACATCCCTTCCTGGAAAAGTTAGTTGTGTATCGACTAATTCTACACTGGAGACAGAGATCCAGGAATGTCTACATGCCTTACAGACCTGCAAAGAGATGGAATGGACCTCCTTCTATGTCCTTACAGACTCTCAACAAGGTGTCAACATTCTTAGTAAACTACAAACCGCCCCAGCTAAATTCCTTCCACACGTCCATAGAGTATGCATGCTTAGAGAAGGAGACCTTTCTTGTCACACCCCGATCTCACACTAACCTCAATCCACGAGATTAGGGCGCGACGGAGGGATTACTCACAAGCCAAACCTCTCATAACTTTTTAAACCATTTTAAAGACATTAAAAAGATAAACTGATTTATGCTGTAAAATGAAGCTAAACAATCTGCGGAAGCATTTTTATTAAACTGACTAGTAATATAAACAAAGTCTATAGCATATTACATTGTCCGACATAAAATAAGGCATAATAGTTAATTTACATCTTTATACACATTCTCTCTCACCCACACCATGTCCCAAGGATCGAGGGGAAAGACTAAGAGACCTCTAACTACTAACTACATAAACCTTCTACAGACTGAGCGTTAGGTTGAACGGATCCTTCAGATTCCCGTGATGTTGATAACCTGAAAATGTTTTGAGTAGAGGTATGAGCCTACTCGCTCAGTGAATAGCATTTCATTTAGCTATCACTAAACAACTCATCAGGTTTATAAAATTGAAATAAACATAAATACAGTACAAGCAGGGCAGTTCTAATGACATAGCAGATTACAGAATATAATCGCATTTCTATGCAACAACAGATAATTTAAACCAATAAACAGATATAATGAATTGGCACAAAAGTTCGGATAATATTAATTTACTGTGATCCTATATGATTACATATTTATATTATTATGACCCAAACATATGCAGTGCACTCTACATATGAAGATCTGTAGCAAACTACGATCCCACCGTACAAGACTTAGCGACACACCCGGGAAATGCTAAGTCTGACTTCCCGTCCTGGTCTGCACAGGACTCTCAGGCTCTCAAGGGCCTCAGGCACTCAAGGGCCTCACAGCACTCTCAGGCTCTCAAGGGCCTCACTGCAGTTCCTAGGCACTGAAGGGCCTCACTGCACTAACTCTGAGTGCTCTAGACTCCTCCTCTAACCTGAGTACACAGGCGCAGGGAGTCAACACTGGGTTACCACCAGAATTACTCAACTGGTTGGTGTTGGATAACCCTATATTACTCCAGTGCCACCGTGACACACACACAGATTATTGTTGAACACTGGTCGCCGACCATCTAGACTCAGGGCTAGATCGGTCGTTTCACCCCAAAGGTACAGACCGCGCAATGGGGTTCTACGGTGTTGAGGCACCTAAGTCTATTAACTGATTAACATATAACCATTTAAAACAAGAATACCACATTCCATACTTACTTCACATTCTGAACATTTCTTGAAGCACATATATAACATTTGTCATCCTTAAACATGATTCAGTATCATTTATCCAGTTTCCATGCTAAATATCCATTTTTAAATCAACAAGTACATTGCAACCATAATACAGGAAATTTCATCATTTTCATTAAGCATATTGCATATTTCAAGTTCCAATGAATCTAACATACTCTATTGTATGTATTACACTATTTAGAAGTTATACCAACTGATACAGAAGCAATTAAGCATTTAATTTGAGTTAAATAATGATTTCTAAATGAACTACTACTCACCGCGGTTTGGGATGTTCGGATTCGGCTAGAAATGCGTCCAGGGACCAAATTTCCGGGCACACGCAAATCATCATCAACCTCAGTTCAGTTCTGAAGCAACCTGTTCCACGCACAGGTTCACACACTCAGCTGATTCGTCGCTACTCGTGGCTAATTGGCTACAGATTCGCATTTGGGACCCTTGGCCAAACTCAGGGACGTTGCTTGGGACAGCTGCTCGCGCCCAGGGCTCCTGGAACAAACTTGCTGCAATCCAACAGTGGTTTCCCTACACGTACAGGTTGAGGAAGGTCAAGCTAAAATACTAAATCGAAGCTGAAGCTTCGGATTTCTGCTCTGGATTCTTGGTCAAACTCCATGGCAAGCTCCCCTTGTAGCTTTGTGCGCCCAAGAGGGCCCTTGGCCGGCCGCAGAAGCTGGCCGTCGGCCATGGTTTTCTGCTAGCCACAGCCCTGCTAGGGGGGTGCCGCCCTAGCTTGTTCAGGCTCTGATGGTGCAAGGTAGGTGTTAAGGAGGTGGCAGAGGAGCAAGGCGCTGCTGTATCGGCCCATCCCGAACCCTAAACGGCCGCCATTCACACTGCTGCTTGCCTACAGGTCACCGTACTGCTGGCCGCAGCTCCTCTGCAGGTTGGCGCTGCTAGGGCGGGCAGAGAAAAAGTAGAAGGAAGGAAGGGAAGAGGAAGAAGGAGGATGGACGGAGGTGTTTAATTGCTAGTTGGAGCCAAGGCCAAAGATCGGCCCTCTGCTTCCTGCTGCAGGTCGTGCGCCGCTTTGCGGCCGCTCCCTGTTCTATCGGGAAGGAAGAGGGGAGGGGATAAGCGAGAAATGGAAATCCAAGGAAAAGAAAAAGGTTTATAACCTAAAAATGGAAAAATTGCAGAAATAGTCCAAGGAAACTAAAAATGGTATAAGTATCGCCACAGAGGTCCGATTCAACTGATTTTTCTTGCAAAATGCCAAGCACGAAATCCACTACAAACTCAAAGTGAATACTCATGCCAATTAGACTGTCTCACTTGATCAAAGAACTAAACGCATCAGTGAGTACTTTATTCAACTTGATTAAATTAATTATTGACACTGCAATTATCATTAATTGCCTCAGGTGATTCAATCTCAGCTATTAATTCACATATTAACTTATTTGATTAACCATGATGTTTAATTTGATACTCAACACTAATTGAGGTGTTTCACGTAATTTGAGGTATTTATTGATTAACCCTGATATGGGTCGTAACAATCTCCCTCCCTTAGAAGAATTTCATCCCGAAATTCCTAAAAGAGAAAGGAAACTTGTTACGCACATCAAACCCAAAACTTCTCATGTGGCTCCCTCTAGGTTATAGTTTTTCCACAAAACCTTCTCTAAGGGTTTCTCATGATTTTTGAGTTTCTTGATCCTCTGATCAACCATCTGCACTGATCTTTCAACCTAGGACACATCTGATCTGATTCCAGATCAAACCACAATACATGGTCTTTCTAGAATTGTTATAACAGTATCTCAATTCATGGTAATTACTGAGAAATTATTATAGTATACATGCAGACAAACTAAAATTCTTAAATAAACAGAATGCATGTCAATTTGGTACTAAAATAAAATCATGCAATTTAACTGTTAAACATCATCACATCTCATAATGAAAATTGATATCAAAATACTTGATTCATCGTACACCCTATCCTTAGGGTTTCATTTGCCTTATTCATTCATCACATGCCAACACCCTACTCTTAGGGTTATCTCATTCACTAGTCACATGGCAACACCCTATTCTTAGGGTTTCCGTTATCTCATATGTTTGATTGCAATTCAAATCACGATACGGTATCATTCTAAAACTGGCAGAGCAGTATATTCAAAATCATTGTAATTACTGAGTAATCTTTATATCATACATGCAGGCAAATTTAAAATTCATAAATATCCCAAACTCAAATCAATTTTGGCACATACATACTGAATTCATGCAATTGAACATCTTATTACACCAATAAGAGTAATTTACTTCACCTATAAGAAACCATCTGTAATATTTTTCAATTATCTGAAATTTCTCGAAGAACGTGCATATTAACCAAATTCCTGGTTTGTGCATCACATAACTCAATTAAGAGTTGCTTACATATCATAACACAAATAATTAATAGTACTTGAGAATTTCTAATGATATCTCAGAGAAATGTGCCAATTCATGTAAATGTTAAGTCACACACATTAACATAACAGGAAGCATGCAACTAGGTTTATTTGCATATTTTAATGCTATCTTACTATCTTGAAATCATGCACCTAATGGTTTACCAAATTTGTATTTCCTGGGTTTATATTCAAACCGAACCATTATCAGTTGTGTATTTCTAAACTCAACATTCACACTAAGCAAACTCTATAAGACTTAAATGTTCTTCCCAACTTCCACTGAGATGCATAACACATGCTCTCAGCATGTCCTTAAGAGTCTGAATGGTTCTCTCAGACTAACCATCCGTCTGCGGGTGGAAAGGTTGTATCGAATCTTAACTTTGTGCCCGAAGCACGATGCAACTGTTTCTGCAACTTAGATGTGAACTTAGGATCTCAATATGATATGATTGAAACTGGATTACCAGGCAATCTAACTATTTCATCCATGTATATCTTAGTCAAGTTTCGAGACATCAAAGTTTGACTTAATATGAAGAAAGCGAGCAGACTAAATTAGTCTATCCACAATCATTCATATCAAATCACAACCTCTAGGTGTCCTGGTTAATCTTACCACAAAATCCATTGCGATAAATTCCCATTCCCATTCAGGCATAGAAAAAGATTACAAAGTACATGTGGGTTTTTGATGCTAAGTCTTAACCTGCTGACACACATTGCACTTAACCACCTAATCAGCTACACCCTTCTGCATATCTGACCATCTGTTTCAATTCCTTGACATTCATATACATCTTAGTGTTTTCCTGAAAGCATAGCATACATCAATACATGCACTTCCATAAGAATCTTTTCTTTCAACTCACTATCTCGAGGTACACACAACATGTCATGCTAATACAACACCTTATCATCTTAAAAACTTAAACTCTGGTCTCTTTTCCTCCTATCATGTCATGCATGGTCTGGTTTAACACACTATCACCCTATTGTAGTTCCTTGATCTGATCATAAGAAGTAGGCTTAACTTACATCTGTACAATCAAATCACTCTGTGTTGTCACCCCTAAGCCTAAGTTCAACTTCCACATTTCTACTAACAGGTCTCTATTGAAACCTGCCATAGAGAATGCATTGGTTGTTGAACTTGACTTTTTGCTGAAAGCATCAGCCACCACATTCTCTTTACCAGGGTGATAATCTATTGTCACATCATAAAGATAGTGACGCCATGTCTTAAAAACATGAACTACATTAGCTATCTTTAGATCATATATCGGATAATACTCCGCATTCTATGCTACTTTCTTATTGTTACATTTCAATTTTATGTTTTACTCTTTTCTCTAAGTCATTTCATGTTGTTCATGTACCGTTCAGATTAGCTACCTATAAACCCTAGATCACTATCACTGCCAGATTACTTTACATAGAACAAATCTCAAGGTCTTATTTTACATAGATACTAGTATTCAAGGTTAAATCACTAGTAATATCCCTTGAACTACTACAACTCTAATCATTCTAGGGTTTGGTCCTTATCAGTAACATAGCATTATTGTGTGCGGGTGTGGTCGATTATATAAATCAATTTGAGCTGCTTGGGTCAATAGCATATTAACCCAACACTCAATTTTAATTATACTGGCTGAAAATTCAATTTTCACAATAGTTTTTGTAATTCGTTTATTAAATAGCTAACAGAAGCTCCAAAAATTCTGGAAATTTTATATGTTATACCTAATGAAGTTTCAGACCTCCAGTAAAAAAAATTGAGATCATTTCTAATTACCAATAAATAATTAAAAATCAAACAGTGCACTGCTATATTGCAGTCTGCAGCAGATTCGGTCGAGTTGTAAACTCGGCCGACACCCTCACTGTAGAGATCAAAAGTCATCCAAAAATTACGCCAATTTAACAGAGTGTCTAAAGTTAAAATTTGAGATCAATTGGATATACAAATAAAAAGATAAAATTCAATTACCACACTGCTATATCATTCTGAAAATGTGATCGGTCGAGTTTGAAACTCGGCCGATAAACAAGTCAGAACATTCTTCAAAAATTCTGATATTTTTCAATGTTGTTTACATTTTATATGTCCAAATCATATCCAAATTTGAGCTAAATCAGAGTTACACATAAAATACTAAAAATCATTTACTGAGACACTTTACTTATCAAATTTTGTGTTTATGTATCATCAAAACCCTATTTTGGGCCGATTAGGGTCTATGCTTCTCAAACCCTAACTCTCAAGACAAAAGAACACTTAGACTTCTTATCATAATTAAAACATCCTAGTGTATATACATTCTCACTATGTTACGAGTCTAATTCAACCAGAGTCTATTCTTATTTTACTGTTAATAGGAGTCATTAGATCCCAGTAACGCATCCTGCCAGCCGGACCAGGCCGAACCTGTAGTCCTGAAGCCAAGAGCTACTCGAGATTAATCAACCCCTATTAATCTTAAAAATGTGGAAATAATATCCACTTAGGGCAAACTCATTTATACATAATTTCGGGTCTACTTTAATACAAAGAAAACAAACATTAAACAATTCACTTCATGACACAACAATATAAAAGAATCATATTTACTTTACAAATTGAAAAATCTAATTTCATGCATTTAAAAGCATTTCTAGTGATCTTTAAATCAAATAAGCAATAATAGACAAGAGTTGAATCGCATCCTATATGTAATCTCTTATTCATACATTAGTCTCTTATCTCATAATCATAAGATTTCTAGGGTTTCTCTCTAGCCGATCCTTCCTCTACATACCTGGCCAGGGCATCCAGAGAAGAACAGATAGAGTAGCTTGATACTAGTCAATCTAAGTATTCAGACACCTGGCCAGGGTATCTAAACACTCAGACCTTCCAGAGCTAAAACACATCATTTATTATTTGCCTTACTTATAACTTTATCTTTTGCCCTTAATGATTCTTAACGACTCAACTTAAACTCTTTACTTGGTTCTCGTGACCACATCCTTTTCCTACCATCTATAATAGTATAACAGAACACTTCCTGTTAGAAAATTACAGACAGAAGAAAAACTCTTAAACCTTAATCCTATTGGTCTCTTATCGTCCCCTGATCTGCTCTGAGTAACTATGTACTCAACCTAGGCTCTAATACCAAGTTGTCACACCCCGATCTCACACTAACCTCAATCCACGAGATTAGGACGCGATCGAGGGATTACTCACAAGCCAAACCTCTCATAAATTTTTAAACCATTTTAAAGACATTAAAAAGATAAACTGATTTATGCTGTAAAATGAAGCTAAACAATCTGCGGAAGCATTTTTATTAAACTGACTAGTAATATAAACAAAGTCTACAGCATATTACATTGTCCGACATAAAATAAGGCATAACAGTTAATTTAAATCTTTATACACATTCTCTCTCACCCACACCATGTCCCAAGGATCGAGGGGAAAGACTAAGAGACCTCTAACTACTAACTACATAAACCTTCTACAGACCGAGCGTTAGGTTGAACGGATCCTTCAGATTCCCGTGATGTTGATAACCTGAAAATGTTTTGAGTAGAGGTATGAGCCTACTCGCTCAGTGAATAGCATTTCATTTAGCTATCACTAAACAACTCATCAGGTTTATAAAATTGAAATAAACATAAATACAGTACAAGCAGGGCAGTTCTAATGACATAGCAGATTACAGAATATAATCACATTTCTATGCAACAACAGATAATTTAAACCAATAAACAAATATAATGAATTGGCACAAAAGTTCGGATAATATTAATTTACTGTGATCCTATATGATTACATATTTATATTATTATGCCCCAAACATATGCAGTGCACTCTACATATGAAGATCTGTAGCGAACTACGATCCCACCGTACAAGACTTAGCGACACACCCGGGAAATGCTAAGTCTGACTTCCCATCCTGGTCTACACAGGACTCTCAGGCTCTCAAGGGCCTCAGGCACTCAAGGGCCTCACAGCACTCTTAGGCTCTCAAGGGCCTCACTGCAGTTCCTAGGCACTCAAGGGCCTCACTGCACTAACTCTGAGTGCTCTAGAGTCCTCCTCTAACCTGAGTACACAGGCGCAGGGAGTCAACACTGGGTTACCACCAGAATTACTCAACTGGTTGGTGTTGGATAACCCTATATTACTCCAGTGCCACCGTGACACACGCACGGATTATTGTTGAACACTAGTCTCCGACCATCTAGACTCAGGGCTAGATTGATCGTTTCACCCCAATGGTACAGACCGCGCAATGGGGTTCTACGGTGTTGGGGCACCTAAGTCTATTAACTGATTAACATATAACCATTTAAAACAAGAATATCACATTCCATACTTACTGCACATTCTGAACATTTCTTGAAGCACATATATAACATTTGTCATCCTTAAACATGATTCAGTATCATTTATCCAGTTTCCATGCTAAATATCCATTTTTAAATCAACAAGTACATTGCAACCATAATACAGGAAATTTCATCATTTTCATTAAGCATATTGCGTATTTCAAGTTCCAATGAATCTAGCATACTCTATTGTATGTATAACATTGTTTAGAAGTTATACCAACTGATATAGAAGCAATTAAGCATTTAATTTGAGTTAAATAATGATTTCTAAATGAACTATTAGTCACCGTGGTTTGGGATGTTCAGATTCGGCTAGAAATGCGTCCATGGACCAAATTTCCGGGCACACGCAAATCATCATCAACCTCAGTTCAGTTTTGAAGCAACCTGTTCCACGCACAGGTTCACACACTCAGCTGATTCGTCGCTACTCGTGGCTAATTGGCTACAGATTCGCATTCGGGACCCTTGGCCAAACTCAGGGACGTTGCTTGGGACAGGTGCTCACGCCCAGGGCTCCTGGAACAAACCTACTGCAATCCAACAGTGGTTTCCCTACACGTACAGGTTGAGGAAGGTCAAGCTAAAATACTAAATCGAAGCTGAAGCTTCGGATTTCTTCTCTGGATTCTTGGCCGAACTCCATGGCAAGCTCCCCTTGTAGCTTTGTGCGCCCAAGAGGGCCCTTGGCCGGCCGCAGAAGCTGGCCGTCGGCCATGGTTTTCTGCTAGCCACAGCCCTGCTAGGGTGGGTGCCGCCCTAGCTTGTTCAGGCTCAGATGGTGCAAGGTAGGTGTTAAGGAGGTGGCAGAGGAGCAAGGCGCCGCTGTATCGGCCCATCCCGAACCCTAAACGGCCGCCATTCACACTGCTGCTTGCCTGCAGGTCACCGTACTGCTGGCCGTAGCTCCTCTGCAGGTCGGCGCTGCTAGGGCGGGCAGAGGAAAAGTAGAAGGAAGGAAGGGAAGAGGAAGAAGGAGGGTGGACGGAGGTGTTTAATTGCTAGTTGGAGCCAAGGCCAAAGATCGGCCCTCTACTTCCAGCTACAGGTCGAGCACCGCTTTGCGGCCGCTCCCTGTTCTATCGGGAAGGAGGAGGGGAGGGGATAAGCGAGAAATGGAAATCCAAGGAAAAGAAAAAGGTTTATAACCTAAAAATGGAAAAATTGCAGAAATAGTCCAAGGAAACTAAAAATGGTATAAGTATCTCCTCAGAGGTCCGATTCAACTGATTTTTCTTGCAAAATGCCAAGCACGGAATCCACTACAAACTCAAAGCGAATACTCATGCCAATTAGACTGTATCACTTGATCAAAGAACTAAACGCATCAGTGAGTACTTTATTCAACTTGATTAAATTAATTATTGACACTGCAATTATCATTAATTGCCTCAGGTGATTCAATCTCAGCTATTAATTCACATATTAACTTATTTGATTAACCATGATGTTTAATTTGATACTCAACACTAATTGAGGTGTTTCACGTAATTTGAGGTATTTATTGATTAACCCTGATATGGGTCGTAACATTTCTCATAAGATACATTATGTTTCACACAAACTAAATGCCTCATCGGATCTGATAGCCAAGCATACCCCTGCCTCTAGCTTAGCATGTACTTTTCATTTTGTTCTACCTAGGTGGCTTCTAAGTTGCCCTAATGTCAATGTAGACAATGTTTATCCACACTAGAGAGTGGAATGAATAACATCTAATCTTTGGGTTTGACAAGAAAAATAATCTATTTTTTATGAACATACTAAGCACTTTGAGGTTGAATGTCACTTTATGTGAGACCTAATTTGTGATAAGAAGACCATTACACCACATGTAAAGATCAGAGAACAAACTACTAGTATCTTCACCAAGCCTCTTCCACCTTCATCCTTCTCCTATATGTGTGGACTAGCTAGGATACATGACATATACTCTCAAACTTAAGAGGGAGTGTTGGTCGTATAAAATGTTATTTATTTTCTATTGCATTCTCAACTGGGCTCCCTCCACTTAGGACTGTTAGCATAAAAAATTTAAATTGTAAGATTTTTTTATTAGTAAGGACAAAATTCAAGTCATGATGTGAAAATAATAAAATCAAAATAAAGGTAGAGTTCATATTATATTACTGTCTCATAAGATATGGTCCCGGAGCACCTAAGATTGGGATTTGGAGGGCATTAATGTGTATGAGGTACAATCTACTACTAAGAATTTCACAAGCTATCGAGTTGAATCTGTAACTATATGCTCTCCACTGAAGGTCCCTATGGAAAGCACCCCTACAAACCACAATGTTCTCAATAGATTCTCATAAACTCTGTAGCACCAAGTTTTTTCCTCTATTTTTATGTGTTCACCCTTCCTTAGGTTGAAAGGAAGTTGTGTGATACACATGCAATTTTGAATAAAAAAGAGCCCACTCTTTTGGATCATAAAACTATAGAAGAAGATGCATCTACTCAACAGCTATAAGGACCTTGCTTTTCTTTCATCTTGCCTTGTTTTTCCATAATTTCTTGTTTTATTTGACTTATTTGGATTATTAAATTACTAAGAATCATATCTTATCATAATTAACATATATGTTTTAAATTACGGGGAGAATTTACACTCAGTTTGGTAAAGAAAAACTTTTAAAGTCGTGGACTTAAAAATTATACCTTAGTGACTCCATTGATTGGTTAAATTGATTAATGAACATGGGATTCATCATTGGGTTAGATCACTTTTAAAGTTGTGGACTTAAAAAAGTGTACCTTTATTGGGTTTCTTTAACATCTTGCATGGTCGATAGGACCACTTTAGCCCTAGTATTGGATCATTGCTATTGGTTTAGGTTGGAAACCGCAGACGATGTGGTATTTTGGGTAGGGTTGTAGGTTGATTCATTCCCTTAGAGGCCGATTTATGTTTATGTTGCCTAATGTGGGTTCTTTGTATGTGATTTTGGGCTAGTTTAGTTAATGGAATACCCTAAAGTGACATTGTTTTGGGCTAAAATGCAATTTGGCCTTAACAAAGCCTATACATGTGCAATCACTTTTTGTCTAGGATCTTTTCATGCATTCTCGAGTTAGTGAAACAATAATAGAGCTAGAAAAAGTCTATCTAGATGGAGAAGTTCCTACATGTTGGTGATTTAGCTGAATTTCTGACTATAAAGTCAATAATTTTCTTCCTAACATTGTTTATCACAAATCAATATAAGTTATTCCATCTCTTCCCATATTTTTTGGTGTTTTATCTCTCTTCTTTCTGGCGTTCCATGGTGAAAATGTAATCTTTTCTCCTAATATCTCTCATTTTTCCTTATATGGCCTAGCTAAAGATAGAGCAAGAAAAGGTGAATTTTTAGGCCACGTGAAGATATTCAGAGTTAGGGTTTTGTATTTGATGATTGGAGATCATGTTCTTCACCTAAGGAGGGTGGTTTTAGCCTCCATTTCATATTATTAGAGATGCAATTACTACAAGAAATCATCAAATATCACTCTTTATATGTTAGATGACATACATATGGCATTTTATGGGGTTTTTATATATAGCTAAGTATATTCAAGATTATCACCCTCTTTATATTTTCATTCAATTCTAGGACAAAAATGATGAACTTTCTTCTATCACATTGCTGACATTTTCAAATTTTACTTATATCTTGCCTAGAAATGGCCTATCATCATCATCATGAATGAAGCCTCAATTCCAACTGTGTTAAGGTCTTTTTCATGGATCATTTTCAATTTAGGGAATAGAAAATGCAACAAAATAAGTTCTTTTTGAGAATCCTTTCTGTAGGATCCACCAAATGCTACAAATGTAGATCATGGTTTACAAGTTTATACCTTATTGTAGAATTTTCAACAATTGAACTTATATTACTCAGTGTAGATCTAGACCTTCTAATCTATGTCTCTTTCTAATCTTACCAGGTCAAAAATCAAAATCCATTTCTAATGTCTCTAAAACTCTTTTCCCCATGAATATTCAATTACATTTTTCCTCGCAAAAATACATATCTTTTAGATAATAATGGAGGATAGTCATTAACTAATGCATTTTCTTTCCCCTCCATTATTTTATTTGACATTTAACAAAAATCTACCTTTCTAATATTTTCCTTTAGAACATCCATTAAATATCCATAAAATCAAAATATAGGCTTCATCCAGTCTAGGAAGCCCGACAAATCAGAGCCATCCTCCAAGTGCCACACGATGGGTTGTCTCATTTAAAAACCTCAAAACCTAAAATTTACCTACAAAAGACCCCCACATCCATCGTACTTCACACCCTTTTAGTCGCTTTTAAAGATAAAGAACACACTATTTTCCCCTTTTATTTTCTATTGCACATGACCAGAGGATACTCCTTGGACCCAACTATCCTATTAATCCATGTATGCTGCTCAATAATTATTGTTTTCTCTTATATGTTGATATATGTTGTTAGTTGATTTATAACTATTGATATGTACACACTCTTTCTTAAATATTAGATCTTACTTTACTAAATATCTCTCATCTCTCTCTCTTTTCCTTTGCATCAATCCCCACTTCCCATGATGGATCTCCACCATAGGAGGTCCTGAGATGATTTGGACCACAACACACCTAAGAATTAGGATCTTTAATTCTATGATAGGAAATCCATGACTGTCTCTAGCTAGAAGGTTTGCCTACAAAAAATGTTTCCTTTTTATCTTTTATGTCATTTTCTTTAACAATAACCTTGATCGCCTTTTTTAATCATATATGTCTAGAAAAGAATGCAATACCTTTATTAAAAGAGACGTGGATGCCAAAACCTTCCCCACTCATAAAAGTATCATTGAGTCTGGCCTCTAAAATCATATATACTTTCTTTATCCGCCCTTGGATGGAATAAAAATCATATCTTTTGTGTTTTCCCCCTGATTTAAACACATACCTCCATATTCCTTTCTTTAAAAGTAAAATCAGGTGACAGTTCTGAGAGGTTTTCTGATTTATCATTTTCCTTTATATCTGTGTTGTTTCGAGCGATCGCAAGATCATCCCCGCCATGATGATTTTTTGGGATGGAACACACTCACTCAACATAAATTCATTATGAATGATAATTTTATGGTTGATTATGAAGTTATTTTTTACAATTTTCTACATTTCTCACATTTTCCACATGTTATCCTATTTCACCTTTTTGTATTTTTTCACATTTTTGCATATTTAATCCCTTCATTTTCACCCAGTTTGGGGCTTCTTGGATAAAAATATTCTTGTTAGAGTAAAATTGCAATTGTTTCATAAATTTTTTTGTTAAGCCTTATTCATGAATTGTACAGTTGAATTATCGTGATTAATATATTCCTTTTCTCCATGAATATTTAGGGGTCTTTTTCCTCACAAAAAGTACATATCTTTGGATAATAAAGAATGATAATTCTAAATTTATACACTTCCTCTCTCCTTTATTATTTTATTTACTTTTATTTGAAATCTTCCTTTGTTATGATTTTCTTTAAAATATTGTTAAAATATCTATAAAATTTCAAAATATACATTATCCAACTTGGGGCACCTGACAGACCAGAGTCATCTGCAACATGCCACGTGGAAGGTTTCCTTAATCCATGGGACACTCCTAGAGACACATCAATGCAATCAACCACCTCATCCAAATCTTCTAGGTGGAAACTTTGAACGCCAAAATATACCTGTATATACCCCACCATATCCATTATATTCTGGGGCCCTTATATATACCCCACCATATCCACTATATTTTGGGCCCCTTTCGTCTCTCCTAAATACTGATAACAAACTACTATCATCTTTTATTATCTACATGTGATCAAAGGATCCTTTTTCTGATATCAGCTGCCCTATAATTCTGATAGGATTTTTAAACAACTACTAATTTCTCTACTATGTTAATAACTATTGATATCTAAACATCATTTTCAAATGTCTAGATCGTGAAAACTACACACTAAAAAACTAGGACCTTTATTATGCTGAAAAAGCGAAACCATCTCTAGCACAAAATGTTCTTCAACAAAAATTAAAATTTTAATGTTTTCTACAATTTTTCTTAACAAAAACTCGATAACAGTTATTGTTCCTAGATATTTAAAAAAGGATGCAATATCACTATCAAGAAAGATAATTTCATGGATCCATTCTTAACCCAATCCCAATCCCAATCCCACTGCCTTGATAGTGACAAAGAGATTGAAGCGTCCATCTCTCAGTGGCCCAAAAGGATCCCACACGCTGGCATATACAATAAGAAACAATAACTCTTAAAATAGGAAATTAAAAGAACAAACAAACCCAAAAATAATATTTTGTAGATTTATCCTTGTCATCAGAGTATATCAAGTGTTGAAGTGATCTAGTCAATGTTCCATTTGTTTTTCCTAAAATGAAGAAAATCATGACACAATCAATGCAATTTCATGGTACGCTATAAAAAACAAGTAGAACATTTTATAGAAAATTAGTACACTTGGAAGGATGTATATTGAAGAAGTATCACAAATGATTTTCTAAAACCAATATTTATTTGACAATATGTTTATTTAGAAGAATTCAATTTTCATTACAATTTCCCATTATGCTGATTCAAGAAGCATGCTTATATTTTTTATGTGTCTCCATCCCCCAAACAAGATGGGGGAGGTCACTAGGATCCTTATCTCCATGTGAGGTAGGAGTTCAATCGACATGTACAAGATTTGAGATCATTTGGCAGGTACAAGTTCCACCCTCTGAATGAGGAGGGCACTTATACTCAGTATCAACATTATCATAATTCGAGCAGTTATAATTAGGCAATATCATTTATGTTTTCAAGTTTGTCTCAAAATATAATATAGAAAAAATGAAAGCCTAATCAATAAGGAATAGTAGCTCAACCAAGTATATAGCCAAGTATACAATCACGAGCTACATAAAAGGTATCTTCAATACAATCAAGGAGGAGATATAATAGCATACCTTTCACCAAAGATTTAGAGTACAAATCTCAACAAGTAATAGGTAGACCCTTTAAGTGAGATCCAAAATCAACAAGATTGGATCAAGGGTCAAGATCATGACGTTCAAAGGATCATGTTTCAATATTTGAGATTAGGGTTACACTTTCCTATGTCAACCTTAGGGTTAGGTCATCCACTTATAAACAATAATATTTCAGAATGTCCTACATATTCAAGTGTCAAGATTATTTATAATATGAATGACCTACCTAGGTGTTTTAGGAACATATGTTAACCCTAATTGTTATCATCATTATCCAAGTCATTATCGTCATCATGATGAATCAACATCATTGGTGTTCAACACTAGAGCATGTTCCAATTGATATCCAAGTAAACTCATAGATCAAATATTAGGTCTAATGATCAAGGGTTTCATAAGATTTAGATCCATCATCATAATATTAAGGTTAATCATTTTTTCAATATGCATGATTCATATTATAGGGTAGACGAGTCACAAGATCAGATTTAAATTCTTATTTAGTCAAGTATGCTTTTTCTGTTCCAAAATAATCATCATAATCAAGTATTAACAATTTCTAAAGATTATTCATGATTATTGATTCATTTGACAAATTAAATAAGAAAGAGATCAAAGTCTAGGGATATCAATGAGAATCATTTGGAATCAGGTCTCAAAAGTATTTTTAAACAATCCATTGGATTTTCCCTTTCAAAATTTACTACTTGTTCATAATATTTGGAGATAAGAATCAAAAGATGTGATTTTTTTTCAAGATGAAGCAATAAATTTGAATATTGAGTAGAGGAGGAGGAAAAATTATCAACTAGGAAAAAAGTGGTTTTTGATCTTGTTGGTCAACTTTGACCACCTTGGAGGATTGGTGGATGAGGGTGTGGTGACCTCTCAAGCACGTGCGCTACTAAGGGAAGAAGGAGTAGTGGTTGTGAGACTTCACGTACTGTTGATCTTGGATCTGATCAAACTCTAACCGTGATCTAACAACTCACCACGCCTGCTCAGGCCCACACATAGGGTGGCAGCACCGTGGAGGAGTGGTGGTTGGAGAAAATAGGTGCAAGTAGAAGAGGATAGGAGGGAGAGATCTAGGGTGTCGTTGGTCTTCGTAGGTCCATTACAGATTTAGGGGTAGGGTTTTTATAGGTTATTGGGGCTAGGTTTTAGGGTTATCCTAGGAGTCACAGAGCCATGGTAGATTCTATGAGAGAAGCTCCTGATTTATCTCAAAATGAACTAATTCAGGGGGAAAAAGGGCTCATTCAGTTTGGATTGGTGGGGCGAGTGATTCTAATTGATTTGATTTTCAAAATGGGTCGCAACTTGGTCAATTGCACTTGCAGCCACCCAATCTCCTCTCTGTTAATTGTGAGAGGTAGGGGATGACCCTGTGACCTCTCAATTAGGGCCCTGATCCATGGGAGCATGATCGAAGGGTCAGGGATCACTCCCAAGCCTAGAAGCAGATCACTAACTTGGCACAGGTCAAATAAAAAGCAAAATAAAAGGGGTTTTATCATATAACTTCAAAAATTCATAGAAATTAGTAGGAAAGTTCGATTGGAGTGAAATTTGGATCATAACTTAAAAAAATGTGAGGAATCCTTAGAAAACCTTTGAGGACTAGAAGATAAAGTTTGATGGAAAAATATACTTCTTTGATGAAGTAACAATTTAACCTAATTTGGGGTGTCACAATGTGTATAAAATTCACATTGGTCATCATATTTCGAATTCGAGTATCATTAATGATCAATTAGCTAAGAAAAATAATTTGAGGTCAAGAATGAACATAAAGAGGGCAAACAAGTAATTATTCAAAATTATGCAAAAATGCACTTTTTCACATCCTTGTCCCCAAAATTCAAAACAACCTCAAAATTGGGAGTATTCAATCCAAGTTGTATCCTCAAATAGTAGAGTATCCTCAACTATATAATCAAAATCATGTTCTCATTATTATCACCTCATCAACAGTCTTGTGAAATCTTGCATTGATCAATATAGAGGTTAAAAGGTCATAGTTCACTTTTCACCAATTGAGTTTACTTTCAAATCATGTCTCTATGTTGGGAGAGAATTGGGATCAAGAGTCGAGATTATACATCATGAATTAATTGGGGTCATGTACTAACCAACTCACGGCTCAAGAGTCAAGATTCAAATATTCACATTTTGGTTTCCAAAAGTGCAAGTCTAGGGTTTTGATTCCTGTCCATACCATAGGTATGATCATCCACCCATAAATAATAATCTAGAAATATTTCAAAAATTTTGATATCAATTTCTTCATCAAGTATATTTGAGCTGGGTGGTTGATTCAGACCTAGGTCATTTTTAGGAAATTAACCCTATGCATATAACCATCCTAAAAAATCATAACTGAGTCAAAAACTTCAAGATCTGAGTATTAGGGTGGGTGATCTTAAGGTCCACATGGTGATTGTAATCTTGTTCTAAGATTTTGTACATCAATATCGAGAGTTGGAGTTTAGACATCAAGATCATATGTATATATATTTCTAAAGCTAGGTTTATATTCCTATTTAGACCTTAGGGGAAATCACTCATCTATATTCAATTTTAAGCAACAATATTCAAGCAATATTAGAGAAACATATCAAGATTTCATTATCATGGTATCCAAGTTTAATGAATGATCTAGACCTAGGTCTGTCTAAGAAGTCAACCACAACTAAAGTCAACATTATCATATTTTAGGATCGTCATTAAATCAATATTCAAGAATGAGTATCAATATTGTAACACCCCTAACCTGGGTTATGACCTAACCCTAGATGTTTTGCTTAAGTAAGTTGCTTACAAACTTGTTATTATCATTTGAAAAGAAATTAAGGCCTTTGTGAAGTTTATTTTCAAATTGAGCTTATATGCAAACTATGTGTGTATTATATGACAATCTAAGTGAAAAGTGCAATTCACCCAAGAAGAAGGGTTATACTGCAAATGTTACATGTTGAATGTATTCTAAGTGTTATTAATGTCATAAAAGAGAATATGATGCTAAGTGGTGGCTTGTGCAAACCCTAAAATTCTAAGTGAAAACTTGTGTAAATAATGCTAAGTGTTTGGTGCATCAATTGTAGTACAAATTGCAATATATATACAAATGTAGGGTTAATGTGCAATTACCACTTCTAGATTGTTCTTACTTTTACCTAGTATTATCTAGGGGAGAGAGAAAGAAGGAGCCAACATTTTTGAAGCATCTTAAAGTGTTATCACTCTTAAAATATGAGAAGACGAAGAGGAATGTATAAGTTGAAAGCTATACATATGAACATATCAAGTTGTGGACTTAGAAGGAAGTCCCTATCGGCCATAGAGACATAAGGAGGTCATCCTATCCTTTTGATGAGTCTTAGTTTGATTCATGGCGGGCAAGATACTTCAAAGAAGAAATAAAGCATCGAATTGCAACTTGTCTTGGAAAAGATGGAGTTGAATATTATAAAATAGTTAGTGGAAAATGACTTTCCCTAGAAGACAACTCAAGAGCAGAAACTTATCTCTTATATTATCCTTGGACTTTTATTTTTGCATGGTAAGAAAATAGTGGCATGCATGCAAGAATATGTTTCGACCTTGCATGGCTAGGTGGCATGAAGTAACTTAGGCTAATGACACCTATTACACTCTTTTCTATAAACCTCAACTATAAATACCTTGACCTTCACTCGTTGGTGAGATTTTTAGATCTTGAAAGTACCCTTCCCTATTGTATCGTGCAATACTCTCTTATATCACCCATAGTGAGGAAGAGTTGAGTGGTGAAGCTTGATATCGGCCAAGGAGAAGAGATATCGGCCAAAGTGGGTCTTAGCAACCAAGTGAGGAGATATCGCCCATTTGGATTGGTGATATCATATAAGAGCTAGGTGTCCAAGTCTTGAAGTTAGGAGAAGGTTCATCTTAAACCTTAGAACGTATAGAGTTGAAGCTTGAAGCTTGGAAGCTACTTGAGAGGTGGGTTATATAACATGAACCCTTCAATATTATTTTCTTCTCTTTTATATTATTCAACTTGTTGATTATTTGCAAATTTGGATTTCCTTTGATCAATTCATCTAATCACGAGTTCCAATAAGTAATTAGGACAGTTCTACATGGTTTTGAATTAGTTAATAATCTTGAGGTTGATGATGATGATATCATCATTTGAACAACTCGATATGGGTTGTAGACTCTTGAAACCCGATATGGGCTGAAGGCTTGTGAAAACTGATATGAAATCTGATATAGAGATTTGCCCGATATGAAGGTAGGTCATATAATTTAGATAAGTCCTATGAACTATATAGAGGGTTCTTATGTATCACCTTGTACATGATACAAAGGTAAAACAATACTAGTGCATGATATGAGTAAAACCCTAGGAACCCGATATGTTATTGTTCTTTGAAACTCAATATACACCCCATTACTTTGTGTGGATGATGATCAACTTAGTATCGTTGAGTTCAAGGTTCTTATCTAACATGGGAACACGATATGGTAGACAATATGGGCACAAGATACGGTAACAAGATATCACTTAATGTGAGTACCTGATATGGTGAACCAATGAGGTGTAACCCGATATGATACCTAGGATAGGTAAACCAATATGATTGTTAACATAGAAACACAATATGGCAACATGATACCACTTAATGTAGGAACACGATATGGTGAAATCCAAGATGATATCCAATAGGGTAATCTGAGATGACAACCCAAGAGGCAACCCGATATGATGGAAAACTGATATGAAAGTTTAGAATGAAAACTAATATGATAAACTAAGGTAGAGAACTAATATAATATTATCTTGAATGATTTAGGGTAAAGATATAATGGCATGATAGATATAGTGTACTCTAGTACATGATATGAGGACCCAATACACCCCTATACCCGATATGAGAATAATGGTCTAACCTATACATGATATATTGTTGACTTAAGATGAGAAAAGTTAAAGTGATACCTAACCCAATTTGACTATACAAAATGGTGATAAGGATATGCCCTATACCTGATATGAGGATGTGGTTTCACCACATGATTAAAATGGATATTTATTAATATGATATCTACATCTTCAAATACAATAGAATAACATTATCAATCACGCTACTCGATATGGTAGACATGCTCTTATTTATCAAGCTTGCCTAAGTGATGTATATGATTAATGCAATTTTGAGATACAATAAGTTTAAAGAGATGAATTAAGTTATCTACATCCTAGTGGGGATGAGAGAGAAGCTAAGGTTGGAAAGATAATTAGGTAATTAACATTTGATATAACTCCTGAGATGATTGGAGTATGAGTTAGGGCATATCTTTGCTAATGAAATCTTGAAACCCTAATTGATTGATTAAAATCCTAATTCATAAGGGAGGATGTGTTCTTTAGCTTTTCATGGTTAACACATGTGTTTGAAATTGTTGATAACATTATATGAAAACCATACAAGTATCTTGAGGCAATATGCATGGCTAAGTAAGAAGCTATTTTGTTATATGATATAGATTCAATGAGCTATGTGGACTATGTGGATAAATACCTTGGTCTGATGACATAGAGGTAATGATCATCTGCTAAGTGGTGATGGTACTCAGTGATGAATTAACGGTTTGAATACCCAAGTATGATGATGACAAGAGATTCAGTTTCTAAGTGATCTATGTGTTTCAATAAATATGAAAGTATCTGATAAATGCAATTATGATTTTCTTTGTAGCATTTGATATAATTCTTGCTTGTAACTTGATTTATGCTAAAAGATATAGTAATGCACTTAATTAAACAAGACAAATATTATCATATAGTTGCCCAGACCATAGATCCATTCAGTGTCAGCAATTGCTGAATGATGAAACGAGTTTTACTCGGAATGCATATTTTTGAATATGTGATAAAAATTAGGGTTCTCAGTGAACTCCCAAACTAAATAAGGGTGCTCAGTGGACTCCCCAAATACATCAGGTTGCTTAGTGTACTTCTTGATAAAATTAAAACATGATCTCTCAGTGGTCATCTTGATAAACCGGGAAAGCTAAGTGGTCTTCTCCCGAAGAGAGTACATGCTACGGTGGTAACTCTATAGAGAAGATGCCGCTATACCTCGACATAGCTAATTACAGCAGATACCAGATGTCATGCTAAACTTGTGTGTTCTCGTACTGACTGAGAAAGGTGAGGTCTTGACAGCTGGCTCTGCCATTGACGTTGTATGGTACCGATTTTGACTTACTAGTGGTCAGTTGGAGTATGAGCGGTATATCTCATCTCCTCTGGGCATAAGTATGGATGTGAACATGTAATCAACCGTGTAGTGTATTTGCTTAAGGATCAAATACGGAAACATTGGTCGATGCCTTAGTACTTCCATACATCTTAGTAGACAGATGTTATACATGTTCTTCATATTCCTTTTCAAGAAAAAGATGATTTTATAGATCTGTTATCAATATCTATGCTTTGCACTTAAAAATATATCTATTAGACAAATGGAATATCTACAATTCAGTTTTATATTATATCCCGTGATAATAATATTGTTGGTTGAGAGTTATATCTCTCGCTGGGACAATAGTCTCACCCCGTGGGATCCATAATTTTTAGGTGGACGTGGACGAGGGACTAGGAACCAGACTGCAAAAAAAGGATCGTATCAACAAGGACAACAGTAGTATCTCAGGTTGAGTATCCTGTCTATCAGGGTTTTGTAGATATAAGTCTATGTGTCGTCTTTGTACTCTCAGGTCCTTGGGAGATAGTTCTTAGTGGTTTTTACAAACGACTTGCGATTTTGGTTTTCTTATCTCGGGGTTTTTATGTTGCTCTTGTGTATATTAAAGTAAAGCAACTGATACTTGTTATCCTCGAGAAGAGACGAAATACTGAATGTACGATATGAACCACATGTATATAAGGCTTTGGTTCCTTGTGTAAGATTTGCTGGGAAAAGGATCTATGTGCAAAACGGTTTTAATTTTTAGTGATTTTTGTTAATTCTGTTGTTTATGATAATTCAACAATTTTTACTAGTGATGGCTTGATTTGTAATCGGGTCATCAGAAAGTTTTGGTATCAGAGCCTAAGGTTTGTTGAGTCTACAGAGACATAGGATTAAGTTTGTTGAGTCTGTTCTAGTGTCCTTAAGTATATCTTATTATAAATTCTCCTCATACAAGAGAAGAAGAAAGATTAAAAGATGGCTGGAACACATGAAGAACACACTACTGAGAGTAGTGTTGCTGCACCAGGTGGTGGTGGAAGGGATCAGGCTAGAGAAGAACCAGTGCCTGAGAATCCCCAACCTGACCAAACTCTTTTAGAAAACCCAACTTTTCATGCTCTTTTTGGGCAGATCATGAATACGGTGATGCACATGGCTGACCGAATACCAGTACCATCCCCTAGGACATCAGGGTCTAGTGAGAGACATGGATCTGGTAAGACTTTTGAATGGTTACGCCAGGTAGGAGCCACTGAATATGCTGGAACAACTGACCCAACAAATGCAAATTTATGGCTTACTGAGATAGAGAAAGCCTTTAGGATCCTTGATATCCCAGAAGCTGATAAGGTTAAGCATGTTGTATATCTTCTAAAGGGAAGCGCTGGCCATTGGTGGGCCATTGAAGAAGAGAAAAGACCAGGTGTTGAGATCGAATGGCAGGAATTCCGACAAGAGTTTGTCAGTAGATACATTCCTAAGACTTATCTTGATGAGTAGATTTCACAGTTTGAGCAGATTAGACATGGAACAATGAAGGTTAGTGAGTATGAAGCTATGTTTATGGAGCTTCTGTAGTTTTATCCACACATGGCCACCACAGATGATGAGAGAGTTTGGTGTGTCGAGAAGGGTCTGAATGCTGAATTGACTACACCTATATCTGCTTTAGAGAATAGAGAGAGGTTTGCCACCTTTGTGGAGTCAGTTAGACAGATAGAGAGGTGTGTGATAGAGAAATGAGAGGTGAATAGTAGGAAGGAACCTACATAGTTTCAGAATCAGAGGTTTGGTAGTTTTAAGAAACTAAGGTTTACTGCACTTGTGGAACCCCAAAGGTTCAATACTCAGACACAGTGGACATCTAGCTGAGGTAGAGGTCGTAGTTTTCTATCAGGTGGAGCCCAGAGCTCAGCATCAATGTCAGTGACAGGATGGCCTAAGTCACAATGGGATATCAAAGTCTGCTACAGGTGTAGGTAGACATGGCAAGTGATAAAGGATTGTCCAGTTAGGGACGTGGAAGTAACCCAACCACCGAGGCAGAGTCAACAAGGCTCTCAGAGACAATAGTTTAGTACTGGCACTCGAGGATGTGGACAAGTGTCTCGGGAAGGATCATCTGTGTCGGTCAATATAGGACAAGGTCGGAAATAGGAAATGGCAAGATTCTATGCTATGAATCAGTCGAAGGTAGTGGTTAACCCACAAGTTGTGACAGGTCAGATGGAATTATTTCATTCTGATATGTCTTCATCCTATTTTGTATCTGTTTTGATTGATCTGGGTGCTACACATTCCTTTATCACTTGAGAAGTGATTCATGACTGTAATATGATTGTTAACACTAGAAATGATAATATGTTACTAGAAACTCCATTAGTTAGATCTGCGATGTTGCGGGAGGTGTGCTCTCCCTGTGTACTTTCTTTCTCAAAACACAACATTAAAGTGGATCTTATACCACTTGAAATGCATGGGTTTGATGTAATTCTCTAGATGGATGCCTTACAGAATTATAAAGTTGTCTTGGATTGTGGTTCCAAGCAGGCTATGTTCAGACGCAGTGATAAGACATGGGTTTTTAGGGAGAAAGAAAGATTCTCCCAACCTGTCTAGTGTTAGCTATGGTAGCAAAGAAGTTGATGATACAAGGATACTTTGCATTCTTGGTACATGTGGTAGATACCAGAATAAATAGCCCTAGTCTCTCTAAAGTTCTAGTTGTCAAGGAATTCAAGGATGTGATTCCCGAAGAACTTCCATGTGTTCCTCCACCTCGAGAGATTGATTTCAAGATTAATTTTGTTCTAGATACACAACCTATAGCCCAAACCCCTTATAGGATGGCACGAGCTGAAATGGTAGAACTTAAGAAATAGTTGTAGGAGTTACTTGAGAAAGGTTTCGTACGACTGAGTACTTCTCTATGGGGTGCTCCAGTTCTTTTCGTTAAAAAGAAAGATGGGTCTATGAGACTATGCATAGATTATAAATAGCTTAATAAGGTGACTATTAAGAACAAATATTCTTTACCAATGATTGATGATCTGTTTGACTAGCTGCGAGGTGCAACGGTGTTCTCTAAGATTGATCTAAGGTCAAGATATCATCAATTATGTATCAAGGAAAGTGACATACCTAAGTCAGCTTTCAGGACAAGGTATGGTCGTTATGAGTTCATTGTTATGTCATTTGGACTAACTAATGCACCACCTGCATTCATGGAGTTGATGAATAGAATATTCTGGCCTTTTCTTGATCAGTTTGTAGTAGTTTTCATAGATGACATCCTGATATACAATAGAGACAGTCAACAACATGAACAACATCTTAATTAAGCTTTGACCTTGTTGATACATCATAAGTTATATGCTAAGTTTAGCAAGTGCGAGTTCTGGTTATCAGAAGTATCTTTTCTTGGACACGTTATATCTACTTCAAGTATTCGTGTTGATCCTAAGAAAGTAGAATTTGTTGTGGAGTGGGAACAACCTAAGACACCAATTGGGGTTCGCAGTTTTCTAGGCTTGGTAGGATATTATAGAAGGTTTATCAAAGACTTCATCTCTATAGCATTACCTTTAACTAGGTTGACCAGGAAGGAAGTTCCTTTTGTCTGGAATGACAAATGTCAGCATTCTTTCCAGATGTTGAAAGAAAAATTGACTAGTGCACCTGTGTTAGTTCTACCCGAGCAGGGAAAGGGATGCACAGATCATAAAAACTTAAAATACATTTTCTCACAGCATGAGAAGAATATGAGACAATCTCGCTGGATGGAGTTAATCAGGGACTACAATTGTACAATTGATTATCATCCAGGAAAAGCCAATGTAGTGGCTGATGCACTTAGTAGAAAATCCTCGTCTCCACCCACAAAAAAGCACAATTGAATTCTTTAGTATGTTGTAAGAGGAATATGCTTGTCTCTTTGAGACAGATGAATGTGTAGTTAGAAGTATCTTTGTTAGCAGGGTTGTTAGCTGAGATGCATGTGAAACCCACTCTAAAGGAACAGATTAAAGAGGCACACCAAGTTGATATTGTGATTCAGCAGATTAAGTCAGAGTTGGGCAGTGAGAAATTGGACGGTTTCCATGAGTCAAAAGATGGCTTAGTTTGTTACCATAGTAGAATGATAGTTCCTGATAGTAATAACTTAAGAAAATTAGTTATGGAGGACTCTCACTCATCATGTATGCAATGCATCTAGGTAGCACCAAAATGTATCACAACTTAAAAGATATGTATTGGTGGCCCGGTTTGAACAAAGATGTAGTTGAGTTCGTTATGCAATATTATGTGTGTCAGTAGGTTAAAGCAGAACACCAAAAGCATATGAGAATGTTACAACCCCTACCTATACCTCAGTGGAAATGGGATCATGTGCCAATGATCTTTGTGGTTGGTTTTCCTAGGACAACCAAAAGTGACGATTCCATTTGGGTGATAATGGATACGATGACTAAGATAGCACATTTTCTTCTTGTCAAAACAACCTACACTGCTGAGAAGCTTGTACATATTTACATATATGAGATAGTGCAATTGCACGGAGTTCTAGATATGATTGTATCTGATACAGGTCCCCAGTTCACAAGTCTTTTTTGGGAATGATTACATAAAGCCTTGGGTACACACTTGAAGTTTAGTACAAACTTTCATCCTCAGACAGATGGGCAGTCTGAAAGGACTATACATATCTTGGAGGACTTATTTAGAGCATGTGTTCTTCAGTTTGTGGAGAGTTGTGATTTATACTTAAGCTTGATTGAGTTTTCTTATAATAATAGTTATTAGGAAAGTATTGATATGGCACCATATTGAACATTATATGGTAGACGTTGTAGATCTCCGTTATGTTGGTTTGAAACTAGAGAATACCAACTTCTGGGTCATGAGTTAGTACAACAAACAAGTGAAAAGATTAAAGTTATACAACGATAGTTGAAGGATGCACATGATAGATAGAAGTCTTATGTCGATAAACATCATAAACCTTTAGAATTCCAAGTTGGAGACAGACTGTATCTCAAGGTCTCTCCTTGGAAAGGTGTTCTCATATTTGGGAAGAAAGGTAAGTTAGCCCCTAGATTTATGCGACCTTGCCCAGTGATGGCACATATCGGAAAAGTAGCTTATATATTGGAGTTTCCACCTGAACTACATAGACTACATCCAATGATTCATGTGTCTATGCTGAGGAAATGTCATCCCGATACAGAGATGGTGCTACAACCTGTAGAGGTTGAATTGAACGAAGATATATCCTATATGAAAGGCCCTATGATGATTCTTGACAGTAGAGTCAAGAAGTTGAAGAAGAAAGATATAATTCTTGTGAAAGTTCTTTGGCATCACCGTAGTGTTGAAGAAGCCACATGAGAGTTAGAGGAAGAGATGAGGAAGAAATCCCCTTCTCTTTTCTCTTGAGATTTCGGGGACAAAATCCTTCTTTTAGGGGTTGATAATTTATGGCCTAACCCTAGATGGTTTGCTTAAGTAAGTTTCTTACAAACTTGTTCTTATCTTTTGAAAAGAAATTAAGGTATTTGTGAAGTTTATTTTCAAATTGAGCTTATATGAAAACTATGTGTGCATTAAATGATAATCTAAGTGAAAAGTGCAACTCACCCAAGAAGAAGGGTTATACTGCAAATGTTACATGTTGAATGTATTCTAAGTGTTATTAATATCATGAAGGAGAATATGATTCTAAGTGGTGGCTTGTGCAAATCCTGAAATTCTAAGTGAAAACTTGTGTAAATAATGCTAAAGTGCTTGGTGCTTCAATTGTAGTACAAATTGCAATATATATACAAATGTAGGGTTAATGTGCAATTACCACTTCTATATTGTTCTTACTTTTACCTAGTATTATCTAGGGGAGAGAGAAAGAAGGAGACAACATGTTTGAAGCATCTTAAAGTGTTAGCACTCATAAAATATGAGAAGACTAAGAGGAATGTATAAGTTGAAAGCTATACATATGAACATATTGAGTTGTGGACTTAGAAGGAAGTCCCTATCGACCATAGAGCCATAAGGAGAGCATCCTATCATTTTGTTGAGTCTTAGTTTGGCCCATTTCAGGCAAGGTACTTCAAAGAAGAAATAAAGCATCGAATTGCAACTTGTCTTGGAAAAGATGGAGTTGAATATTATAAAATATTTAGTGGAAGAAGACTTTCCCTAGAAGACAACTCAAGAGCCAACTCTTATCTCTTATAATATCCTTAGACTTTTATCTTTGCATGGTAAGATAATAGTGGCATGCATGCAAGAATATGTGTCAACCTTGCATGGCTAGGTGGCATGAAGTAACTTAGGCTAATGACACCTATTACACTCTTTTCTATAAATCTCAAGTATAAATACCTTGACCTTCACTTGTTGGTAAGATTTTCAGATCTTGAAAGTACCCTTCCCTCTTGTATCGTGCAATACTCTCTTGTGTCACCCATAGTGAGGAAGAGTTGAGTGGTGAAGCTTGGTATTGGCCAAGGAGAAGAGATATCAGCCAAAGTGGGTCTTAGCAACCAAGTGAGGAGATATCGCCCATTTGGATTGGAGATATCGTGCAAGAGTTAGGAGTCCAACTCTTGAAGTCTGGAGAAGGTTCATCTTCAACCTTAGAATGTGTAGATTTGAAGCTTGAAGCTTGGAAGCTACTTGAGAGGTGGGTTATATAACTTGAACCCTTCAATATTATTTTATTCTCTTTTATATTGTTCAACTTGTTGATTATTTGCAAATTTGGATTTCCTTTGATCAATTGATATAATCATGAGTTCCAATAAGTAATTAGGATAGTTATCCATGGTTTTGAATTATTTAATAATCTTGAGGTTGATGATGACGATATCATTATTTGAACAACATGATATGGGTTGTAGACTCTTGAAGTGCGATATGGGTTGTAGGCTTGTGAATACTGATATGAAATCTGATATAGAGATTTGCCCGATATGAAGGCAGGTCATATAATTTAGATAAGTCCTATGAATGATATAGATGGTTCCAATCTATCACCTTGTACATAATACAAAGATAAAACAATACCCTTGCAGGATATGAGTAAAACCCTAGGAACCCGATATGTTATTGTTCTTTGAAACTCAATATACACCCCATTACTTTATGTGGATGAGGATCAATTTAGTATCCTAGAGTTCACAATTATTATCTAACATGGGAACACAATATGGGCACACGATATGGTAACAAGATATCACTAAATGTGGGTACCTGATATGGTGAACCCATGAGGTGTAACCTGATATGTCACCTAGAATAGGTAAACCAATATGATGGTTAACATAGAAACATGATATGGAAACATGATACCACTTAATATAGGAACACGATATGGTGAAGTCCAAGATGATATCCAAGAGGGTAATCTGATACAATAACCCAACATGAAATCTGAGTTGACAACCCAAGAGGCAACTCGATATGATGGAAAACCAATATGAAAGTTTAGAATGAAAACTGATATGATAAACTAAGGTAGAGAACTAATATAATATTATCTTTAATGATGTAGGGTAAAGCTATAATGGCATGCCTGATATGGTGTACTCTAGTACATGATATGAGGACCCAATACACCCCTATACCCGATATGAGAATAATGGTCTAACCTATACATGATATAATGTTGACTTAAGATGAGAAGAGTTAAAGTGATACCTAACCCAATTTGACTATACAAAATGGTGATAAGGATATGCCCTATACCCAATATGAGGATGTGGTTTCACTTCATGATTAAAATGGATACTTGTTAATATGATATCTACATCTTCAAATACAATAGAATAACATTATCAATCACGCTACTCGATATGGTAGACATGCTCTTATTTATCAAGCTTGCCTAAGTGATTTATATGATTAATGCAATTTTGAGATACAATAAGTTTAAAGAGATGAATTAAGTAATCTACATCCTAGTGGGGATGAGAGAGAAGATAAGGTTGGAAAGATAATTAGGTAATTAACATTTGATAAAACTCCTGAGATGAGTGGAGTATGAGTTAGGGCATAATGTTTGTTAATGAAATCTTGAAACCCTAATTGATTGATTAAAACCCTAATTCTTAAGGGAGAATGTGTTCTTTAGCTTTTCATGGTTAAGACGTGTTTGAAATTGTTGATAACATGATATGACAACCATACAAGTATCTTGAGGCAATAATCATGGCTAAGTAAGAAGCTATGTTGGTATATGATACAAATTCAATGAGCTATGTGGACTATGTGGATAAATACCTTGGTCTGATGACATAGAGGTAATGATCCTCTGCCAAGTGGTGACAGTACTCAGTGATGAATTAAGGGTTTGAATATCCAAGTATGATGATGACAAGAGATTGAATTTCTAAGTGGTCTATGTGTTTCAGTAAATATGAAAGTATCTGTTAAATGCAATTATTCTTTTCTTTATAGCATTTGATATAATTCTTGCTTATAACTTGATTGATTCTAAAAGATACAGTAATGCACTTAATTAAACAAGACAAATATTACATGTAGTTGCCCAGACCATAGATCCATTCAGTGTTAGCAATTGCTGAATGGTGAAATGAGTTTTACTCAGAACACATATTTTTAATATGTGATAAAAATTAGGGTGCTCAGTGAACTCCCTAACTAAATAAGGGTGCTTAGTGGACTCCCCAAATACATTAGGTTGCTTAGTGTACTTCCTGATAAAATCAAAACAGGATCGCTCAGTGGTCATCCTAATAAATCAGGAAAGTTAAGTGGTTTTCTCCCGAGGAGAGTACACACTACGAAGGCAACTCTATAGAGATGATGCTGATATACCTTGGCATAGCTAATTACAGCAAACACAATATGTCATGCTAAACCTAAGTGTTCTCGTACTGACTGAGAAAGGTGAGGTCTTGACAGCGGGCTCTGCCATTGACCTTGTATGGTATCGATTTTGACTTACTTGTGGTCGGTTGGAGTATGAGCAGTATATCTCATCTCCTCTGGGGATAAGTATGGATGTGAACATGTAATCAATCATGTAGTGTATTTGCTTAAGGATCAAATACAGAAACATTAGTTGATGCCTTAATACTTTCATACATCTTAGTAGATATATGTTATACATGTTCTTCATATTCCTTTTCCAGCAAAAGATGATTTTATAGATCTGTTATCAATATCTATACTTTGTACTTAAAAATATATCTATTAGACAAATGGAATATCTACAGTTTAGTTTTATATTATATGTAGTGATAATAATATTGTTGGCCGAGAGTTATATTTTTCACTGGGACAATAGTCTCACCCCGTGGGATCCACAATTTTTAGGTGGACGTGGACGAGGGACTAGGAACCGGACTATAGAAGAAGGACTGTATTAGCAAGGATTGCATTAGTATCTCAGGTTGAGTATGCTGTCTATTAGGGTTTTGTAGATAGAAGTCTATGTGTCATCTCTGTACTCTCAGGTCCTTGGGAGATAGTTCTTAGTGGTTTTTACAAACAACTTGAGATTTTAGTTGGCTTATCTCGGGGTTTTTATGTTGTTGATGTGTATATTAATGTAAAGCAACTGATACTTGTTATCCTCAAGAAGAGATGAAATACTGAATGTACAATATGAACCAGATGTATATAAGGCTTTGGTTCCTTGTGTAAGATTTGCTGGGAAAAGGATCTATGTGCAAAATAGTTTTAATTTTTAGTGAATTTTGTTAATTCTGTTGTTTATGATAATTCCACAATTTTTACTGGTGATGGCTTGATTTGTAATTAGGTCATCACAAATATTACCCTGGATTTAGCCTATTAACCTTCTATCAATCAATCCAAATTGGATGAAAGGGGATACCTTTCCAAACTCTAAATAATCAACAAGGTGACAATTTAGAGGTAGAAATAATAGGGATGCGACACCCTTTGCCAGACAAAGCGGGATTGCTCAAAATAGATCTAGTCAGCTATGGCCCTTAGCCCCACTCTAATCAGGGTATGGCCTGCAACCAATCATGTATCTCATATTATGGAGCTACGGCCCGCAGCCGCACTCTAAATAGGGTATGGCCCGTAGTCAATCATGTGAGGTTAGGACACAAGGAGATACCTCAACTTGCACCCCGCATATTCAACAATATGTGCTCCGAGTTAAACTCATTTCACCAATCATCAAGTGCTGACACTGAATGGATCTATGGCACAAGGCAAAACTATACTATTAGGTTCCACTTGATTAATTAGACCATTTTAAGTGTGTTTCAGCATCAATAAAGTTACAATGTACAAACCATAAACCAATTCTATGAAACAAACAAGGGCATAACACCTCACCAGGATATATTGGAACACGTAAAGTGTGAACTCATCACATTATAAATTGATGCTTGTCATTCACCATATGTCCATCATAAGGACCACATATCTTGGGGTAACAACCCCATCATCTCATCATTGAGGAAAATATCATCTCAAATAAGGCAATATGCATCATCAGGTCATAAGACCATTTATTCCTCTTTCTGTGTTACCACATCACATGTGTCTCACAAGGATTATTCAAACCTATACCATAATCATCATATCCCATACCTAGATATGCATATCATATGTGTTACATGTGTGTTTAGAAACTTGTAACAAGAAGAACAATACATCATCAACACAACCATTTCATAGGATTCATGCCAATCACATTACATCTTTTAGGGTTAGGGTTTCCTTTTACCCGATTAGGGTTTATAAGGTTGGATCAACCACCCTTAGATCATTACTTCCATCATCATCATAAGGTATGTTATGAGATATAGAAACATAGCTCTCATTATCATACATACGACCACCCCAAAGGGTATCACATCATATCATGTCACCCTATCATCAATATGGTGTATCACAAACACCACCACAAGATATTGGTTAGGGTTATAACATAGAGTCTCGGGTTAACCCTAAATGTGTCAGGCAACCTCATCAAGGTGGGGTATCAGTTCAGGATGTATTAGATGAGCAATCATGGTGTTGGTCTAACATCTCAGGAGGTGTATCGATTTATCATCTAAGGTTAGTGTATCGGGCAGCAACACCTGAGGAGAGGGTGTCGACCAACCTAGCCTATTGGGCAGAACCATCACAAGGTGTGATGGGCATCAGTAGGTAACAGACAATGCACATATATTGGCATCACAAGGGTGACAAGTTGCTTAGGGTTTCAATAGGGCGTCACTATTCTCCAACTCACTCCATATTGAGCAAAACCGTCTTGGGGTGTGACGACATCACAACTATGGATATATCAGGCAACACTATCCTAGGGTGTGTTGGCCTCTACCCAAGCAAGGCATCACCGATTGTGATGGGCTGAAACATGATGGGCTAACACTCACAAGCATATCGGCTAGCAACACATCTTCAATTGCATCACATTTTAGTTGCAAAGTGTCCCGATTAAGAGTCATATCAGTTTAGGACACTCATGGATCATGACGGCTAGCCCCATCAAAACTTATCCATCACATTGGTTCAACATCTACTAAGCAAAGTAAATGCTCTGGACTCTTATCGGCATATTCATGCCCATGACATGATGACCTATACGTTACCAAGGTGTGCCGACCTAGGCCTCACAATGTGCGATGGATTGTGGAATCACAGGTCGTGATGGCCACCCACCATAACATATCGGCCTGATCGTCTTCAACCTAAGGTCACATGTTTAAAGAAAAGCTAGAAGATGTAACACATGGCAACAATTAGGCATGACTCCAACCTTCAAAATAGGACTCAAAACTACCAAGAAGAACTACTAATCATGCAAGGGGTAACATTATAGAGATAGAAAACAAGATAGCATGTAAGGTGTGATAATAACAAAGAAGGTTTAGAGTTATATAACCCACCTCAAAGGTTACCACTAAGATCCAAGCTCCATGAGATCAAGGTAGAAGATGATCTTTCAAGCTTGGTCACCACAACACCTCCAAGGAAAAGATGGAACTAATATTAGGAGGGTTTGGGATGGAAAGAAGATAACCAAGATCCATGGCCGAGAAGAAGAAAGAAAGAGAGCTAGAAACCATGGCTTACCAAGCTAGAGGATGAACGAGACACCACAAGCTTGGGACTCGTCCACCAAACTCCAAGACTAAGACTACTCTAGCTCAAGGTCATCCACCAAAGAGAGAAAGAAAGAATAGCCAAAAGGATTATCTTGCATGGATAGAAAGGGGTATATATACAAGAGGGATGAGAGAGATAAAGAGGAAGGTGTTATAACCCTAGGTGACACTTGTCCACAAAGAAGGGCCACATGAAATACCATGCAAATGAGGTGATAAAATTTGTGTCTCTCCCACTAGGTCACCTATCATGGTCTTACCTAAAACCACATCTCTACCCTCTCAAAAACTGATAGGGGTGAAACCTTAGACACCAAAAACTAACAGGGTGCAACTTGAGACACCAAAAACTGATGGGGTGCAACTTGAGACACCACAAACTGATAGGGTGTGACTCAATATACCCACAAACCAATAGGGTGAGACTCAAGACAACCAAAAACTGATAGGGTGAGACATAAGACACCCATAAATTGATACAAAGCCTCTCCAAGGCTCTCAAGCCTGAGACAACACTTCTAGGTGCAAGGCACACCTCAAACATGTACCCAAAACATCACCAAAGATGTCACCTCACAACCAAGGTCTAAACAAGGTGCTCATCTCTCTATCTCCTCTAGATGATGCCAAAAGAGAGAAGGAACACTCTAGATGTGGAAAACTTTCACAACAACCCTCATCCTAGGTAAATTGCAATTTGCACCCAAAACCTCTCAACAAAACACAAGCATCAACTAAACAAGATCAAACAAGGAACTCAAGATTCCAACATGCCCTAATTACATCTCAGATTATTAGAGCAAGGAGATAAGCAACACACTTAAGCAAAACAAACAAGGTTATCCAAAAATGTGGGTCAGGGTCCTTACAAATCATAAACCCCTAACAGGGATTTTGTCCCCAAAATCCTAAGAGAAAAGGGAGGGGTACTTCCTCTGCATATCTTCCTTGAGCTCCGACATGGCTTCCTCAATGCCACAATGATGCCAAAGAATCTTCCTAAGCACAATCTCTTTCCTCTATAGCTTCTATATTCTCCGATCAAGGATCAATACTGGACCCTCCGCATAGGTCATATCTGTAACATCCCAAACCTTATTTAGGTCTAACCTTGTTTTTTAGCCTAAATATGTTGCTTATAACCTTAATATAATCATCTAAAGTTTTTTGTTATCAGGTAACAAACTTATGTATCAAATTTGGTCTTGTTTGAATAATGTTTGCGCAATGTTCTCATATTTTGGACCAAAATGTAATTTACCCAAGATGCGGGGATATATTACAATTTTTCACATGTTGAATGTGCCCTAAGTGATTTAGCATCTTAAAACAGAGAATAATTCTATGTGGTGGCTTGTGGAAAGCCTAAATTCCAAGTTTGAATAATGCTAGTGCCTTGTGTACCAATTTTGGTACAAGTTGTAATTTACCCAAAATGTAAGGTTGAAATGAAATTTACCACCTCTACAGTGTTCCTACTCCCTCCTTGTATCATTTTGAGGAGAGATAAAGAAGGATACACCATTATTAAATCATATTTGAGTATGATACTCTTGGTGATGAATAGACTAAGTGTTGTATGTGAAACCCTAATTTGAGCTTGTATCGGGTTGTAGAGTCCATATGGGAGTGCCTAATAGCCAAGGAGCCATAGAGGGGATCCCATATCAGTTTTTGAACTCTTGTCCTTGTCCATGATGAGATAAGCACCTCAAGGAGGTGATCCATGATGAGTTAGATGCTCCTTGCAAAAGTTGTATCGGTTTGCATAATTTATGAAGATAAAGATAAGATATCTTATCAAACAAGATAACTAATGGCCAAAATATCATATCTAGATTATCCTCAAGTGTTTTGCATGTCAAGATAAATATGATTGCATGCAAGGACAAGTGTCAACCATGCATGGACATGTGGTACCTAGTAGCTTAGAAAGATGACACCTCATATACACACTTTTTCATGAACCTCAACTATATATACCCTTGCTTTCACCCATAAATGGAATTTTTCAAAATCTATCACCCCCTTGATCTTATATATCATGCATAGAGTCTTCGTATCATGAAATGGTGAAGGAGTATCGTGCATAGAGCCTTGGTATCACCCATAGCAAAGTGATATCACCCATTGCAAAGTGATATCGGCCAAGTGAGGGATATCAGCCATAAGTGAGGGATATCGGCCACAAGTGGTGAGGTATCGTGCATAGGGCTGAGGAGCTCAAGTCTTGGACCTTTGATAAGCTCACCTTCAACCTTGGGAATGTGAAGCTTTGGAGCTTGGAGCTTTGAAGTTGATCTTGAGGTGGGTTATATAACTTGAACTCAATTATGTTATTATTTATAATCAATCTTGCCTTAGTTAAATGAGTTACTTTCAAATACAATTTTCTTGCATAATTGATGAATCCATGAGCTCTAGTAGTAACCTAGGACTGTTTTCCATGAACTAGAACAAGTAGAACTAAGGTCTAGAGCTTGAAGATGATGGTATCACCTTATAAATTGATATTGGGTTCAAGAACATAAGTAAGAACCTCTAACCCAATATGGTTATGTACCTACACCACTAAAATGATATGGATATGAGTTTATACTTCCTTGAACGATACAGTGATGTAGTATACATATCTTGCCCGATATGAGGTGAAAAATACCCCTTAGGCACAATATGGTGTGAAAAATACACACACCTCTTTGCCCGATATGGTGTGAAGCATACACACACCTCTTTGCTCGATATGGTGTGAAGCATACACACACCTCTTTGCCCGATATGGTGTGAAGAACACACACACCTCTTTTCCCGATATGGTGTGAAGCACAGACACACCTCTTTGCTCGATATGGTGTGAAGCATACACAGACCTCTTTGCCCGATATGGTGTGAAGCATACACACACCTCTTTGCCCAATATGGTGTGAGGCATACACACACCTCTTTGTGAAGTGTGCACACACCTCTTTGCCCGATATGGTGTGGAGCACACACACACCTATTTGCCTGATATGGAAGCAAGCACACACCTCTTTGCCCGATAGGGTGGAAGCACCTCAATTCAATATACTTGATTGAGTGATACATGAAGTGTGTTATGTCAAATGATACATTACGACATAAAGAGTTTAATGCATTTTGATAAATATGGGCCAATGTACCTTGAGAGAAGGATTGAGCCAACCTAATGGAGTATGATGTAATCAATATACTAATGAGAGGTAACAAGATGTTAATGGGCCTTGTGAGCCATGTGAATAGTTGTTACCTAGTGAGAGGTGACAAGATGTTTAATGGGACTTGTGAGCCATGTGAATATTTGTTGCCTAGTGAGAGGTAACAAGATGTTAATGGGCCTTGTGAGCCATGTGAATAGTTGTTGCCTAGTGAGAGGTGACAAGATGTTAATGGGCCTTATGATCCATGTGAATAGTTGTTTCCTAGTGAGAGGTGACAAGATGTTAATGGGCCTTGTGAGCCATGTGAATAGTTGTTGCCTAGTGAGAGGTGACAAGGTGCTAATGGGCCTTGTGAGCCATGTGAATAGTTGTTGCCTAGTGAGAGGTGACAAGACGTTAATGGGCCTTATGAGCCATGTGAATAGTATTGCCTAGTGAGAGGTGACAAGATGTTCAAATGGAAACCCTATAACATAATAATAATAATAAATGGTTATAAAAATGATAATGAAATCTTGGTAATACATACCTTATGATTATAGCCAAATAAGGGCTATAGTGTTTTGAATATGTTTGAATGAGATATGAGGAATACTTGTATTACATAAATGATGTGAATAAGTATGATGGCTTGGCTTAGGTATAATACCTAGAGTAATGTCACAGGATTGGTAATAACCCAATACATCGAATAATCTCATAGGATTGGTAATAACCCAATGCCTGGAATAATTGCATAGGATTGGCATAATCCAATACCTGGAATAATGTCACAGGATTGGTAATAACCCAATACCTAGAATAATCTCACAAGATTGGTAATAACCCAATGCTTGGAATAATTTCATAGGATTGGCATACCAATACTTGGAATAATGTCACTGGATTGGTAATAACCTAATGCCTGGAATAATTGTACATGATTGGCATAATCCAATACCTGGCATAATGTCACAGGATTGGTAGTAAGCCAATGCCCGGAATAATTGCATAGGATTGGCATAATCCAATACCTAGAATAATGTCACAGGATTGGTAATAACCCAATACCTGGAATAATCTTATAGGATTGGTAATAACCCAATGCTTGGAATAATTGTGCAGGATTGGCATAATCCAATACCTAGAATAATGTCATAGGATTGGTAATAACCCAATGCCTGGAATAATTGCACAGGATTAGCATAATCCAATACCTAGAATAATGTCTCAGGATTGGTAATAAGCCAATACCTGGAATAATCTCATAGGATTGGTGATAACCCAATGCCTGGAATAATTGCATAGGATTGTCATAGTCCAATACCTAGAATAGTTGCACATGATTGGTATAGTCCAATACTTGGCATAGTTGCACAAGATTGGCATAGTCCAATACCTGGAATAGTTGCACATGATTGGAATAGTCCAATACTTGGAATAGTTGCATAGGATTGGCATAGTCCAATACATGTAATAGTTGCATAGGATCGGCATACTCCAATACCTGGAATAGTTGCATAGGATTGGCATAGTCCAATACCTGGAATAGTTGTGCATGATTGGCATGATCCAATACCTAGAACAATTGCACCAGATTGGCATAGCCGAATATCTAGAATAATCTTACAGGATTGGCAAAGTCGAATACCTGGACAGAATATGATGATGTATATTCACATGATTGGTATAATCCAATATCTGGCTAGCAGATTGGCTGAGGCCAACAGATAGAAATGAGAATGATCCATAGATGTCATACCATGATAATAAGTATCACATGATAAGGTTGAGATGTTGATATATTATGATAGGTAAATGTTACACATGTTCTTTATATTCCTTATAAAGTGAATAGATGATTTACTGCCCTATCACAGACAGTTACAATGGTTTAAGTGAAGAGAAATCTTTTAATCTACTTATTTACAATGGTTAACCTTGCTTATTATTATAAAAGAACCTCTGCTCAGTTTAATACTATTTACTTGTGATAATAACATTGTTGGAAGAGAGTTATATCTCTCGTTGGGACAATTGTCTCACCCCATGGGATCCACATTTTTTTAGGTGGACGTGCACGAGGGGGTGGAGACCGTACTGCAGAGGGAGAACAACAACAATAGGGACAACAGTATCATCTCAAGTTGAGTGTACAGTCTGTCGTGTCTTGTAGATAGAAGTCCTATGTGTCGTCTATGTACTCTCAGGTCCTTGGATTTTGTACGTAATGGTTTTATGAACTATCTGAGGTTTTGGCTTGTATGCCTTGAGGTTTTATGTTGCTTTAGTATATGTTTTGACAAAGAAACTATTATATGGTATCCTTGAGATGAGATGGTACAGTGTATGTACAATATGAACCCTGATGTATTTAAAGTTTTTGTTTTTTCATTAAGAGTTTTCTAGGAAATGGATCTCTTTGCAAAATGGTTTTAATTTTTAGTGATTTTGTTAGTCTGCTACTTATGATTATTCTGCTTAATTAGTAATGATTTGGCTGTCAGTTTGGTGGTGGTCGTTACAAGTTTTGTATCAGGGCTTAATGTTCACTGAGTCTACAGAGACATAGGACTAAGGTGTTGAGTCTGTTATAGTGTTCTCTAGTATATCTTATAGTGACTTTTGCTTATGTAGAAGGAGGGATATAGATTAAAGTTGTCTGGGGAACACGAGTATTATGTTGCTGAAAGCAATGTTACTGCACCAGTAGGAGGTGCAAGGGATAAGGCAAGAGAGGGATCAGTGCCTGAGAATCCCCTTTTTGATGAAGCTATGATAGAAAACCCAAACTTTCATGCTATTTTAAGCAAGTCATGACCACAATGAGGCATATGATAGACTGGATGCCAGCACCAGCACCTAGGGCACCAACTCCCAATGAGGGACATGGTTCTAGTAACACTTTTGAATGACTACGTCATCTAGGAGCTGTAGAATATGATTGGACAACTAACCCAGTAGATGTTGATCTATGGCTCACTGAGTTAGAAAAGGCTTTTAGGATCCTTAGTATCCCAGATGTTGACAATGTCAAACATGTTGTATACCTTTTGAAGGGTAGTGTTGGCCATTAGTGGGCCATAGAAGAAGTTAAAAGGAATGATGAAGAGGTTGGTTGGGAGGAATTTCGTCAAGAATTTGATAATAAGTATTTTCTAAGAACATACTTAGATGAAAAGATCTCATAGTTTGAGAAGGTTCGGCAGGGAACCATGTCAATAAATGAATATGAGGATAGGTTTATGGAACTTTTGCGGTTTTGTCCTAAAATGGCTGTTACAGAGCATGAGAAGATTCAATGTTTTGAGAAAGGAATGAATGCTGAGGTGTCTATCTTAGCAGCTGCATTAGAAAGTAGAGAGAGATTCACCACATTTGTGGAGTCAATTTGGAGGATAGAAAGGTTTGTGACAAAGAAACATGAGGCAAACCTCAAAAGGAGGTATACATAGTCACAGGAACAGTGGATTGGTGGTACTAAACAACTAAAGTTTTTGGTAACACGGGTTCAACCAAAATATAGTACACTAATGCAGTGGTCATCAAGTGAGGGCCGTGCTTTCCATAAATGTGGATAGATAGGACAGTTTAGGCAGCAATGTCCAAGAAGAAATAACGAGGTGACCCAACAGTCAAGGATAATATGCAAAACCCACAAGGACCCCAATTTAGTGGAGCAGAAGGCCAAGGATGAAGACAAGTGTCACAGTTTGGTCCATCTACTTCTGGTAGTAGAGGAGAATGGCAATAACAGATGATAATTGACTCCATGTATTGAGTCAGATAAGACACTAGATAACTCGTAAGAGGTAACATGTCAAGATAAAACTTTTCATTTTGAATTATCTTTCCTTTTCTACCCTCTTCCTACTAATTATAAGAAATGTAGTTGTTGTTGAGCTTCCTTTAATTAGTCCTATGAGGACATGAGGAAGAGATAATAAGGATGAGAATCTATATTCAGTTTAATATTCTCTTATATATTTTTGAAATTTCTCTCGTCATGTGGAAAGGGAAGAGATGTAAAAGAAACACCCAGAGAAAATCTGAGATACTAAGTAGTAAAACTTAAAGAGATGAAACATAATATAAAACAAATGCATACTACCTAATTTTAGTTCTTGAATACCCTGGACAGGTAATCATCTATTTAAAGCAAGGTAAGTATGGAACTCTTAGATTGCTTTCTTTCTAATTACTCTGATCAAGTAGTCATTTTGAGACAATCTAAAGAGCATAATGAAGTAAAAGATGTGGCATGGATATTTCTACCACATCCTAATTGATATATGGAGGAATCTGAGTTAATCATAGATCAACTTATAAACAAAAGAAGATGTTTAGTATAATGTATACATTGGTCTAAGAACCTAGAGGTAACAATGTTCAGTGATGAACTAAGGGTTTGAATACCCATATCTAGTAATCATGATGATGATAATTCTAAAGGATGTTGACATGTAATTATCCTTATAATTCCTATGTTGATGGCAAGGAACCTAAGAGGAAACAAGATTGAATGACACATGAACAATTGAAAGTTCATACAATACTCAAAGAAGGAAATAATCTCTTTTCTTTAATAAACAACCTTGGATGATGATGGGGCAATACAAAGGAATATGTTTCCTTATGTTCTTTCCTTTTGGGGACATGACAATCAAGAAAGTCTTATGACACTTGATGCGCATGGATTAGAACATACTTTGAAAAAGTATCAGTTAGTCTTGGATTTTAGTTCCAAGGCAAAGTATATGTGTTCAGTAATGTCCCTAGATGAGAGAAAGGTCCTATTATATGTTTCATTTTGGTAATAACAACATAGGATGGAAATAATGAGGTTGTGATGTGTTTTAACACATGTAACTAATATCAAGGTAAGGAATTCTAGTGCCTAAGAAATTTTAAAGGTACGAAATAGTGAGGACATGGCTCTTGATAAGATAAATAATATTTGGTTATCTAGAAAGGGTAACTTTGAGATTAATTCAGTTACATAAGATGATAAGGACACCATATGTTAGGGGTTTATGCTCCGCATAAACATGACATCAGCAAGGATGTATGAGTTGGAGGAACAATTGTAGAATCGTCTTGGAGAAAAGCTTATCAAACTAAAGATAACTTCTTAGAATATCCCTATCTAAATATGTTAAGGCAACTTATGCAAATAACATCTAGAGATACCTTTGAGATAATTCTTCTTTGGATAATAGAATGTAAATCTAGCCTTTCTTTGGAGGAGAAATGCCAAACTAAGTAAGGGGTATGGAAAACTCCAAATATCAAGGATCTTATTACATAAATATTTAAGTTGAAAGGGTGACAAAGCAATAAGGTTTGACCCCAATTTATACAAAGTATGTATAGTACTTATTTGATTTAGAATGTATTACCTGACATAGGATTGACATTATAGTCATTAAGGAAAGGACAGTGGAATATCTGTCATGTATGACAGATTCTATGATAACCATGTGTAAAAGAACTTTGTGCTGGTCAAAGTTCTATGTCATCTCCATGACATCAAGATATTATGATATTTGATGATATGATGCATGATTGACAATTTTCTTCCTTCATTTGGGATTTTGGGGATGAAATCCTTGTTAGGGGTATATAACTTGTAACATCCCATACCCGATTTAGGGATAAACTTGTTTGTTTAGCCTAAATATGTTTCTTAGAACTTTAATATAATCCTCTAAAGTGTTTTGGTATCAGGTAACAAACTTATGTTTCAAATTTGGTCCTGTTTGAATAATGTTTGAGCAATGTTCTCATATTTTGGACCAAAATGCAATTTACCCAAGATGAGGGGATATATTGCAATTTGTCACATGTTGAATGTGCCCTAAGTGATTTAGCATCATAATAGAGAGAATTATGCTAGGTGGTGGCTTGTGGAAAGCCTAAATTCCAAGTTTGAACTTGTTTGAATAATGTTAGTGCCTTGTGTACCAATTTTGGTACAAGTTGTAATTTACCCAAAATGTAGGGTTGATATGCAAATTACCACCTATAGAGTGTTCCTACTCCCTCCTAGTATCATCTAGAGGAGAGATAAAGAAGGAGACACCATGATTGAATCATATTTGAGTATGATACTCTTGGTGATGAAAAGACCAAGAAAGTGTTGTATGTGAAACCCTAATTTGAGCTTGTATCGGGTTGTAGAGTCCATATGGGAGTGCCCATCAGCCAAGGAGCTATAGAGGGGATCCCATATCGGTTTTTGAACTATTGGTCTTGTCCATGACGAGATAAGAACCTCAAGGAGGTGATCCATGACGAGTTAGATGCTCCTTGCAAACGTTGTATCAGTTTGCACAATTTATGAAGATAAAGATAAGATATATTATCAAACAAGATAACTAATGGTCAAAATATCATATCTATATTATCCTCAAGTGTTTTGCATGTCAATATAAATATGATTTCATGAAAGGACAAGTTTCAACCATGCATGGACACGTGACACCTAGTAGCTTAAAAAGATGACACCTCATACACACACTTTTTCATGAACCTCAAGTATATATACCCTTCCTTTCACCCATAAGTGGAATTTTCCGAAATGTATGACCCCCTTTCTCTTAGATATTGTGCATAGAGTCTTGGTATCTTTCAAGGGTGAAGGAGTCTCGTGCATAGAGCCTTGGTATCACCCATATCAAAGTGATATCGGCCAAGTGAGGGATATCGACCATAAGGGAGGGAAATCAGCCAGAAGTGGTGAGGTATCGTGCATAGGGCTGAGGATATCAAGTCTTGGACCATTGAGAAGCTCACATGCATTCAACCTTGGGAATGTGAAGCTTTGGAAATTGGAGATTTGAAGTTGCTCTTGAGGTGGGTTATATAACGTGAACTCAATTATGTTATTATTTATCATCAATCTTGCCATAGTTAAATGATTTATTTTCAAATAGAATTTTCTTACATAATTGATGAATCCATGAGCTCTAGTAGTAACCTAGGACTATTTTCCATGAACTAGAACAAGTATAACGAAGGTATAGAGCTTGAATATGATGGTGTCACCTTATAAAGTGATATCAGTTTCAAGCACAGAAACAAGCACCTCTAACCCAATATGGTGATGCACCTACACTACTAAAACAATATGGATATGAGTTTATACTTCCTTGAACGATATGGTGTAGTATACATGTATTGCGCGATATGAGGTCAAAAATACCCCTTAGGCACAATATGGTGTGTAGCATACACACACCTCTTTGTCTGATATGGTGTAAAGCACACACACCCCTCTTTTCCCGATATGGTGTGAAGCATACACACACCTCTTTTCCTAATATGGTGTGAATCATACACACACCTCTTTGCCCAATATGGTGCGAAGAATACACACACGTATTTGCCCGATATGGTGTGAAGCACACACACCTCTTTGCCCGATATGGTGTGGAGCACACACACACCTTGTTACCCGATATGGAAGCAAGTACACACCTCTTTGCCCGATAGGGTGGAAGCACCTCAATTCAATATACTTGATTGAGTGACACATGAAGTGTGTTATGTCAAATGATACATTAATACATAAAGAGTTTAATGCATTTTGATAAATATGGGCCAATGTACCTTGAGAGAAGGATTGAGCCAACCTAATGGAGTATGATGTAATCAATATCCTAGTGAGAGGTAACAATATGTTAATGGGCCTTGTGAGCCATTTGAATAGTTGTTTCCTAGTGAGAGGTGATGAAATGTTTAATGGACATTGTGAACCATGTGAATATTTGTTGCCTAGTGAGAGGTAACAAGATGTTAATGGGACTTGTGAGCCATGTCGATAGTTGTTGCCTAGTGAGGGGTGACAAGATGTTAATGGGCCTTGTGAGCCATGTGAATAGTTGTTGCCTAGTAAGAGGTGACAAGATGTTAATGGTCCTTGTGAGCCATGTGAATAGTTGTTGCCTAGTGATAGGTGACAAGATGTTAATGGGCCTTGTGAGCCATGTGAATAGTTGTTGCCTAGTGAGAGGTGACAAGATGTTAATAGGCCTTGTGAGCCATGTGAATAGTGTTCCCTAGTGAGAGGTGATAAGATGTTCAAATTGAAACCCTATAGCATAATAATAATAATAAATGGTTATAAAAATGATAATGAAATCTCGGTAATACATTCCTTATGATTATAGCCAAAGAAGGGCTATAGTGTTTTGAATATGTTTAAATGAGATATGAGGAATACTTGTATTACATAAAGGATGTGAATAAGTATGATGGCTTGGCCTAGGTATAATATCTAGAATAATGCCACATGATTGGTAATAACCCAATAAGTATAATAATCTCATAGGATTGGTAATAACCCAATGCCTGGAATAATTGCACAAAATTTGTGTAATCCAATACCTGGAATAATGTCACAGGATTGGTAATAACCCAATACCTAGAATAATCTCATAGGATTGGTAATAACCCGATGCCTAGAATAATTGCATAGGATTGGCATAATCCAATACCTGGAATAATGTCACAGGATTGGTAATAACTCAATGCCTCGAATAATTGCACAACATTGGCATAATCCAATACCTGGAATAATTTCATAGGATTGGTAATAACCCAATGCCTGGAATAATTTCATAGGATTGACATAATCCAATACCTAGAATAATGTCACAAGATTGGTAATAACCAAATACCTGGAATAATCTCACAAGATTGGTAAAAACCCAATGCCTGGAATAATTGCACAGGATTGGCATAATTTGTAACATCCCTGACCTGGGTTATGCTCTAACCCTAGATGTTTTGATTAAGAAAGGTGATTAAATGCTTAATCTCATCTTGTGAAAAGTAATTAGGGCTCAAGAGGAACTTATTATCCAATTCTAGTCCTTTTTGAACATTGTTGAAATCAATGTTTTGTTTGTTTTGGACTAAAGTGCAAATTACCCAAGTTGAGGGGTTTAAGTGCAATTGTGCATGATAATGTGTTCCTCACATGTTGAAGCATCATGAGACTGAAAATGATGCTGAGGTGTGGCTTATGGAAGCATGAATATCAAGATTAAGCTTGTAAAGCAATCCTTGTGCGTTAAAACCTAGTTTTGGTTTAATGTGCAATTTACCCAAAACTTAGGGTGCAATATCTAATTTACCACTTCAATAAGGTCACTAATGATTCTTGGCATCAAGTAGAGCAAAGAAAATGAGAAGAGCTCCTCATTTGAATTAAGTTGGAGGAGAGAGAAACTTGATATTAAAATAATCAAGATTTAATCCTAAGTGAAACCCTAATTTTATTTAGGGCAAAAATAAATGTATTAATTAAAGGGCCTTCAACCAAAATTAAAATGGTTGGATTCAGATGTGTGTGTGACGTCCTTGAGATTTGCATGGACCACGAAAATATCCAAGGGAGTGGATAACTCACACACCATTTTATAAGAAAAAGAAATATCCACTCACATATGGATATTAATATAAAATGATTTAAGGTGCTTGATTTGCTTTTCTTTAAATCATGGATAATTGAGAGGAATAAGAATCAAACAAGATAGCCTCGTCCCTAAGGAAGATGAGGGGGAAGAGGCGGCCATCTTTTTGGGATTAAATGAATTTTATAAGGCACTTTCTCTCTCCTTGAATTTCTTATAAAAGACCCTTTACAAGCCAAATGCAAGGCTTTTTCGTTTGCACTTCTTTTCCCTTGCTTGGAAAACGACCAAGGAGCTGTGGAGGATCAGGAGGATGACCCCCAACCTGTTGGTAAGGTTCTTGATCCATTTCACCTTGATTCCATGGTGGAAATCAAAAATAAATTATGGATTTCTTCCTATTTCGATCTCCTCTTCAATTCTAACCAATTCTTTTCACTCAATGCTTGAGGACGACCCTTAGAATAGTGAAAGGAGTTGCATCCACCATTGTTTCCATGAGCTTGGAGCTTTGGAGCTCAATTGGAGGCGGGTTTTATAACTTGAACCCTTAATTTTATTATTGCAATCAATTCCTTATCAATTGGTGATCATTTCTACATTTCCGAAATTAAGTTTGGTTGATTGATGCAATTTCCATGGAAATCATAGTATATTTCGTGAGTTTGGAGCTTGATGATGATGACATCATCATAAGAACACACATCCCCAAATATCTAGACCAAACGGTTTCAACATGTTTGCCCATTCAGATTCACCAAACCGTTTGAGAGCAAACGGTTTGAGACCGTTTGAGAGAAAACGGTTTCAAAGCCATTTTAAAGAGTTGACCAAGGGTTTAACGTTTGATAATCCTGTTCCTAATTATGTTGGTTGATAACCCACCAAATTTTATGGATTAATTCCAAAGGAATCATGAGTTGAAGGCTAATCAATTAGGCAAACCCTAATTGGATTAAGTAGTGATTTTCAACTTGATTGATTTGACTTTTTGGGTTAATTAGCCCAAATGGTTTCAAAACCGTTTGGGAATCACCCAAACGGTCTCAAGACCATTTGGAGGTCCAGGGTTGAGTATGGTTAAGTATTTGAAGATTCAAACATATGGTATAAACCCTAATCGGCTAAGTGCAAATTTTGCAATTGAATGAGTTGATACTTTGGATTGATTGGCCCAAACGGTTTTAAAACCGTTTGGGAATCACCCAAACGGTCTCAAGACCATTTGGGGATCACCCAATACCGTTTGGAGGTCTAGGGTTAAGCATGGTTGACCAATTGAAGGTCTAAAGGTACCAAATCACTTTGCAATTAAGTGATGATTTGATGATCAACTCAATAGCTCAAACCCTAATGATTTTTCACTAGAATCCAAGGGTTGGATGAGACAAAAGGTCTCAAGACCGTTTGGAGCTCATCCAAATGGTCTCAAGACCGTTTGGAGGTCACCCAAGACTATTTGGAGGTCTAGGGTTGAGTATGGTTAAGCAATTGAAGGTCCAAAGATACTAAGTTGGAGTGTAATCAATTGCTGATTTGGTGATCAATCTAATGATCCAAACCCTAATGGGTTGACTTGGATTTTGATGATGTGATGGGAAAATGGTCTCAATACCGTTTGGAGGTCATCCAAATGATCCCAAGACCGTTTGGGGTCAGGTCATGTCCAAATTGGATGATGGTTCAATGGATTCAAATCAATTCGACTCACATTGAAATATGTTGAAGGGTTATCAATTCCAAACCCTAATTGAGGACTAATTGAGGGTCAATTGAGGGTCAAATCAGTTGAAGGTTGACCTATTTAACTCAATTGAAGTATGAGGATAGGTCCAATCGATGATTGGTTCCATGAATTCAATGATTGAAGGAATCAATATTGAGAACCCTAAACCGATTGGTGTAGTTGAGACCATCTTTGGTCCATGCGGTTTTGAGGAGGTTTGGACCAAAAGGTCTCAAGACCATTTGAGTCCAAATGGTATGAAGACCGTTTGGGACCGAACGATACCAAACCATTTGTGCCCATGAGGTTTCAAAAGTCAAACTTGGGCAAACAGTCTTCACCTACTTGCTTTAGCAAACGGTTTCAAGTAGTTGCTTTAGCAAACGATTTAAAGTGACCACCTTTAGTAAACGATCTTGAAGATCACCTTTACCAAACGGTTTCAAACCGTTTGAACTTTGAAAGACCAAGACCGTTTGAGGCACATGTAGTCAAGGTTGATTGAGGATTCAATTGGTTAATCCACTTGGACACCTATTGTAATTGGAGATTCAATTGGTCAATCCAAATGGATACCTTATGTAATGAAGGTCCAATGTGATTGAATCTCTTGAGAATTAAAAATGATAAATGATCCATTGATCCAATGATGATTAGTAATGATAATCAATGAAGGTACAAAGGTTGAAACCCTAATAGTACCTAAGTGATTAATGCCAATTAAGGGATGAACCCTAATTGCTTATAGGATCAATGACTTGGTACACTATGTTAATCATAGTTGTATGTACTTGATTGAAGGGTTGATATGACCTAATCAAGTTGTGAGGATGTTAACATGAATTCATACATGAATATGAATCTTGTGGTGATTAAGGGTATGATCCTTAAGTAGAGAGATCATGAAACCCTAATCATGAACAAAAACCCTAATTGACAAGTCTATTGAGTTTTAACCCTAATTGAGGGCAATTCTAAATGGACAACAACAATAACAACAAGGAAAGCAGTAATATCTCAGGTGGAGATACTACCTGTCAAGTTATGAAGTTATAAAGTCCTATGTGTCATCTCTGTACTCTCAGATCCTCAGAGTTTTTAGTCAGGGTTTTATGAATCAATCTGAGGTTTTGGCTTGATGCCTCGAGATTCGTATACTGTCTGTATATAATGTTTATAAGACAGTTGATGATGTAATCTCTCAAAAGAAATGGTATAGGTTATGTACGTTTGAACCAGAATGTAAATGTTATACAATGGTTCTTGATGGGAAAGATTCCCTATATATGGATCGCTTTGCAAAAAGTTTTAATTTTTAGTGATTTTCAGCAATCCGCTGCAAATAATTCGCTTCCTCTTAAGTTAATCTTGTTTTGTGAGTTGGATGCCACATAATCCAATACCTAGAATAATGTCACATGATTGGAAATAACCAATGCCTGAAATAATTGCACATGATTGTCATAATCCAATACCTAGAATAATGTCACAGTATTGGTAATAACCCAATGTCTGGAATAATTGCATAGGATTGGCATAGTCCTATACCTGGAATAGTTTCTCATGATTGGTATAGTCCAATACCCAGAATAGTTTCACAGGATTGGCATAGTCCAATACCTAGAATTGTTGCACAGAATTGGCATAGTCCAATACCTGGAATAGTTGCATAGGATTGACATAGTCCAATACCTAGAATAGTTGCATAGGATTGGCATTGTCCAATACTTGGAATAGTTACATAGGATTGGCATAGTCCAATACCTGAAATAGTTGCACAAGATTGCCATGATCTAATACCTAGAATAATTGCACAGGATTGGCATAGTCCAATACCTGGAATAAACTCACAGGATTGGCAAAGCCCAATACTTGGACATAATATGATGATGTATATTCACATGACTGGTATAATCCAATATATGGCTAGCAGATTGGCTGAGGCCAACAGATAGAAATGAGAGTTATCCTTGGATGTCATACCATGATAATAAGTATCACAAGATAAGCTTGAGATGTTGATATAGTATGATAGGTAAATGTTACACATGTTATTTATATTCCTTATAAAGTGAATAGATGATTTACTGCCCTCTCACAGATAGTTACAATGCTTTAAGTGAATATAAATGTTTTAATCTGCTTATCCATGATGATTAAATTTACTTATTATTATAAAAGAACCTCTGCTCAGCTTATTACTATTTACTTGTGATAATAACATTGTTGGCAGAGAGTTATATCTCTCGCTGGGACAATTGTCTCACCCTGTGGGATCCACATTTTTTTAGGTGGACGTGCATGAGGGGGTGGAGACCGTACTGTAGAGGGAGAACAACAGCAGTAGGGATAGTAGTAATAGCTCAGGTTGAGTAATGTCTGTCATGTCTTGTAGATAGAAGTCCTATTTGTCATCTGTATACTCTCAGGTCCTTGGATTTTGTACGTAATGGTTTTATGAGGTTTTGGCTTGTATGCATCGAGGTTTAATGTTGCTTTAGTATATGTTTTGACAAAACAACTATTATATGTTATCCTCGAGATGAGATGAAACAGTGTATGTACAATGTGAACCCTGATGTATTTAAAGTTTTGGTTCTTTCACTAAGAGTTTTCCAGGAAATGGATCTCTTTGCAAAATGGTTTTAATTTTTAGTGATTTTGTTAGTCCGCTGCTTATGATTATTCTACTTAATTAGTAATGATTTGGTTGTCAGTTTGGTGTCTTTCATTACAATATCCTCATCGAGCTCCACCTCCACAAGTTGTAACGCTAACTCTGTATTCAGATGAAACTTCCTCAACATATTCACATGGAACACCAGTTGCAACTTGAGCAACTCAGGTGGCAACTCCAACTTGTAGGCCGCCTTCCTAATGCGAGCCACAACTGGGTAAGGTCGCATAAACCTGGAAGACAACTTACCCTTATTCCCAAACCTTAGAACACCTTTCCAAGGAGAGATTTTAAAATATACCTTGTTTTCCACTTGGAACTCCAAGGGTATACAATGATTGTTTGCATATGAATTCTATTTGTCCAGTGCTACCTTCAACTATTGTTGTACCACCTTGATCTTCTCTGTCATCTGATGCACAAGCTCAGGGCCAATAATCTATTATTCACCTATCCCATACCAACACAATGGAAATCTACAATGTCTCCCATACAATGCCTCATAGGGTTCCATGTCGATGCTACTTTGATAGTTGTTGTTGTAGGCAAACTCTATCAAAATGAGATGTATATCCCAACTTCCAGAAAATTGAAGAGCACATGCTCTCAACAGATCCTCCAAGGTCTGGATGGTCCTTTTAGATTGACCATCTGTCTGTGGGTGGAAAGTAGTGCTTAACTTCAACTACATACCCAGATCTATGCACAATCGCTCCTAAAAGTGACTCGTGAACTAAGGACCTCTATCAGACACGATAGTAGCTAGAACACCGTGCAAACACACTATCTCATCCACTTAGACTTGAGAAAGCTTCTCTATTATGAATGTTGTCTTCACAAGAAGGAAATGCACTGACTTGATCAACCTATCAATGATCACCCTAATGGAATCATAACCTTTGGTTGTCCAAGGAAGTCCAACCACAAATTCCATAGTCACATGATCCCATTTCCATTGTCGTATAGGTAACGATTGCAACATTCCTGTATGAATCTGATGCTCAGCTTTAAACTGTTGACACACAACACATCTTGCAACAAACTCAACCACATCCTTCTTAAATCCTAGCCACAAATACATGTCCTTTAGATTGTGGTACGTCTTGGTACTCCCCGGGTTCATAGCATACATTAATGAATGAGCTTCCTCCAACACCATCTATCTTAAGTTATCACCATCAGGAACCACTATTCTGTCATGGTAACAAACTGTCCCATTACCTGACTCATGGAAGCCATCACGCTTCTTGTTGTCAAACTCTGATCTAATCTACTGTATCATAATATATGTTTGTTGTGCCTCTCTGATCTGCTATCTCAGCGTAGGCTTCACCTATAACAGTGCCAACAAACCTGCTAACAAAGAGACTTCCAACTTAACATTCATCTGATACAAGGAGACCAACATGTCTCGCCTGTGGCACATCAAAAAACTCAACTAGCCTTTATCCATGGATGAATATGAAGACTTCCTTCTCAACACATCTTCCACAACATTTGATTTTCTTAGATGATAATCAATCATGCAGTCATAGTCTTTGATTAATTCCATCCAGTGATGCTGCCTCATGTTCAACTCTGATTGTGAGAAGATGTACTTTAGGTTCTTGTGATATGTGAAGATTTGACATTTCTCCCCATACAGATAGTGCCTCAAAATCTTCAAAGCATGAACCACAGTAGCTAACTCTGAATAGTGGGTTGGATAATTCTCCTGATGTTTCTTAAGCTGTCAAGAAGTAAAAGAAATCACTTTCTTGTCTTGCATCAACACACAATCCATACCATTCTTGGATGCATAAAAAAAGACTATATATCCTTTTCCTTGCTCAGGCAGGACTACAACTGGTGCAGCTGTCAGCTTCTCCTTCAATGTTTGGAAAGTAGATTGGCATCTATCATCCCAGATGAATGGTACATCCTTTCTCATCAACCAAGTTTGGGGTTGGGTGATAGCACAGGAATCCTTGATAAACCTCATGTAGTATCCTGCCAGACCTAGAAAATTGCACACTTTTGTCAGCGTCTTCATCTGCTCCCACTCTGTCATAGACTCTACTTTATTAGGATCCACGCATACTCACTACTACAGAAATGGCTTATAAAGTCACTTTTCAAGGTGTCGGTTGTATACATAAACCGACACCTAAACTCTACAGTGTTGGTTGATAACACAAACTAACATCCAATCTATGAAGGTCGACCAGATACAGGTACCACTTTTATTTAGTGTCGGTTAATTAATAAAAAACTGACACCTAAAATCAACTGCCAAAACCAAAATTCCAGCGAAAAAATTACCTCCAAAATTTGACATATGGCGTCGGTTCATAAATGAATAACCGACAAATAAAGGTTATTCGCGGGACAGGAATAGTTGTCAGTTGTCTTTTAGTTAAAAACCGACGACTATAATCTAGTATAGGCGTCGGTTGTTGGAAAAGAACCAACACTGTTGGTTTAGTTGTCGGTTATTTTGAATAACTGACGCTTATTGTCAACTTAATAGCTCACTAGCACGAGCGACTCTTCCCCTTTCCCTGTTTCATTCTCAATTTCAGTTAGGTCCGGTGATTTCTTGCTTGCCCCCGCCGGTCGTTGCTCCATGCTCACGCCCTCCGTGCTCCTTCTCCTACCCTCACCGTTGTTCCGTGCTCACCGGCAGCCGTGCTCCTGCTCCTGCTCCTGCCCTCTGTGCTCACCGGTGGCCGTACTCCTGCTCCGTGCCCTCGCCGCTGCTCTGTGCCCTCGCCGCCGCTCCTGTTGCTCTCCCTTCCGCCGCCACTCCTCGCCACCGCTCCTCTCCTTGCTTCAGCCGCTGCTCTCCTCTGCCCTCAAGGTATGCCCGCCCTGCCTTCTTCCTTCTTCCTCTACTCCGGCGGCTGCTTGGGCGGTGCCAAGGCAACCACGACCTTCTTCCTTCTTCCTCTGCTCCGCCCTTCTCTTCTTCTTTCTTCTCCCTCTCCTTACCAACAACAACCACGACCGTGTGGGCTGGCACGGCCGTGGCTGTGTTGGCCGACCACACGGCCGTGCTACCTAGGCTGCTGCTGGGCATTTTTTAATTTTTTGTTAAGTTATTTACTTATTGGTAACTTGATAAATAACTCATATACACTGATCTATGGCAATGCTTTAGTTGATCACTCTTTATATTAGAGCTGCAAGCCTGTAACATTAATTTATTTTTGAAAGTAAAATAATTATTGACTGTAATATATTGAACTTATATACAATACATGTTCTATGATAAGCCTTAGTTAATTTAATATGCATACTTTGTATGTAAGCCATAGTAATCGGGTACTGCTGTATATCCAAGTAAATTACATGTAACTAATCATGACATAGATTTTAGAATGCATACTTTGGTTAAATGTACTGCTGTAAATTTTGATCAAGTGATGATATGTAAATGTAGCAATAAGTTAGTAAGGTATCAATGATAAGTCTGATGTAATGTGATGCAAAATAGTTATTGTATAGAAAATCAAAACCCGTTCTTGGTGAGAATCCTAATCACCCTTCTTGCTTAATGATGAACTGTAATGCACACATGTGACATGCTTTGAATGTAAATGATGAACTTTTCCCTAAATTGTCAATCATGCTTTTAAAGACATCAATAATCACCCTAACTTGAAGAAATAGGATTTTAGGTATAAGAATGACAACACATTATTTGTTGGCCTAGAAACCCGTCCAAGATTTACTCATTAGGAGTAAATCTTGGATAGTCCCCGATTTGGGACTGTTCTTGAACACCTAATCTCGGTTAGGATGTAAGTGTATAATGTGTATTGGGTTTTCAAGAAAATTTTGGCAGCATTTCCCCGTTTGTTCTCTAAGTACATATGTACTTGGAGAACAACGGGGAAATGCTGCCGAAATTTTCTTGAAAACCCAATACACATTATACACTTACTAGTGAGATTAGGTGTTCAAGAATGGGATAGGTGGTACACATTTATTATATATAATAATGACATCACATGTATTTGTTAACCCTAGACCCTAATCTTGTTGTAATATATACTTGTTTTCTCTTTGATCATAGAATGGATAGATCATGGATGTCCATTCGCAATCGATGCACCCCAGAGTTTATTTCTGGTCTTGACCAGTTTATTAGATTTGCCGAGGAACATAGGAAACAACCTGGAGATAGGTTCTACTGTCCATGTAGGCATTGCGGTAACAACTTGAAAGTCAACACTGGTGACGAAATCAAAAGTCATGTCATGTGCAACGGGATTATACAAGGCTATACAGAATGGCACTGACATGGAGAGATTTCAAACCCGAAACCAGTAGATGTCAGTAGCAGTGCTTGTGTGGAAGAAGAAATTGCCTACGATGACATAGATGTGAATGAACCAGTTCCAGTAGACATCGTTGATGTGATGATGGATAGCTATGGGGTAGAGCACACTGATCCACCTCCCATTTTTAGAAACATTGTGCATGATGCTGAGATACCGTTATACACAGGTTGTACTATGTTTACGAATCTTAGCACCGTGTTGAGATTGTATAAGCTGAAAGCTAACAATAGATGGAGCGACAAAAGCTTCACGTCATTGTTGTCTTTGTTGAAAGAAATGCTTCCCGAAGGAAACGAGCTGCCAATCTCAACATACCAGGTAAAGAAATTGTTGTGCCTAATGGGAATGGATGCCAAGAAGATACGTGCATGCCCGAATGATTGTGTATTATTTCAAAAGGACTATGCGGATTTGAAAGATTGTCCAAAATGTGGTGCGTCACGGTATAAATTGACGACTTCAGGGGAGTCCAAAACTGGTTCTCCTGCCAAGGTGATGTGGTATCTACCTATAATATCACGGTTTCAACGCTTGTTTGCCAATCCGATAGATGCGAAGAATTTGAGGTGGCATGCAGATGTTAAGAAAAATAATGATGGGATCCTATGACATGTGTCTGATTCCCCATAGTGGAAGAAGATTGATCTATTATACCCTGAATTTGGTGAAGAAGTCAGGAATCTAAGACTTGGGCTTTGTACAGATGGGATGAATCCGTACGGGACATTGAGCAGCCAACATAGCACTTGGCCAGTCATGCTTGTTATATACAATCTTCCTCCCTGGCTGTGTATGAAAAATAAGTACGTAATGCTGTCATTGTTGATATCGGGCCCTAAACAACCTGGAAATGACATCGATGTTTATCTTGAACCTCTGATTGATGACTTAAAGAAACTCTGGGGTGAAGGTGTGATGACCTATGATGCTTCACGAAGAGAGACATTTCGTTTGCATGCTATGTTGTTTTGCACTATTAATGACTTTCCAGCATATGGGAATTTGTCTGGATATAGTGTCAAAGGAGCTAAAGCGTGTCCTATATGTGAAGAGAACACTGATTCAAAAAGACTAAAACATGGCGGTAAGACTGTATATCTCGGTCATCGATGGTTTTTCCAAAATTCCATCCGTATCGTAGGAAGCGCAAAGCATTCAATGGATTGAATGAGGAACGGAGTGCACCTAAACCTATACCAGGGGAGGTTGTTTATGAAAGAGTAAAAGACTTTGTCAAAGAATTTGGTAAGAGATCACAATGTACTATGGCCACACGGAGTGACAAATCTTTATTCAAGAAGAAGTCAATATTTTGGGATCTTCCTTATTGGAGTTCTTTGACAGTCAGGCATTGTATCGATGTCATGCACGTTGAGAAAAATGTCTGTGATAGTGTCATTGGTACTTTGTTGAATATACTAGGTAAGACTAAAGATGGGATAAAATCCAGACTGGAACTACGTGAAATGGGAATAAGGTCAGAATTAACAGAATTTCGTGAAATGGGAAATCGGAGAACATACATACCTCCCGCTTGTTACACATTGTCTAGAAAGGAGAAGAAAGCTTTTTGTGAATGTTTGGTAAATGTTAAGGTGCCACAGGGTTACTCATCCAACATCTGTAGATTGGTATCAATGAAAGATCTGAAGTTGATAGGTCTTAAATCTCATGATTGTCACACTCTAATGCAACAAATATTGCCTGTGGCAATTAGATCTATATTACCGAAGCATGTAAGGTTTGCAATCACCAGACTTTGTTTCTTTTTCAACAGTCTGTGCAGCAAAGTTATTGACCTTGATACTCTCGATAAATTGCAAAGAGAAGTGGTTGTTACCCTATGTCAGCTTGAGATGTATTTTCCTCCATCGTTCTTTGATATCATGGTACATCTTGTTGTCCACTTGACTAGGGAAGTGAAAATGTTGGGACCAATTTTCTTGCATTGGATGTATCCCTTTGAACGATACATGAGCATTTTTAAAAGTGATGTTCGAAACCGTTATCGGCCTGAAGGGAGTATTATCGAGGGTTATGTGGCGAGAGAGGTTATGGATTTTTGCAATGACTTTCTCAGTGGTAATGACACTCCTGATAATGACAAGAATATTGACGAGTAATTTGGCAAAGGAATTTTGGGATCACGTGTGAAAGTAATTAGCCTTGAGCAGTTGGAACAAGGTCACTTGTATATTTTACACAACATGGATGAAGTGAACGTTTATATCGAGGAACATACCAATTTCATCAAGAGACAATATCCTCGAGCCAATACAATGTGGCTTGCTAGAGAGCATAACAAGACATTTATTAAGTGGTTTGAAAATAAAGTCTTACATCAACTATCTCAAACACCAGATGATATTACTGAAACTATCAAATGCCTCACCTTTAAACCAAAATTGACTGTTATGTCTTATGAAGGGTATGACATTAATAGATTCACATATTACACAAAGCGCCAAGATGATAAGAGTGTCGTCCAAAACAGTGGGGTCACCCTTCAAGCATCGACTATGTTTTTTGCAAGTGCAAAGGATAAGAGTCCACGTGAAGCTAAAATGTCATATTACGGTGTCATTGAAGACATATGGGAGTTTGACTACATAGATTTCAGAATTCCACTCTTCAAATGTAATTGGGTTGATAACACCAAAGGAGTTATAGTGGATGAATTGGGTTTCACTTTAGTGAACTTTGAAAAGATTGGTGAGAAGGATGAACCATTCATATTGGCATCACATGCGAAACAAGTATTTTATATCGATGATCCTGCAAATGATAAATGGTCGGTTGTTCTTCATGGTAAAAGATAGTTCATTGAAGATCCTATAGATGAAGAACAGTACTATGATAAGTATGATGACTCCAGTCCATTCTCAGTTGGGTTGCCAACACCAGCAAATATTGAAGCTAATGATGACTTGTATGTGCGCGGAGATCACAATGAAGGATTGTTAATTGATAAAAAATCACAATATTAGAGGCATGTTTATACAATGTTTTTTGATATGTTTTATTTTTCTGAATGTGAACTTTACAATGTGAATGTGAACTTTACAATGTGAATTTTACAATGTGAATTACTTTATAATGTGAACTTTACAATGTGAATGTGAACTTTACAATCTGAATTTTACAATGTGAATTACTTTATAATGTGAACTTTACAATGTGAATTACTTTATAATGTGAATGTGAACTTTACAATGTGAGCTTTACAATTTGAATTACTTTACAATGTAAACTTTACAATGTGAATGTGAATTTTCAAATGGCTGAGCATTCTCCTGATGACCGTGCTGATGATTACTGTGAGGGTGAGGACATCAATGCGCCGCCTCACAATGTAAGTTTTAAAAATATATCATATATTTATATCTATATGTCCATTTATAGTTATATCTTGTAAATGTGTTTATTTTTTCAAATTTTAGGTTGATGATGCACATGTACCATCTGAAGCACTTGAGGCACTTGATCAGCAACACCAAAAAGTTGACAGGAGAAGGGGCATCACTATGATGAAGTTAATAGCGCAAAAGGGCAATGGACCCAAAATTGTTGTGGATTTTGATGATGCAGGAAATGCATCTGGTGTGAATCGCAATTCATTTGTTTCATATCTTGGGTATGTTACTCGTAGCCATTACGGTTGTAAGATAGATTCTTGGCATAAAGTTTCTAAGGAGAAGAAAGACGTAATATGGAAGGATTTATGCGTGAGTTATTATTAATTTGCAATTACATTTTGTAGATTACTAATTTTTTGGATACTAGTTAATAGCAATTCTAATTTGCAGAGTATATTTGAATTGGATGAAAAGCTGCATCGTAAATGCGTGATGCAACGTTGTGGGAGAGTCCTAAGGAACTATAGGACAAATCTCACCCGAGAATACATAAAAGAAGCTGACAAGAGGAAGAAGACAGCCACTGAACAGTGGAACTTCCTGGACAAAGAAGAATGGGATGCGTTTGTTGCTTCAAGACAGACAGATGAATTCAAGGTATTAGGCGTCAGTCCCAATCTCATGAATATATGTTGTATTCACCTATTCAAGATTAACATTTACTATTACTAACCAAATCATTAATGTGCATACTAACTAGGCTCTCAGTGAGGCACAAAGATCAAGGTGTGCACTGAATGTGCATGACCACACAATGGGTCCAAAGGGGTATGCAGGCATTCGCCAAAGACTACAGTCTGAGGCTACTGCTCAGTATGCTACTACTCAGGAGTCCTTAACTGTAGGTAGCACACCTCTGCCTCGCCATGATATCTGGATAGCTGGGAGGAAAAATAAGAAGGGAGAAATAAGGAAGCTTGCAACTGCTGAGGCGGCTGCAAAAATGGTAAAATACAACTCTTACAGCAATCATTCAAATATTGATTATTTGTGGTGTTTACTTAATTACAAATTTTTGTTTTGGCGATTAGCGGGAGCTGCACGAGCTGAGGAAACAAGGCAAGTTCATCCCTGAGGGAACAAGGGATGAATTGACAGTTGCTCTGGGTAACCTAGAGCATCCTGGACGTGTTAGGGATGCAGGCGCTGGTGTGGGCATCAAATCTTTTTTTGGGCCATCCCAGTGCAAACATGTCCCAAAAGTGGGACTTTCACAGGAAGAGGTAACATATTCTTTCTTTATAATATTACTATAAAAAGAGAATTCAATAATTAGAAGCTAACGTTTCTTTTATCCATGTATAGGTAGATAAGTTAGTTGATAGGAAACTAGAAGAAGCACTAAAAAAGTGGTAGGCATCTCAGACTTCCACTCAGCAGACAGTACCTATCATAGCATCCCGCTCTACTCCTACTGCAGAGGTTGGGAGTAATCCTATAGACCCACCACCTAGCACATCCACTGTAAGTATTTTTAGGACATAGTAACTAGTTTTTTAATTCAAGATGAAATGTTTTCAAGATGATATGTATATATGTATATAACATTCTTTACACAAAATTTTGTAGGGGTTGAAGCCATGCCATCTAAAAGTTAATGAATACGTCATTGCAGAGGCGTCGGCTTACCCATCCCTACCAGGGGAAATGTTTCACGGGTCTCCATTACCAGCTGGTTGGATTTGTGTGAGCCCGGTACATATATTCCCCAAGTGGATGGATCTTCCATTGCCATATGCCCACCTAGATTGTGAAACACTTGGTGAGGCACTAGGCGGAGTGATATTGTGGCTAAAAGCAGATGTCATCTTTATTGAAATTGTATGGTAAATTTACGTTAAATTGTTAGTGTGTGTATATGATGTCAGTTGATATGAAATTATTATATATATACAGGTTAAAAAGAAGACACCCACAACATCTAGGCCTCCACTTCCACCTCCTACATTACCCAGTTGGGTTCCACAGGACCTAACTGTCCTTTTAGGTCCTAACTGTAGGGGTATGGCAATATGGTTAGGCGAACATGATATAAACTGCCCTATAACTGTTTCTATAGATTCAGATGTTGTAGGTCAATCATACGAAAGCAAACTATTTATACAAGATATTTTGGAGTTATTTCGATATGATTGGCTAAATACATCTGTGATAGAGCTATGGATAAGGTGAGATCTACTTTATACATCCATATACCTTGTGTAGGATCTGGTGATCTAGTTTCTTATTTATTAATGCATACGTAATACATGTTTTGCAGCCACTTAGACAAGATATGTGCAGATTTTGCATTCGAACATGTAGGATTTTTTATTCCATCTTTGATTAGTCTAGTAGCTAAAGACCCTCCGTCAGTTCAACAATACTGCTGTGAGGCTTTTTCAATTTTTGCTCAAAAAAAGAAGACGATGATAATGGCTCCATTCAATGTAGAGTAAGTTTACTTTGTTTATTATAATTTGGACTTAAGAAAATTACATTTTTATTGTGGATTTTGAGTTATTAATTTTTAACTTTTTTACCTCTAGTGGTATGCATTGGGAGTTACTGGTTATTGTCCCCAAGACGTTCACTGTGTATTATCTAGATCCTAAGGGGAGTAAATTGAATACAAAATATGGACACATAATGAAAATGGCATTATTCCGGTGAGAAATATTTCATTTTCATATCCGTTAACATATGTTATTACATTACTATTTAATTATGCAATGTACTGTGTTACATTAACATGTAGGGGTTTTGATGAGTTCAAAAAGGCTGGAGGAAAGGTCCCCACGAAAAAGAACCAGCCAATAATTTGGAAGAAAGTGAAAGTAAGTTCCCGATTGCAATATATGTATATATTATTTATGTGAACAATGCTTAATTAGTTGTATTTTTTAATATTTTGTATGTTTGAATTTATAGTGTGCCACACAAGACAACGGATGGGCATGTGGATACTACGTGATGCGATTTATGCACATGATTATCAAATATGCCGCAATGGACATCGATTGTATTGCTAAGGTATTATAGAGTCTCATTAGATAATATGAAATATATCAATCTTATTTATAGCTCATTAATTATATATATACATCATTCTCTTTACAGGTGTTTACAACTGACCACACTGCAAGAAATGCCTTACCAGATGTACATGCTCCCTATACGACGGGAGAATTAAATGAAGTAAGAGAAGAATGGGCAACAACCATACAAGTAGTGGGGGATTTAAGATATAATTGGGATGTTGATAGCGAATAATGACTAAACAATGATATTTTGTAAATGAATTTCTGAATTATAATATATGTGTGAATGTTTCTACATGTCTGGATGTTTCTACATGTGTCTGAGTGAAAATGAATGAAACTGTTGGTTGCTATATAAATGTTTCTATATGTGAATGTGAAAATGAATGGAACTACAAATTGCTAGCTACATGAATGTTTCTAAATGTGTGAAAATCAAATGGAACTGCAGGTTGCATTGCTAAATGTGTGAATATCTTTGTTGTTAATTTTGCAGGTTTGTGGCCTGTTGTTGGCCGATATCAATGGATGTCGTAAAACCTGCAGTTCATAACTGAACTGCAAGTTTCTCATCCTGCGACCAGCCATACAGCAGGTCTGCAGACCTACAACAAAAAAAAAACAAAAAATAGGCATCGGTTATTTGTATAAAACTGACACCACATCGTTACAGTGTCAGTTTCTAATGGTAACCGACGTCTATTTCCTTAACACCATGGCCGTGCTGGCCAGCACGGCCGTTTTGGTAATGATATGACGTCGGTTGTTATCTAATAACCGACGTCTATTTACTTAACACCACGCCCGTGCTGGCCAGCATGGCTGTGGCAGCGGACCAGACACCACGGCCGTGCTGGTCAGCACGGCTGTGGCAGCGGACCAGACACCACGGCCGTGCTGGCCAGCACGGCCGTGTTGGGAGTAAGATGACGTCGGTTTTTATATAATAACCGACGCTAATAGTGCCCAAGATGGCGCCCTTTCTGTGGCGCGAAGGCATATGGCGTCGATTTCTTATCTAATAACTGACGCCTATAGTGCCCTGCTGGCGCCCTTCTGTGGCGCGAAGGCATATGGCGTCGGTTTGTTATCTAATAACCGACGCCTATAGTGCCCTTCTGGCGCGTTTACGGTGGCACGCGAAGGGTTATGGTGTCGGTTTTTGAACCGACGTGTAACGGTTGGGCTTTTAGCGTAGCCCACATAGGTGTCGCTTAGAAACTAACACTAAAGGCCTTAAATAATCGACACTAAAGGCCGGTTATGTACTCTTGGTGATGAAAAGACCAAGAAAGTGTTGTATGTGAAACACTAATTTGAGCTTGTATCAGGTTGTAGAGTCCATATGGGAGTGCCCATCAGCAAAGGAGCTATATAGGGGATCCCATATCGGTTTTTGAACTATTGGCCTTGTCCATGACGAGATAAGCACCTCAAGGAGGTGATCCATGACGAGTTAGATGCTCCTTGCAATTGTATCAGTTTGCACAATTTATGAAGATAAAGATAAGATATATTATCAAACAAGATAACTAATGGTCAAAATATCATCTCTAGATTATCCTCAAGTGTTTTGCATGTCAATATAAATATGATTTCATGAAAGGACAAGTGTCAACCATGCATGGACATGTGGCACCTAGTAGCTTAAAAAGATGACACCTCATATACACACTTTTTCATGAACCTCAAGTATATATACCCTTCCTTTCACCCATAAGTGGAATTTTTCGAAATGTATGACCCCCTTTCTCTTAGATATTGTGCATAGAGTCTTGGTATCGTTCAAGGGTGAAGGAGTCTCGTGCATAGAGCCTTGGTATCACCCATATCAAAGTGATATCGGCCAAGTGAGGGATATCGACCATAAGGGAGGGATATCAGCCAGAAGTGGTGAGGTATCGTGCATAGGGCTGAGGATCTCAAGTCTTAGACCATTGAGAAGCTCACATGCATTCAACCTTGGGAATGTGAAGCTTTGGAGATTGGAGATTTGAAGTTGCTCTTGAGGTGGGTTATATAACGTGAACTCAATTATGTTATTATTTATCATCAATCTTGCCATAGTTAAATGATTTATTTTCAAATAGAATTTTCTTACATAATTGATGAATCCATGAGCTCTAGTAGTAACCTAGGACTATTTTCCATGAACTAGAACAAGTATAACGAAGGTATAGAGCTTGAATATGATGGTGTCACCTTATAAAGTGATATCAGTTTCAAGCACATAAACAAGCACCTCTAACCCAATATGGTGATGCACCTACACTACTAAAACAATATGGATATGAGTTTATACTTCCTTGAATGATATGGTGTAGTATACATCTATTGCACGATATGAGGTCAAAAATACCCCTTAGGCACAATATGGTGTGTAGCATACACACACCTCTTTGTCTGATATGGTGTAAAGCACACACACCCCTCTTTGCCCGATATGGTGTGAAGCATACACACACCTCTTTTCCTAATATGGTGTGAAGCATAGACACACCTCTTTGCCCAATATGGTGTGAAGAATACACACACGTCTTTGCCCGATATGGTGTGAAGCACACACACACCTCTTTGCCCGATATGGTGTGGAGCACACACACACCTTGTTACCCGATATGGAAGCAAGCACACACCTCTTTGCCCGATAGGGTGGAAGCACCTCAATTCAATATACTTGATTGAGTGACACATGAAGTGTGTTATGTCAAATGATACATTAATACATAAAGAGTTTAATGCATTTTGATAAATATGGGCCAATGTACCTTGAGAGAAGGATTGAGCCAACCTAATGGAGTATGATGTAATCAATATCCTAGTGAGAGGTAACAAGATGTTAATGGGCCTTGTGAGCCATTTGAATAGTTGTTTCCTAGTGAGAGGTGATGAAATGTTTAATGGACCTTGTGAACCATGTGAATATTTTTTTATGGAAGTCAGAGGGTATTTTATTCACCTCGCCCCTCTCATGCAAGCTAAACCAACAAGAACATTACAAATAGAGTTGCTAGAAATAGAAATAAACTTAGTAGTACTATTACCATTACATGCATCTGTAATGATAATATCAACAAGATGACTAGGTGGACTCCTATAGTAATAAGAGCCACCGTTTTTTTTAATATGAAACTTTTTCCAACTGGTCTGCAACCTTATTCCCCTCTCTTTTAATGTGCGAGCAGACCCACCCCAGTTTGAACCTCTTTCTTACAGCTGTTACCCATCTGGTCAGCTTCGGGTAGCCTGAGACTTTGCCTACCATAGCCTCCATGGCGATCAGAGAGTCAGTTTCAAAGAAGATCTTATCGCAGTTCAGACCCTGCCCAACTTCAATAGCTAGTATCACACTCACTGACGTTTGCAGATAACCTCGAGCTACGCCTGCGTATGTTTTGTGGATATGGTGGTTTACTTCTTCCCTTCCTCTTCGTGTTTATATTATTACTAGTACCAGTTCTCCGAGGAAGGAGAGCTTTCTCCTTTTCACATGTTCCTTTCCTTGGCTTATCTTTCTTCAGTCTTGTCGAAATGGTGATCTTTTCTGCCTCCTCGCCCACTCTAGCATCCCCCATATCCATCTCCTTCTCCATGAATATGTCCTCGTCCTGGACAATAACCACTTCATCTACCTCAGGATTAACTGCGACGTGGTTCTCTTTTCCTTGAGTTGCATCAATAACCTTTGACGGTGTATCACCCACTGTAGTGGCCTGGTAAGTTGTGTTCCCAAACACCGTTCTGCTGCTCTCCTATGTGGTTCTTTTCTCTTTCACTTTCTTTTTCCTCCACACCTTCGTTTGCCTACCCTGCTCCACTTTGTCTTCTTTATTAAGATATGCTATGTTTGTCTCTTTTTCTTGGTTCTCATCTTCTGAAATATCCTCTAATCCTTCAAATCTGTTGAATGAATTAGCTCTTGAGTTGCTCTGTAGAACTTTACGTCTTCTGCCATTGTTCTTTCTCGTTTGAACCTGCCAACCTCCATGATTGGATCCGTAAGGGCTTTGCTGGTCAGTCTTGTTTGCTTCATTCACCACATTGTTGTTCGGACCTTCATTACTCATCACGACTTTACAGAACTTTGAAACATGCCCTTCCAAGCCACACTGGGCACATGCCCAGGGTAATCCTTCGTAATAGACTTCAAACTCCTCCCCATTAATGAGGATTTAAGATGTGAATATTTGTTGCCTAGTGAGAGGTAACAAGATGTTAATGGGACTTGTGAGCCATGTCAATAGTTGTTGCCTAGTGAGGGGTGACAAGATGTTAATGGGCCTTGTGAGCCATGTGAATAGTTGTTTCCTAGTAAGAGGTGACAAGATGTTAATGGTCCTTGTGAGCCATGTGAATAGTTGTTGCCTAGTGATAGGTGACAAGATGTTAATGGGCCTTGTGAGCCATGTGAATAGTTGTTGCCTAGTGAGAGGTGACAAGATGTTAATAGGCCTTGTGAGCCATGTGAATAGTGTTCCCTAGTGAGAGGTGATAAGATGTTCAAATGGAAACCCTATAGCATAATAATAATAATAAATGGTTATAAAAATGATAATAAAATCTCGGTAATACATGCCTTATGATTATAGTCAAAGAAGGGCTATAGTGTTTTGAATATGTTTAAATGAGATATGAGGAATACTTGTATTACATAAAGGATGTGAATAAGTATGATGGCTTGGCCTAGGTATAATATCTGGAATAATGCCACATGATTTGTAATAACCCAATAAGTATAATAATCTCATAGGATTGGTAATAACCCAATGCCTGGAATAATTGCACAAGATTTGTGTAATCCAATACCTGGAATAATGTCAGAGGATTGGTAATAACCCAATACCTAGAATAATCTCATAGGATTGGTAATAACCTGATGCCTAGAATAATTGCATAGGATTGGCATAATCCAATACCTGGAATAATGTCACAGGATTGGTAATAACTCAATGCCTCGACTAATTGCACATCATTGGCATAATCCAATACCTGGAATAATTTCATAGGATTGGTAATAACCCAATGCCTGGAATAATTTCACAGGATTGGCATAATTCAATACCTAGAATAATGTCACAGGATTGGTAATAACCAAATACCTGGAATAATCTCACATGATTGGTAAAAACCCAATGCCTGGAATAATTGCACAAGATTGGCATAATCTGTAACATCCCTGACCTGGGTTATACTATAACCCTAGGTGTTTTGATTAAGAAAGGTGATTAAATGCTTAATCTCATCTTGTGAAAAGTAATTAGGGCTCAAGAGGAACTTATATTGCAATTCTAGTCCTTTTTGAACATTGTTGAAATCAATGTTTTGTTTGTTTTGGACTAAAGTGCAAATTACCTAAGTTGAGGGGTTTGAGTGCAATTGTGCATGATAATGTATTCCTCACATGTTGAAGCATCATGAGAGTGAAAATGATGCTGAGGTGTGGCTTATGGAAGCCTGAATATCAAGATTATGCTTGTAAAGCAATCCTTGTGCGTTAAAACCTAGTTTTGTTTTAATGTGCAATTTACCCAAAACTTAGGGTGCAATATCTAATTTACCACTTCAATAAGGTCCCTAATGATTCTTGGCATCAAGTAGAGCAAAGAAATTAAGAAGAGCGCCTCATTTGGATTAAGTTGGAGGAGAGAGAATCTTGATATTAAAATAATCAAGATTTAATCCTAAGTGAAACCCTAATTTAATTTAGGGCAAAAATAAATGTATTAATTAAAGGGCCTTCAACCAAAATTAAAATGGTTGGATTCAGATGTGTGTGTGACGTCCTTGAGATTTGCAAGGACCACGAAAATATCCAAGGGAGTGGATAACTCACACACCATTTTATAAGAAAAAGAAATATCCACTCACATATGGATATTAATATAAAATGATTTAAGGTGCTTGATTTGCTTTTCTTTAAATCATGGATAATTGAGAGTAATAAGAGGCAAACAAGATAGCCTCGTCCCTAAGGAAGATGAGGGGGAAGAGGCAGCCATCTTTTTGGGATAAAATGAATTTTTATAAGGCACTTTCTCTCTCCTTGAATTTCTTATAAAAGACCCTTTACAAGCCAAATGAAAGGCGTTTTCGTTTGCACTTCTCTTCCCTTGCTTGGAAAACGACCAAGCAGCTGTGGAGGATCAGGAGGATGACCCCCAACCTGTTGGTAAGGTTCTTGATCCATTTCACCTTGATTCCATGGTGGAAATCGAAAATAAATTATGGATTTCTTCCTATTTCGATCTCCTCTTCAATTATAACCAATTCTTTTCACTCAAAGCTTGAGGACGACCCTTGGAATAGTGAAAGGAGTTGCATCCACCATTGTTTCCGTGAGCTTGGAGCTTTGGAGCTCAATTGGAGGCGGGTTTTATAACTTGAACCCTTAATTTTATTATTGCAATCAATTCCTTATCAATTGGTGATCATTTCTACATTTCCGAAATTAAGTTTGGTTGATTGATGCAATTTCCATGGAAATCACAGTAGATTTCGTGAGTTTGGAGCTTGATGATGATGACATCATCATAAGCACACACATCCCCAAATATCTAGCCCAAACGGATTCAACATGTTTGCCCATTCAGATTCACCAAACCGTTTGAGAGCAAACGGTTTGAGACCGTTTGAGAGAAAATGGTTTCAAAGCCATTTGAAAGAGTTGACCAAGGGTTTACCGTTTGATAATCCTGTTCCTAATTATGTTGGTTGATAACCCACCAAACTTGATAGATTAATTCCAAAGGAATCATGAGTTGAAGGCTAATCAATTAGGCAAACCCTAATTGGATGAAGTGCTGATTTTTAACTTGATTGATTTGACTTTTTGGGTTAACTAGCCCAAATGGTTTCAAAACCGTTTGGGAATCACCCAAACGGTCTCAAGACCGTTTGGAGGTCAACCAAGACCGTTTGGAGGTCCAGGGTTGAGTATGGTTAACTATTTGAAGATTCAAACATATGGTATAAACCCTAATCGGCTAAGTGCTGATTTTGCAGTTGAATGAGTTGATACTTTGGGTTGATTGGCCCAAACGGTTTCAAAACCGTTTGGGAATCACCCAAACGGTCTCAAGACCATTTGGGGATCACCCAATACCGTTTGGAGGTCTAGGGTTAAGCATGGTTGACCAATTGAAGGTCTAAAGGGATCAAATCACTTTGCAATTAAGTGATGATTTGATGATCAACTCAATAGCTCAAACCCTAATGATTTTTCACTAGAATCCAAGGGTTGGATGAGACAAATGGTCTCAAGACCATTTGGAGCTCATCCAAACGGTCTCAAGACCGTTTGGAGGTCACCCAAGACTATTTGGAGGTCTAGGGTTGAGTATGGTTAAGCAATTGAAGGTCCAAAGATACTAAGTTGGAGTGTAATCAATTGCTGATTTGGTGATCAATCCAATGATCCAAACCCTAATGGGTTGACTTGGATTTTGATGATGTGATGGGAAAACGGTCTCAAGACCGTTTGGAGGTCATCCAAATGATCCCAAGACCATTTGGGGTCAGGTCATGTTCAAATTGGATGATGGTTCAATGGATTCAAATCAATTCGACTCACATTGAAATATGTTGAAGGGTTATGGATTCCAAAGCCTAATTGAGGACTAATTGAGGGTCAATTGAGGGTCAAATCAGTTGGAGGTTGACCTATTTAACTCAATTGAAGTATGAGGATAGGTCTAATCGATGATTGGTTCCATGAATTCAATGATTGAAGGAATCAATATTGAGAACCCCAAACCGATTGGTGTAGTTGGTAATAACCCAATGTCTGGAATAATTGCACAGGATTGGCATAGTCCTATACCTGGAATAGTTGCACATGATTGGTATAGTCTTATACCCAGAATAGTTGCACATGATTGGCATAGTCCAATACCTAGAATTGTTGCACATAATTGGCATAGTCCAATACCTGGAATAGTTGCATAGGATTGACATAGTCCAATACCTAGAATAGTTGCATAGGATTGGCATAGTCCAATACTTGGAATAGTTACATAGGATTGGCATAGTCCAATACCTGAAATAGTTGCACAAGATTGGCATGATCTAATACCTAGAATAATTGCACAGGATTGGCGTAGTCCAATACCTGGAATAAACTCACAAGATTGGCAAAGCCCAATACCTGGACATAATATGATGATGTATATTCACATGATTGGTATAATCCAATATATGGCTAGCATATTGGCTGAGGCCAACAGATAGAAATGAGAGTTATCCGTGGATGTCATACCATGATAATAAGTATCACAAGATAAGCTTGAGATGTTGATATAGTATGATAGGTAAATGTTACACATGTTATTTATATTCCTTATAAAGTGAATAGATGATTTACTGCCCTATCACAGATAGTTACAATGCTTTAAGTGAATATAAATGTATTAATCTGCTTATCCACAATGATTAACTTTACTTATTATTATAAAAGAACCTCTGCTTAGCTTATTACTATTTACTTGTGATAATAACGTTGTTGGCAGAGAGTTATATCTCTCGCTGGGATAATTGTCTCACCCTGTGGGATCCACATTTTTTTAGGTGGACGTGCATGAGGGGGTGGAGACTGTACTGTAGAGGGAGAAAAACAGTAGTAGGGACAGTAGTAATAGCTCAGGTTGAGTAATGTCTGTCATGTCTTGTAGATAGAAGTCCTATTTTTCGTGTTTATACTCTCAGGTCCTTGGATTTTGTACGTAATGGTTTTATGAGGTTTTGGCTTGTATGCCTCGAGGTTTAATGTTGCTTTAGTATATGTTTTGACAAAACAACTATTATATGTTATCCTCAAGATGAGATGAAACAGTGTATGTACAATGTGAACCCTGATGTATTTAAAGTTTTGGTTCTTTCACTAAGAGTTTTCCAGGAAATGGATCTCTTTGCAAAATGGATTTAATTTTTAGTGATTTTGTTAGTCCGCTGCTTATGATTATTCTACTTAATTAGTAATGATTTGGTTGTCAGTTTGGTGTCGTTCATTACAATATCCTCATCGAGCTCCACCTCCACAGGTTGTAACGCTAACTCTGTATTCGGATGAAACTTCCTCAACATATTCACATGGAACACCGGTTGCAACTTGAGCAACTCAGGTGGCAACTCCAACCTGTAGGCCGCCTTCCCAATGTGAGCCACAACTGGGTAAGGTCCCATAAACCTGGAAGACAACTTACCCTTATTCCCAAACCTTAGAACACCTTTCCAAGGAGAGATTTTAAAATATACCTTGTTTTCCACTTAGAACTCCAAGGGTATACAATGATTGTTTGCATATGAATTCTATTTTCCAGTGCTACCTTCAACTATTGTTGTACCACCTTGATCTTCTCTGTCATCTGATGCACAAGCTCAGGGCCAATAATCTATTATTCACCTATCCCATACCAACACAATGGAAATCTACAATGTCTCCCATACAACGCCTCATAGGGTTCCATGTCGATGCTACTTTGATAGTTGTTGTTGTAGGCAAACTCTATCAAAATGAGATGTATATCCCAACTTCCAGAAAATTGAAGAACACATGCTCTCAACAGATCCTCCAAGGTCTGGATGGTCCTTTTAGATTGACCATCTGTCTGTGGGTGGAAAGTAGTGCTTAACTTCAACTACGTACCCAGATCTATGCGCAGTCGCTCCTAAAAGTGACTCGTGAACTAAGGACCTCTATCAGACACGATAGTAGCTAGAACACCATGCAAACACACTATCTCATCCACTTAGACTTGAGAAAGCTTCTCTATTATGAATGTTGTCTTCACAAGAAGGAAATGCACTGACTTGATCAACCTATCAATGATCACCCTAATGGAATCATAACCTTTGGTTGTCCAAGGAAGTCCAACCACAAATTCCATAGTCACATGATCCCATTTCCATTGTCGTATAGGTAATGATTGCAACATTCCTGTATGAATATAATGCTCAGCTTTAACCTGTTGACACACAACACATCTTGCAACAAACTCAACCACATCCTTCTTAAATCCTAGCCACCAATACATGTCCTTTAGATTGTGGTACGTCTTGGTACTCCCTGGGTTCATAGCATACATTAATGAATGAGCTTCCTCCAACACCATCTATCTTAAGTTATCACCATCAAGAACCACTATTCTGTCATGGTAACAAACTGTCCCATCACCTGACTCATGGAAGCCATCACGCTTCTTGTTGTCAAACTCTGATCTAATCTACTGTATCATAATATATGTTTGATGTGCCTCTCTGATCTGCTATCTCAGCGTAGGCTTCACCTATAATAGTGCCAACAAACCTTCTAACAAAGAGACTTCCAACTTAACATTCATCGGATACAAGGAGACCAACATGTCTCGCCTGTGGCACATCAAAAAACTCAACTAGCCTTTATCCATGGATGAATATGAAGACTTCCTTCTCAACACATCTTCCACAACATTTGCTTTTCCTAGATGATAATCAATCATGCAGTCATAGTATTTGATTAACTCCATCCAGTGACGCTGCCTCAGAACCCTATCTCAAAATATTCCTTGCCACCATGGCTAACACTAGGCATGTCAGAAGAATCTTCCTATCTCCTTGGAAGATCCACATCTCACCACCATCCACAAATGTTTCTTGCATGAAACTACAATCCAAGACCACTCTATACTTCTCCAAGGTATCCATTCCAAGGATCACGTCGAATCCATGCATGTCAAGTGGTATGACATCCACTTGAATGCTGTGTCCTGAAAAGGAAAGAACACAAGAAGGACACACATTCTACAACATTGTAGAACTGACTAATGGGGTTTCTAGAAACAAGCTCTTCTTCTTATAAATAATAGGAAAAGGACAACTACTAAGCACTTCATGTGCAATAAAAGAGTATGTTGCACCCAGATCGACCAAACAAATATAAGTCAAGAAGAAGACAATTCAAAATGAAATAACTCCATCTGGCTTGATACCACTTGTGGGTTGACCACTGCCTCCGGCTGACTTATAGCGTAGAATCTAGTCATTACCTATTGTAGCCCCCATCCTCTGCCTCCCTAAGTAGATGATCTAACTCGTAACGCTTGACCACATCCCCATCCTCCTATGTTGTTGTGCTATTATTGCCTCGGTTGCTAGGTTACTTCATCGTTTCTCACTGAACAATCCCATACCAGATGTCCTATTTTCTCACACCTGTGGCAAGACTGAGTCTCATACTACAACCTAGATGGTCCTATTACCAATACTGATGTTGTGCTATGATCTCCTATCAGTGGAAAACTATAGCCTCTTCCCTTACTCGGTGACCACTATGTCAAAGCATTAAACCTCTGTAAAACTAGTGGTGCGAAAAACCTCAACTTCTTAAAGCCTCCTAATGACTGCCCCTGGGACTGTGCAAACCACTTCTTGGCACTCGTTTCCTACTTCTCCTTCACCAACCATTCTATACTCCGAACAGACTCCAGGAACATCACAAACCTCTCTTGGTTCTCCAAAGAAGTTGTCGATGTAGACAACTCATCATTCAACCCCTTGTCAAAATGACAAATATTGTAACATCCCTGACCTGGGTTATGAAGTAACCCTAGGTGTTTTGCATAATGAGAGTAATTATATGCATGCTTTTGGCTTTGAAAAGTAATTAGGGCTCAAGAGGAATTTATATTACAATTTTAGTCTTTTTGAATGTTATTGAAATCAATATTTTGCCTGTTTTGGACTAAAGTACAAATTACCCAAGTTGAGGGGTCTATTTGCAAATTTTACATATCATGGGAATGAAGATAATGCAGAGGTATGGCTTGTGATAACCTGAATCCCAAGAAAGAGCTGATAAAGCAATGTTTGTGCATGAAAACCTAGTTTTGGTGTAATGTGCAATTTACCCAAAACCTAGGGTGCAATGTGTAAATTACCACTTCAATAAGGTCCCTAATGTTTCTTGGCATCAAGTGGAGCAAATAAATTGAGAGGGGCGCCTCATTTGAATTATGTTGAAGGAGAGAGAATCTTGATATTAAAATAATCAAGATTTAAGTATAATGGATATATTAATGTAAAAAATAAATAAAAAAATTCAAGGGCTTCAACCAAAATTAATTTGATGGAATTCAGATGTGTGTGTGGACGTCCTTGAGGTTTGCAAGGGCCGAAAATATCTTAAGGAGGTGAAATTCCACTCACCTTATTATAAGGAAAAGAATTTCCACTCAAAAAGATATATTAGTATTATAATGGATTAAGGTGCTTATTTTCTTTTCCCTTAATCCATGGATAATGGAAGGGAGTTCGGTGGCTTTGAGTTGACTTTGCATGCAATCAAACCAAGGAGGAAGAGGTGGTACTATTTTTGGAATTTATTGAATTTTAATTAAACATTTTCTCTTTCATCAATTTCCTTATAAAAGAGCCTTTTTCCAACCCACCTAAGGACTTTTTTCAGATTTCCTTTCTTCCCCTTGCTTGCAAAACCAACCAAGAAGGCTAAGGGCAGCAGGTATCACGTCCCCAACCTGTTGGTAAGCCTTTGATCTTCATTCTTCATGATTTCATGGTGAAAATCATAAAACAATGTGTAATTCCTTCATTTCTTCACTCCATCTTCAACCCTAGCCGGTTCTTTCACTCCAAAAGGTTGAGAAACGACCTAGGGAGGTTGCTAGAGCTTCAACCACCATTGGAGACGTGAATCTTGGAGCTTGGGATCAGATTTGAAGGCGGGTTTTATAACTTGAACCCTTCTACATTGTTATTCAACTATCAATCCTGCAATTTTGTTGATTTCTTCATCTTTTTGGTTAATTGCTTGTTGTAATTGGTAAATTCATAAAATCAGATGCATTAGGAGTTTCAGGGACGAAGGTAGATGATTATGACATCATCTTGGACACTTTTTCCAAAGAAATCTTGTTCCAAATGGTTTCAACATGTTTGCCCATTCAGTTTCACCAAACCGTTTGAGAGCAAACGGTTTCAAAACCATTTGAAAGAGTTGACCAAGGGTTGACCGTTTGAGAATCATGTTCCTAATTATGTTGGTTGATAACCCACCAAATTTGATGGATTAATTCCAAAGGAATCATGAGTTGAAGGCTAATCAATTAGGCAAACCCTAATTGGATTAAGTGCTGATTTTCAACTTGATTGATTTGACCTTTTGGGTTAATTAGCCCAAACGGTTTCAAAACCATTTTGGAATCACCCAAATGGTCTCAAGACCGTTTGGAGTTCAACCAAGACCGTTTGGAGGTCCAGGGTTGAGTATGGTTAAGTATTTGAAGATTCAAACATATGGTATAAACCATAATCGGCTAAGTGTTGATTTTGCAATTGAATGAGCTGATACTTTGGGTTGGTTGGACCAAACGGTTTCAAAACCGTTTTGGGATCACCCAAATGGTCTCAAGACCGTTTGGGGATCACCCAAGACCATTTAGAGGTCTAGGGTTAAGCATGGTTGACCAATTGAAGGTCTAAAGGTACCAGATCACTTTGCAATTAATTGCTGATTTGTTGATCGACTCAATAGACCAAACCTTGATGAAATTTCACTATAATCCAAGGATTGGATGAGCCAAACGGTCACAAGACCGTTTGGAGCTCATAAAAATGGTCTCAAGACCGTTTGGAGGTCACCCAAGACCTTTTGGAGGTCTCAGGGTGAGTATGGTTAAGCAATTGATGATCCAATGATACTAAGTTAAAGTGTAATCAATTGCTGATTTGGTGATCAATCCAATGATCCAAACCCTAATTGGTTGACTTGGATTTTGATGATGTGATGGGAAAACGGTCTCAAGACCGTTTGGTGGTCATCCAAATGACCTCAAGACCGTTTGGGGTCAGGTCATGTTCAAATTTGGATGATGGTTCAATAGTTTCAAGGTAACTAATCTTGCATTGATTAGTGTTGAAGGATCATCGATTCCAAACCCTAATTCAATTGATTCAAACCCTAATTTAGGACTAATTGAGGGTCAATTGAGGGTCAAATCAGTTGAAGGTTTACCTATTTAACTCAATTGAAGTATGAGAATAGGTCCAATCGATGATTGGTTCCATGAATTCAATGATTGAAGGAATCAATATTGAGAACCCTAAATTGATTGGTGTAGTTGAGTCCATGTTTGGTCCATGCAGTTTTGAGGAGGTTTGGACCAAATGGTCTCAAGACCATTTGAGTCCAAACGGTCTCAAGACCGTTTGGGACCAAACGATCCCAAACCGTTTGTGCCCATGCGGTTTCAAAAGTCAAACTTGGGCAAACAGTCTTCACCTACTTGCTTAGGCAAACGGTCTCAAGCACCACCTTTACCAAACGGTTTCAAACCATTTGAACCTTGAAGGACAAAGACCGTTTGGGGCTGAAGTAGTCAAAGTTGATTGAGGACTCAATTGATCAATTCAATTGGATACCTTATGTAATGGAGGTCCAAGGTGATTGAATCTCTTAAGAATAAAGATGATGAATGATTCATTGATCCAATGATGATTAGTAATGATAATCAATGAAGGTACAAAGGTTGAAACCCTAATAGTACCTAAGTGATTAGTGCAAATTAAGGGATGAACCCTAATTTCTTATAGGATCAATGACTTAGTACACTATGTTAATCATAGTTGTATGTGCTTGATTTAAGGGTTGATATGACCTAATCAAGTTGAGAGGTATGATAACATAGAGTTCATACATGAGTATGACTCATATGGTGATTAAGGGTATGATTCTTAAGTAATAAGATCATTAAACCCTAATCATGAACCTAAACCCTAATTGACAAGGTGGTTGATCCTTAACCCTAATCTAGAGCAATTATAATTGAAAAACCCTAATTCAAGGTATGTATGTAACCCTAATTTAGGGTGATGATGTGGATAGATTTAATCAAAAGTAGTGTGATCTGAAACCCTAATTGGGTTGAATAGTAAACTCTAGTTATGGGAATGGATCATGAAACCCTAATTAGGATGAATAGTAAACCATAATTGTGAATTATTGAATGTAAATCCTTTATAAGGTGAATTTGATGTGAAACCCTAACTAAGGATGGTTTCATGAGAAACCCTGATGTTTGATGTGCTATAAAGCCCAAACCCAGGGTAATTCTATGTATTGTCTAATGAACCCTAATCTTGAGCAATATGGTGGTAAACTATATTTTGATATGATAAGGGGATGATTATCCTTAAATGACATGAAATGGGAAACCCTAACCCTGGCAAGGGAATAGTGGTGTTACCCATGAACAGTGAATTCATATTGTTGAACATGGTTCTGATATGCAATTGATATCACTGTATTATCTGTACTAACAATGCAGGTATCTTGAAATGATGATCATGGCCAAGTATGAGCTTTGATATTTAATTCATTATTGTAATTGTACCTTGAGTGCCATAATATACCTTGCTGCCTGGTAAGAGGTATCAAGAGAGTTATGGGCATCAAATAACATGTGTGATGCTTGTAATAGCAAAGTATCATGTTTGCCTTGGTCAATTGACCTAAAGGTGATGGTTACCTGAAAAAGTGGTAACAATGCTTAATGATGAATTAAGGGTTTAAATACCCAGGGCCATATGATTATGGTGATGAAATTGAGAAGGGATTGAGTTCCCAATATCTTTTAGGACTGTTAAGTAATTGATGAAATTAGTACACGTTTCCTTATAGCATTGATATAATAAGTTGTTTGAAAACTTGCCTGATGCTAAATGAATATGAAAATGTACTTAATTAATCAAGTGAAATCTGTTCATGTAGTGCTCTGGCCATAGATCCATCATCGTCAGCAACTGGTGATGGTGAAACATGTATTCTATAGAATTCCTGGAATTCGCATATTTTGAATATGTGGGGGTAAATGGGCGAAAATATCCTTACGTCCGGGTGAAGATATTGAGAGAAAGTAAACATTAAACCCCTCAATCCTTCATGTGTCGGGATAGATATATCATAAATCTCCCAATGGTTGGGATGGATGTATCATTAATCTCCCAATGTTATTTTATGTCGGGTCGATGGAGATAAACATTAATGCTCTCGATTACCGATGAGAGTGCAGTTGATGCTGTAACTCTATAGAAAAGTTCATGTATACCCTGGAAAGCTATTTGAGCAGTCGACACAGTCCTGCTTGTAGTCCTGTACTGACCAGGATGTGGGAGGTCATGGGAATCTGGCTCTTCCATTGACCTATTTATGGTGCTGATTTCGATTCTAGAAATGGTCGATTGGAGTATGAGCGGTATACCTCATCTCCTCAGAGCTTAAGTCTATTTGTAAAATATAATCAGAAGTGTAGCGTATTTGCATAAGATTGAAATACGAGAAACACTGATTGATGATATACTGCTTAGTATGCTCTTGTTACAGGAATGTACTTATGTTCCTTTAATTCATATTGAGTATGAGAAATGCTTCTTAATCAAGTTGTAGCTGTAATATTGCATAAGAATGTTTCTCTAGTCTGCATAGATGCGATTCACCTGCTATTGATTTATAATATCTCGCTGTTCAATTTATTTCTATTTAAACTGCAATGACAATATTTTGGCGGAGAGTTATATCTTCTGCTGGGGCAATTTTTATAATTGTCTCACCCCCGTGGGATCCAATGTTTTTAGGTACACGCAGACATCAAGGCAGAAACTCTTCTGCAGGCGTAGTGTAGCAGCAGCAGTCATAGGGACAACAGTGATCCAATAGGTGGAGACATTGGCTGTCTAGTTTTGTGTAGATAGTCCTATGGTCGTCTCTGTACTCTCAGGTCCTAGGAGTTAGTGTTTTGATACTTCAATCTGAGATTTTGTGCAATGAGGCATGATATGTATATATATGAACCAGGATGTAATGTTTTACTTTGGTTCTAAATGAAAAAGTTTCCTGTGAATGGATCTCTTAATAAATGGTTTTAATTTTTAGTGATTTTCAGTAAATCTGCTATTAATGATTGCTTCCGCATTAGTTAATCTTGTTTTCATGAGACGGACTTCACAAATATGCTCATCATCCATCGTATCCATGTGAGGACAGAACCTCAACAACTCCATAAACCTTTCTTCATGCTCGTTGATCATCATGGATCCCTATCAAATCCTCTCAAACTGACTTATCTTCTCGTCAAGATACGTATGAGGAAAGTACCAAATGATGAACTCTCATGGGAACTCCTCCCAACCAACCAAAACACTCAATCTCTTCTCCTCCTCTATGACCCACCAGCGGCCAACACTTCCCTTCAGAAGTACACTACATGCTTCACCTTGTCCACCTCGGGGATACTCAGGATCTTAAAGGCCTTCTCAAGCTCAGTCATCTGTAGATCCGCATCTGCCAGATCAGCCATTCCAGCATACTCAACTTCTCCAACATGGTGAAGCCGCTCAAAAGTCTTCCCAGTGCTTGATGATTCTGCATTGGGGACCGATGTCTTAGGTTGAGGTGAAGGCATCCTGTCCGCCATATGCATCATTGTTTCCATAAACTGCCCAAAAAGTGATCGAAAGGTAGGGTTTTCTATCATGGTTGGGTCAACTTGGGGGACTTTAGGAACCCGATCTTCAAGAGTTTGGTTCTTTTCACCACCACTTGGTGTTGCAACACTGCTCTCGGCAGCATGTTCTTCATTTCCTCCAAACATCTTTAAGCTTTCTCTTCTTCTTCTACATAAGCAATAGTGACTATAAGACATACTGGAGGACATAAGAATAGACATAAACCCTAGTCCTAGGTCCCTGTAGACTCAATGAACCTAAAGCTCTGATACCAACCAAATGTGACACCATTTGCTACACAAAGTGAGAAAAACAAAACTACAAAAGAGATATTAATAAATAGATTATCAGAAAATACTAAAACTTAAAACCATTTCATAAAAACTGTCTCATAGCAAAAAACTTTACATAATAGTCCTTTCATGCCTCAAAGCACATGTTGGGCATGCTATCAACATGTTACCAAAGAACTGTTCTAGAACATATATACATAGACCACCACATCAATATACAAAATGTCACACAAGCCAACCACATAAAGAAATAACATTCTCAAAACATTTTTGTAGACCCAAGTGTACAAGGATGACTCTAGGACTCTATCAATAAAAGGCGTCCAGCTGCACTGCCAACCTCGTCAGCTACTAGCCCTCCCACTGCTCCTCAAACTCAGATGCACGATCTCTACCTCTTCATGCACAAACACCTAAAAAGGATGTGGGAAACCCATGGGTTGAGATTCCAAATCTCAGTGGGAGATATAACTCTCCACCAACTCTATTATCATCACATATAGCTAAGAAGATAAAATAACATATTGAGCAGGTTGAGTAGAGTTAACTAAAAGATGTATACCTCAAGGATAAAGCAATTAGAGAAGTAATATTCACATGTCACTGAGAAGTAGAACATTTAACAATTTAAGAAGGAATATGAAGAACACATATAATTGTTATAAACTAAACAATATAAAAGAAAACAAGGCTTCATCCAATATTTCTGTGTTTAATCCTTTACAATTACACTACACTGCTATTTACAAATTCATTATGCCTTGAGGATTTGAGTCGTACCACCCAAATCCAACTGACCACTAAATAGTCAAAATCAGTGCCATAAAGGTCTAGTGGAAGAGCCAAAATCCACGACCTCACCCCCTTAGTCAGTACGAGTGGCCATGTAATGACATCATAAGTCATACTACTATCAACGACATATAGTCCACCTGTATAAGTCTAGCCCACCTTGGTACAGGTCACAATTCTAGTGAGCTATGGCCCGTAGTTGCACTCTGATTAGGGTATGGCCCATAGACAATCCTATATCACATATTATGGAGCTATGGCCCACAATCACACTTTAATCAGGGTATGACTCACAAACAATCTTATGAGGTTAGGATACAAGGAGATACCTCTACTTGCACCCCACATATTTAACAATATGCGCTCTGAGTTAAACTTGTTTCACCATTCATCAAGTGCTGACACTGAATGAATCTATGGAACAGGGAAAAACTACACTATTAGGTTCCACTTGATTAATCAGAGCAGTTTTCAAGTGTCTTTTTGCATCAATTAAGTTACAATGTACAAACCATAAACCAATTCTACAAAAAAATAAGGGCATAGCACTTCACCATGATATATTGGAACATGTAAAGCGTGAACTCATCACATTATCAATTGATGATTTTCATTCACCATATGTACATCATAAGGACTACATATCTTGGGGTAACAACCCCATAATCTCATCACTGAGGAAATTGTCATCTCAAATAAGGCAATAAGCCATCATCAGGTCATATGACCATTTATTCCTCTTTCTGTGTTACCACAACACATGTGTCTTACAAGTCTTATTCAAACATACCATAATCACCATATCCCATACCCGACTATGCATATCATTTGTGTTACATGTGTGGTTATAAACTTGTAACAGGAAGAGCAATACATCATCAATACTACCATTTCATAGTATTCATGCCAATCACATTACATCCTTTAGGGTTAGGGTTTCCTTTTACTCTATTAGGGTTTACAAGGTTGGATTAACAACCACCCTTAGATCATTACTTCCATCATCATAAGGTATGTTATGAGATATAGAAACATATCTCTCATTATCATACATATGACCACCCCAAAGGGTATCACATCATATCATGTCACCCTATCATCAACATGATGTATAACAAACACCACCACAAGATATCAGTTAGGGTTATAACATAGAGTGTCGGGTTAACCCTAAATGTGTTAGGCAACCTCATCAAGGTGGGGTATTAGTTTAGGATGTATTAGATGACCAAACATGGTGTCAGGCTACCATCTCAGGAGGTGTATCAATTTATCATCTAAGACTAGTGTATCAGGAAACAACACCTAAGGTGAGGGTGTTGACCAACCTAGCCTGTCAGGCAACACCATTAAAAGGTGTGATGGGCGTCAGTAGGTAACAAGCAATGCACGTATATCGGCATCACAAGGGTGATGGGTTGCTTAGGGTTTCAACATGGCATCATAGTTCTCCACCTCACTGCATATTAGGAAATACTGTGTTGGGGTGTGATGACATCACAACTATGGATGTATAAGGAAACACCGTCCTAGGGTGTGTCGGCCTCTGCCCAACCAAGGCATCACATATTGTGATGGGTTGAGCCATGACATGTTAACACTCACAAGCATACCGACTAGAAACACATATTCAATTGCAACACATCTTAGTTGCAAAGTGTCACAGTTAAGAGTCATATCAATTTAGGACACTCAAGGATTGTGATGGCTAGCCCTATTAAAACTTATCCACCACATTGGTTCAACATCTACTAAGCAAACTAAATGCTCTGGACTCATATTGGCCTATTCAAGCCCAAGGTATGATGACCTGGACATTACCAAGGTGTGTCGACCTAGGCCTCACCAAGGTCGTGACGACCTATCACAAGATATGATAGATTGTGGCATCATAGGTCATGATGGACACCCACCATAACATATCAGCATGGTCGTCTTGTATCTAAGGTCACATGTTTAATGCAAAGCTAGAAGGTGTAACACATGGCAGCAACTAAGCAGGACTCCTTTCTTCAAAACAAGACTCGAAACTACCAAGAAGAAGTAGTAATCATGCAAGGGGTAACATTCTAGAGATACAAAAAAAGATAGCATGTAAGGTGTAATAATAACATAGTGGGTTTAGAGTTATATAACCTGCCTCAAAGGTCACCACCAAGATGCAAGCTCAAGGCTCCAACGTCAAACTCCAAGCTCCACGAGCTTAAGGTAGAAGATGATCTTTCAAGCTTGGTCACCACAACACCTCCAAGGAAAAGTTGGAACCAAGATTAGGAGGGTTCAAGTTGGAAAGAAGATAACCAAGATCCATGGCTGAGAAGAAGAAAGAAAGAGAGAAAGAAATAGAAAACCATGTCTTACCAAGGCAGAGGATGAAGGAGACACCACAATCTTGGGACTCATCCACCAAGCTCCAAGTGGGAGACTACTCTAGCTCAAGGTCGTCCACCAAAGAGAGAAAACAAGAATAGCCAAAAGGATTCTCTTGCATGGAGAGAAAGGGGTATATATACAAGAGGGATGAGAGAGAGAGAGTAAGAGGAAGGTGTCATAACTGTAGGTGACACTTGACCACAAAGAAGGGCCACATAAAATACCATGCAAACTAGGTGATAAGATCTATGTCTTGCCCACTAGGTCACCTATCATGATCTTGCCCGATACCACATCTCTACCCTCTCACAAACCAGTAGGGGTGAAACCCTAGACACCACAAACCGATGGGGTGGAACTTGAGGCACCACGAACCAATGGGGTGCAACTTGAGACACCACAAACCGATAAGGTGTGACTCAAGATACCCACAAACCGATAGGATGAGACTCAAGACACCCAAAAACTGATAGGGTGAGACTCATGACACCCACAAACCTATAGAAAGCCTCTCCAAGGCTCTCAATCACGAGACAACACTTCTAGGTGCAAGGCACACCTCAAACATGTGCCCAAAACATCACCAAAGATGTAACCACACAACCAAGGTATAAACAAGGTTCCTATCTATCTCTCCCCTCTAGATGATTCCAAGAGAGATAAGGAACACTATAGCGGTGGAAAACTTGCACATCAACCCCTATCCTAGGTAAACTGCAATTTGAACCCAAAATCTCTCAACAAAACACAAACATCAACCAAACAAGCTCAAAAAAGGAACTCAATCTTCCAACATGCCCTAATTACATCTCAGATTATTAGAGAAAGGAGCTAAGCAATACACTTAAACAAATCAAATAGGGTTATCCCAAAACTTGGGTCAGGGTTCTTACAAGGGATTTGACCTTGGTTAGGGGAGTCATGAGTAAACTACTACTCTAATCTAGCACATTACATAAATTAGTCATTATCCATTGATCATATTCAAATAGAGAGAGTAACAATGATCAAATAATATTCTACAAGGTCATAAGATCAAAATTCAAGATTATAATAGGGTTATAATGTCAAGAACTTTCAAAATTAGCGTCATTTTTGCATTCCTTCCCTTTTGTTTCGTGGTTAAGGTAGTGATATAATTTGGAAATCAATAATTTATATTGGAAATTTGAAGAATCAGATCTTTGTAGTGCATGATTTAGGTTCATAATCATCATATCAAAATCTAGATTACAAAAGGCATCAATAGATAATAAGGAAACTACTTTTTGCATCATAGTCTTACATCATGATTTTGTGAGTCCTAGGCTTAGTCACTTGATGGCATAGTCATGATGTGTATCAAAATAGGGAAAAAGTTTGCTTAGCTATGTTTTGAGGTTTAGTCAACAATAGGGTGATATGGACTTAATCAAATAGGGACATCATCAACAATGAGGTATAAGGTATAAATCCTTCCTATTTCACCAAATCAATATTTACCTCAAACCAAATAGGGACATCATCAACAATGAGGTATAAGGTATAAATCCTTCCCATTTCACCAAATCAATTGTAAGGCCCCTAAACTTGCTTAATGAGTTGAACAAGATTACTTATCATAATTGAATTCTTATAATCCTAATATAACCTTGTGATATGCTTTGAAATCATAAGACAAGCTTAATTTTCAAATTTTGTCCAATTTGGACACTGTTTGAGAAAGTTATGCAATTTTATGCACATTTTAGACTTTTCTAAAATTTTCCCAATTGAGAGGATTTCTTTGCAATTTATCACTTTCATTATGTTCCTTGGATATTATCTCATCATTCTTGAGATTTTTTAGCCATGGGGCTCCTATTTAAACCTTGGTTTGAAGGTGTTTTCTCCAAGGGTATTTTAGGGTTTACCCCTTCATGGATGAGCTACCTTTAGTAGCTATCAATTAATGAATTATTTGATTGGCTGGGAAATTCGACAAAGGAAAGATAAGAAGGTCTATACATATGGTGGGGGAGCTGCTTGTGTGTGTGCTGGTATATTCTTAATAAATTAAGGCCATGGACACTTGGATAGATACTAGAACTTCAACTTTTTCTTTTTCTTTATCTTAAAGTTTCATATACTTATCCCCAAGCACCAAAAGGAGTCATTTTTTCTCCACCACATCCCTCCTTCTCCCAACCTTGGTCTCCCTCTGTTCTTCTATGAATTTTTCTATCCATGGAAGAAGAAAGTGGGGACCTTCTTGAAAAAAAGATCTAGGGTTGCAATTGACTTCCTTTTAGGGTTTAAAAAGCTTCCTTCTAGTGATCTTAACCTAAAAGAGTAACAATCCCATTCTTTCCTCCATTTATTTCTTTTTTATACTTCCTCCTACCTTTCTCCAGGTCAAAACCTTGCTGTTCCATGGTAGAAATTGCTCTAAAGCTCTAAAACCTTACCTTTCTTTCTCCTTATGCTTGGTGTTTGCTCATTTGATGAAGGAAAGTGCTAGATGGACGAGTTCACAGCTTATGATTGGATTTTCTACCCTACCTGGTCATTTTTTCTTATGTGTGGGAGTTGATCTTATCATTAGAGGAAAGTTTTATAACTTTCTCCATATTTATTTCTTACCATAAGCTTTCTAGCTCATGTTCTTACTTGAAAATGATGATTCCTGCACTAAAAAGCTATGCTTGACTTGGATTTCGATTTTTATAATGTTCCCTGTTCTAATTTCAGTTCTATATGAACCTGTGATCATGTGTACATTATTCCTAAGGTATAATTTGACTTGGATCAGGTTGGTTTGACAACCTATGGTGCTAAGCACCTATCAACCAATGGTCAATTTTAGGGTTTAAAGATGTTTTTTTCTATAAACCCAGGACCCGATGATGGTACCAATGCAACAAACCTATGGTTTTGTCTTCGTGACAACTGATGGTCATGATTAAAGGTGTAAAATGATTGTGACAACCTATGGTCACCCCATTAGGTCAGGTTTTGGATCAATTAGAAGTTTAATGATCAACCATTAAGTACCCTATTGATGTTATCAATCAATGATGACATTAGCTTAATATTTGATGTTGATTAATGAATATAGTGTTGATATAACAACCTATGGCGATTTAATGGTCAATAATGATGGTGGATCAGGTATCTACAACCTATGTTGAGTTAATAATTGTAGTTGTAGCATCAATTAAGCCTTAGACCAATGGTTTCATGGGTCACTTGATGAAATGGTCAGACCTATAATGTAATTGATGGTTTTAACATATTAACTTGACCCAATTGTCAAGATCTAATGTTTATTCCTCCAATAAAGTGGAATGATGGATAATGTAATATTTTGGTCCTAATAATGTGATTTAGCTAGTTTCCTTTATATGATCAACTTAAGGAGCTTACTTGTTGACAATGGATGGTCTGTTTTAAATGAACAGTCGATTGTGGGTTTTACCCTACTCTCAATGGAACTTTTTGTGTTGTTAATCAAGGGATGTCTAGGGTTAAATGGTGACTCTTTCTAGAGCACAAATCAAGTACTTCATAGGTGGTTTATCCAAGGTGTTTACTTATATAAACAACCAATGGTCTTACCTTTTAAACATCCAATGGTTCTGGGTGACATTGTGGTATAGTGATATGGTTTGAATGATGACGGAACAAATGGAGGGTTACCCTTAATAAGGTAGTCTTACCTATTCACTCATATGAATAGAAGGGATGATAATCATATTGTGTTTATATGTAACCCTAATGAGGTATAGCTTGTTATACCTAGCTTTAATATAAATAAATGATGGTAATTGGGTAAGAATAGTCCTTGAATGATTAATACAATCATTGAGTACTCTCTTATTTTTGTTGAAGCCCTAGTATGATATAACCTGATGATTACACCTTGATTTATGTATGGGTTCATACTTTATAATAGTATGGAATGTGATAGTGATGCTTTACCTTATGCATCCATGATCCAACGGGGATGTCGTGAGTTAGGGTTTGGGTATATAAGTGTTGATTAGTAACATTGATATAATTTATTATGTTGAACCTAACTCTAATGCAAATAGATAAAGATGAGTATTCATGTTTAACATTTTTATATGATGGAACGATGGTGGAATAACCTCCTTAACATGATCATAAACTTAATGTGTTAATTGGTGGTTATCATAGCCACAAGGTTGATACTTTCTTATGCTAAACATGTGCATTATGAATATGAGGAGTGTTAATCATACCTAGATTCCTTGCATGTTGATGTAATAAAGGAATCTTTTTAATGTTAATATAACCCTACTATGATTGTTTATGAATATCTCCTAGCTCATTAATGCAATATTGTGCTAATCTGGTGTATTATATGTAAGTGTTGTTGTTGAGCCTTGCTATAAGGCATGGAAAGATAATGATGATCTTGCAGGGAATAGTATGATGGTCTTAATGACCTTTGGGCATGGTTGAGCCCTGAATGAGGTGTAATCATCTTATGTTGATAAGGGTTGATACCCTATGATATTGTGAAAAGGATTTATATCTTGTGATAATATGATGACTAGTGTAGTCTCATGAATGGCAAGTGAATAGTACCATGTGATAATGAGATGAGAAATTATGTTTCATACATTTTATATCTTTTCAAGTTTTGATATTTATATGCTTGCTAGAAGTGAATTAGGGTTTGTATGTCCACTTGTTTGATGCAGCCTTAATTTACCCAATTGGCATAACTAATCAAGTACAACTCTAATCAAGTAGTGCCTTGTGCCGTAGAACCATCTTCAGTGTCAGAACTTGCTGGATGGTGAAATGAGTATTCTTAAGGGAAACTTGGAGCACATACTGTTGAGTATGTGGGGGTGGCAGGTTGAGGATATATCCTTGTCATCCACAATGCAGATTGTAGAGGTTGGTTGTGGTCATGCCTCATACATGTGATGTGATTGAGAATAGCTACGGTCGTATCTCGGTGATTATAACATGATGTGATTAGAGGACAACTGTGGTTGTACCTCAGTGATTGGGTTTGAATACCCTAGTTTCTAGTGCTGTGACCTGTACCAAGGGTGGACTAGTGGTTAGCAGCTTGACTATATGTCGTTGTGGTGGTAGGTTTGACTGATATGTCACTGCCTTTTTACTCGTACTGACCGAGGGGAAGAGATATTAGGATACCGACACTCCTAGATCTTGTACGGAACCGAATAGCCCTTCGCAGGGGTCAGTTGGACTTTGAATGGTACGATTCAAATTCCCCAGGGCGTAATAAAAGATGTAATACAGTTGTGTAGCATATTTGTTTAGGGTTATACATGACGTTTCACATTGGATGATTACCCTTGTTTGTTATATTTTCATAAAGATGATGCTTAGTGCAATTAAGAGATAGTAGATATACTTAGGTTGTGGATATGCTTAAGATTGTAGATGCATACATACAGTAGCTATGCTTTTGTTGATAATTATACAACTACTATTGATTATAATCATGATGCTAGATATCTCATGTTGTTAGTTATGTTTAGCATGCTAGCCATGCCTTTGTAACTAGAGATGCATATACTATTGATCATGCTTATCTAGATAGTTGTGCTTATGTTTTTAGATCTTCTTATAATGTTGATATGTTCAACCAATTAGACATGCTCATGTTGTTAGCTATGCCATGTTACTAGACTTGCTCATGATGCTAGATATTCATATGCTACTGCATAGCTATTCCATGTTACTTTTCGGAGAGGTGTGTCTGAGGTTATTACAACCATCCTTCTATCTCATCAAGCTCTAGGGTGGCTAACGAAGAAACCACTACTCGACCAATAGGTCTGGTTGTATCAGAGGGTTAGCCCTATATGTCTCACAAACTTAGGGTTCACCTAACAACCTCTTCTAGCCCCTCTATTGGCTAAACAGATAGCTACATCTCAACTAAGAGCATCCATTACCACCTTACATCCTTATGTTCTAGGTAACGGTGAAAACATAAACCTTCATATACTCCACTTATCATCCTCGTCTCGTATTTAGGTCTAACTGAGACAAGAAAACTTTAGGCTCATCATCTTGGTTATCAAACTCAAACTTATATAACTCATTAATTCCATACAACTCTTGATAAGAACGTCCTCATATGATGACTACCTTAGTTCTCCTCATGTTGTAAACCACCCCTACTATGTACTCGCCACAAAGGTATGATACTTCCTCTATCCTTAAACATTATACCAATGTTTCAACTCACATCCTCTTTATCCTTAGTGTATGGCAAGCATTTTGCCCTATCTCTCACACCCATAATGAGAGGAAATAAGCATTTGGATGTAGTCCAAATACAGAGTTCATTCCATTCCAAGAGTAGATATGGTGCACCACACATTGCTAGTACACTCCAAATACAGAGTTCATTCCATTCCAAGAGTAGATATGGTGCACCACACATCACTAGTACACTTTCCAATCGAAGTTAAAACGTACATCATATGTTACCACATCATGAATATCTCCAATCTATGTTTACATCCATTTAAAAGCCATTCCCAAACACTCTTGGGTCTTCACATTACTCATATACACAATCCTTAGTCATCTTCTTAAGGTATGTAGGGTGCCGGTACTTTTGGGGTCATCCCTTTTCCCTTATGCATCCAGGGAGTGCCCACATCATTTGCCCTTTGGGTCCCATGAGCTCATGAAGGTGATCAATCTCCTAATCCATGGTCATTGGACAAATATAGTTGTTACCTCGTGACCCTATGGTCTTGTGCATCTAGGAACCAGACAACTCCTACTCCCATCAGTCTTATCCCTACCTGACCTTGGTATTGACTAAGGATTCTATCATGGTACATGTCAAACTTGAATCCCTACCCCAAAACTCCATCATCTCTCTGGGCATACACGGTCAAACTTACATCCTTGCATAGGGATCATGGTGACCTACCTAACTTGGTCTAGCCCCATATAGGTTACCTCCATGTTAACATAACCTCATGCCCTTTAGAGATGGTCACACATGGGTCTATGGATTCGTGCTCATACCATGTGTTCTCCACTTAGCTCATCAAACTCTTATAAGAGAGACCTCTTTAGGTTACTCACCCTACAGAAGGGTCCCTCCCCAGGATGGGAGAAAACTATCTCTTGATAGAAAAAAATGTCACAAACATCCTTACGTCCAGGGTTTACACTATCATGTACATACTTAGCCCTATCATTCTACCTATATATGTAGCTAGCAAGAAGACATCCTACTAAGAAACTCTGGGTTCCTTGGTATGTCCTACTTACCCCTTATTCCTCAAAGTTGGCCAATATCAAACATTTGTCACCAACATGTGTGAGGGGTTCAACAAACCTATACCTTAGTCCAAGGGGTTTCCTTTTCCTCTACACATGATAGGGGGTGCCATACTCGAATCCTTAAGAACTCAAACATCTTCATGAGCATCAGGTACACCAGGTACTACTACTTCCCCTCTTAGGTCCAAGAACCCCAAGTTCACCTTTTATGCATCAGCTATCTAACCTCGAATAAAAAATGCACAAGGCATGGCATACACTTCCCACCATTCTTCCACATGAACAATACCTTAGAGTCCTACACCAGGACAACCAACTTGGTGTGAGACCTAATAACTTGTTACCATACCTCCCCAGGGTCTAAGGATCTCTCCTTTCCATACTTATAAGGTAAGGTAGGTTCCTACAACTTCCATACATTGACTCAAGAAGCCTCTTCCCCTTTCTAGGGTTTGGTTCCTCTAAAGACATCCAAGCCTCCAAGGATCATGCATGAGGCAACCACAACTATCTACTCAGGGTCGTCTAAAATAGGTCATAACATACCCAACTTTTGACGATTCCGCATGTCTCAGAGTCAAGAGTCAAGAGTCAAGTTATCTAACCTTCTTAATCAGGTCTTGCCCTTTCTCTCTAGAACAAACCCTACAATTGATCCTACAACTTGAGGTTTCCTCATAGAAGATGGGTTAAGATATTAAGGGTACATGTCTACACCTACATGGGTGAAACACATGATCCAAAACCTAGGTCTGGCCCAGATCATCCAGAGTTCGACATGCTCATCTCATAAACTATCCAACATACTCTTCTAGCCTAAGCCTCAAGCTATTACCAACATTGATGTTGTCCACCTCTACGTAGGTGCATGCCTCCTCTCTTCTCTTACATGTCCATAAGGGTTTCTATATGGTCACCACTATCCTCCACGAAGAGGAAGGTACTCCTCACCCTCAACAGGCACGACCACCCAAGGTCGGGTCGCTAAAAAGGTAATAGGTTGAATAGTCCTCACATAGTTCATGTTTTGGGTTAGGGTTAGCATCATCCTCAAAGGATGTGTCAGGTCCTTCTTGTCATCTCCTTCTCTAACTACCACTTCGGGTTAGGGTTAGCATCATCCTCAAAGGATGTGTCAGGTCTCTACCTCTCCTTGGAGGCCTCTTCCTCCAAGGCTAACTCTCTCTTCGTCCTCCTATAAGAAGGTCTAACCTCAGATCTCTCCTGAGGGCATGACAACACACGCCATGCAACCTTAAGCATGTAACTAATCTTTAATTTATGCTTAAACTATTAAAACTTATGTCCATGACATCTTATTTACATACTTTTTATTATTTGGTGGAAGATTCCTTAATCCTTATTGTACTTACCCTGACCTCAAGCACGTGGGGAAGAGAGAGAAAAACCCTAAGCCTTAGAACCATAATTGAATTAGGGTTGAGAAGGGACGAAATAGATGAGAGATTCCTAAAGGTATCTTATTTTGAGTCAATACCTCAGACTTTAGCCAGGAACTCACTCCGCATCTGGGAGTCCTCATGACCGACTAGTGGGGTGGAGGAAAGTATTGCCAGCCCCCAGATCGTGATCCTTTTCTAGACACCTCTGTCATCAGAAAATCCTTGAATAACTCCCTTGGGTTCTATAGAGTTTGTAAAATTTAATAATTATTAAGGATTAAATGAGAAACCATTGGCTCTGATACCAAATGTAACGACCCCACTTCCTGGTAACCCCCAATCAAGGGAGACCAAGAGGTCAGAGGAATTATCCTAAACTTCAGGATCAATGGTTTAATATTTAATTAGAATTAATTATCAAATTCTACTAAAACTAAACTAGAAAATTGGTATAAAATAAAACTTTTGCATACCTTGCAAAAATGGGTACTAAGACTTCTATCTGTAGTAGAAATCTAACTATCTAATCCTCCTTGAATAGATTACTTATATCTTTACAATATTTCAATTTACTATTTGTCCTTTTTAAGAAATGTACCTAAAACACCGACAAACAAAACATCGATCAGTATATTTCTATACTGGTATGTGGAGAACAATCACAATTTCACAAATAGTTTTTAACAACCTAATTATCACAAATAATTGAGTAACAATCCAAATTACACTTTCACTGTGACTTCTCAACCACTTTTGCCCCAAACCCTGGATTACCCTCTCTTAGGGTTTTGTCCTTGCAAGGGACATAAGGCCACCTACTCCATCCTGAGCTTGGTTCCTAGGGTCACCTCTCGAGGTGCCCAATGGTCTTCCCTCTAGGGCTTGACCTAATCAGACCTTCCCTTCGGGGCTTGGTCTTGCAACATACATCAGGGTGGCATGTAGGTTCGAGAATACACATAAATAATTAATTGTGATACTCATAGGGACTTTATAGGATTGCAGAATTGAACATCCAATAGTTTAGGTTGCAATCACTCGATAAAAACATCCAGGAAATGCCATGAAACTAAAGGTGATTATTCATAAGTAACCACATACTTGTTCAGTAGATTTCACAAGCTAATAGCAATTCCAACCAAGAAAGTAATCCAAGCAAGTAGTTCAACCACACAATCAAGAATCCTGAAAAGCACATGTACTCTATTTACTACACATTTTATCAAGATTCTATCTATTTGACTTGAAATTGCTTCGTAGGGTTTCCTAATCCTTTTTAGGGTTTCATTAGGGTTTTTCTACAGTAAAACTAAGAGAAAACCCTAATTTCCTCATTAACATATTTCGAACAGGCTTAGGATCAACTTAGTATTACTTTCATATAAGATTTCTTGAAATATATCTCATTAGAAACCATTAATTACCTAGATTAGGGTTTCTAAGCCCATTAATGCATATTAACAAACCAAAACCCTAAATCAAGATACTTAGCTCATGGATTATCTACTTAGATATTCAAAACATCTTTTTATTAACAAGAGGTTAATAGGCTCGTAGATTATTCATATAATCATTTCTCTTCCACAGAATCATCAAGTTAGGGTTTTCTCATGTTAAAGCATTAAGGTTGGCAACTTTAATCCCTTTTCGAACTACGATCAGATTCAGGCTATAAAACTATTTTTAGTGAGTTCCTTGAATTTTTTTGATTAAAATTCATATATTATATGTGCCAAACTAAGCTACCAATCATCTTCTACGAATTTTGCAAAATTATTACCTTTACGACCAATTGCAAGTTGCCACATGTCTTTTTCACTTTCCTTTTCTATCGAACCCTTCCCTGGCTCGCGGATCCTTTGAGCAACCCACATACTAGGTACTCAGATCTGGAGCTTCATATTCCATGCAGGCATGCATGGAATGGGGCTAATTCCCATGTTTCCTCTGTGAAACAGAGGACCCGCCACACGTCCCTCCTCTTCATCGCCTCGCGAGCACAGCCAGGCCCGAACACCTTTCTTCTTCGGCCTCCGTCCGCCATCCCTGCTGACCTGAGAACAGCCACCAATAGCACGAGGTGACTTCACGCCACCAAGATATGCTAGCATCGGGGCCCCTACTTCTCCGCAGGAGTAGGGCATCAATGAGTAGGAGAAAAATGGCAACCAACTTGGGTTAGATGTCGAGTTGATGGCAAGGTTGACCAGCTAGATGTCACAGAGTTAATGAAGGTGTTTGTAGCCTCGCATAAGGGAAAATCATCCCCCTTTTATAGACCCGACATAGGCCAGTTCTCATGGAGTCTGGCTCCATTGGGGAAACTTTCAAATCTGTAAGACACAGAGGCATAAAAGGGGTTATCCAATCCGATTTGATCTCCCAAACATGATTATTCACTTTCCAAGAGTCCTAGTGGATCAGGGAAGGGGATACACGAATTCAATCCCCTGGGTTACTATTTCTTTTCCCCTATCTGACCAGATGAGCAGCCACCATTGGATCAAGGATCCAACGGCTATCATGCCTCATAAAAGAACAAGAGTCAGAGATAAATCGTGACATTTAGTTTTATTCTTTCACTTTAGGAAAACTTTAAAAATTCATAACTCCAAAACCATAAGTCCAAATAATCTCAAATTTTAGAGAAAAGTCCATAATGACTTGAACTTATTGTGTGTCAAGTTTGGGTCTCAAACTCAAAAGTATGAGGGACTTTTATATATATGCAAGTTATCTCTTAATAAGACATATTTTAAGCATATTTTCTCTCTCTTAATCTTTTATTTTGTTTATCTTGATTCATTTTACCCTTAGAAACTAGGTGGAGTCCAAATATCATTTATAATGATTCCATTATCCATATTTCCACATATTTCTTATATTTTCATCATTATCTCAACTTTCCTTCTTAATAATGCTTTATTTTATTTTATCTCTTTCTTCTCCTATTATCTTTGCAACTTGGACTCCTTGGACCCCAAGAAATCCCAAAGATTCGAAATCCATCTTTGAAGTTTAATTCCTAGCCGTCTAGATGCTTCTACATCTTTCTTTTTCTTATTATCTCAGTTATTTCTTTATTAATTGATTTCTTTTACTTTTTATTTCCTCTTTCTTGTTATTGGGCTCAATAGCCAATAAGGCCCACAAAATCAAACAAGGCTATTTATAAAAGGAAACCACTCAATTTACTTAAATCATACAAATTAAAAAATCACACATTTATTGGGGAAATTACATTTCCAACCAAAAGAACCCAAAAATTGGGGTTGTAACACTTCTATCTCTCTAGTGTCATGCAATGAAATACAGTTGCTCTCTTTCATCTGGCCAAACTTGTTACAACCCCAATTTTTGGGCTTATATGTTTGAAATGCAATTTCTCCAATAAAATGTATGATTATGAAATTGTATGATTTATGTGTAATAAATGGATTATTTGGATAATGTTTCCTTTAAATGTATGATTTCGTTGACCCTAATAAGTTAGTGAGTTCAATATGATAAAAAGGAAAGAAAAGTTGGATGAAATCAAATAATGCATAAAAAGGAAAAAGAAATTAAGATAATTGTGAAATATATGTGGAAAGATGTATGATTGATCATCATGGATGAGATTTCAAATCCACAAGGTAAAAGGAATCCAAATATAGAGAATAAAAGAGTAAGAGCGAGAAAATATGTATAAAATATGCCTTTATAAGTGATAACTTACATATGAATAAAGGTCTCTCATACTTTCAAGTTTGAGTCCCAAACTTGCCAAACAAGTAGTTTAAGTCATTATGGACTTTCCCTTAAAATTTGGGATCAAACATATAAGCGGTTTGAGAGGTATGGATTTTTCTAGAAATCCTAAAGTGACTCAATTATCTTAAATGTCACGATTAGATTCCTTTTGGAAATATAATGAGCACACACTAGAGACCGTTAGATTGAGATCAGACATCTTTCTGTCATCTCCTACCTCGCTCTGTTTAGGAAAGTTGGAGCAACAAGGTGAGTGACGTGATATTTTTGAACGCACTAACAAACTCACTCGGGGTTGAAATCCCCGAGCTTTTACCAAAACCAAAGTGCAATGATACCACCCGCAAGCGGACGAGTCTTATCGCAGTATAGTTAAGGATCGAACCCAAAGGACAACCTTTTTAAGAATCATTGTCAGTCGAATCTAGCTCAAGTAAAACTAATATCTAGAACGATTGGTTGATTTGAGGTTACTTAAACTAATTGCAAGAAAGTAAAAGGTGAATTAAAGTTGGGTTAAGATCAATGATATGGAATCGCTAGGATGGTACCGGGTTTCACCACCGCTACACATGCAAACACATTCAATTGCAAACAATCTAGGCAAGATATAACAATCCAAATAGAGCTGCTGCAAAACCCCCCATACGGGCATTAGGTTCGTGTAAGCATCACCTTAGGCATCAGATGTCTCGTCACCATCCGGATCACTTACTTATGGCTCAAATGATACAAAAATCCAACGAAGGTTGTGGGACCCCTATATAGGCGTTAGGCACACAGAAGCATCACCGAAGGCTAGATGGCTCGTCCCCTCGTGGATCATACACTTACGACCTCGATGAAATCCCATCCTATTTCTAGTTTGGGAGTCAGCCGCATTAACCGATAAGCAAGTAGGTGATTAATATATGAGCAAACATCGATGATTAACAAGAAGATACAAAATCCAACTAAGGTTGTGAACCCCCTATACAGGTGTTAGGCGCACAGAAGCATCACCGAAGACTTGATGGCCCTTCCCCTCACGGATCATACACTTACGACCTCAAGGAATCCCATTCTATTTCTAGTTTGGGAGTCAACTTGTTAAACGACATTCAATCCTACATATAGATGTTCTCACAATATAGGAAGAACAAAGATGAAAGCAAGCAATTAATCAGACTACAAACATAACGGTTAATAATGAAATGAAGAGTTATATACATTGCCATGGAAAGTTTAACAAAAGAACATGGTTTGCATGGGCAGTGGGGCTAGTCCCCACACCCCAGTGAAATGGTGCTACTCGCTCATGATGTGAGAAACAAGAATAGTGAGAAAGAGAGAGAAATCTACCATGAACTCGGTGCAGAAGGTAGTCGTAGCTCGGTGAAGAAGATACGGCCTCCTACGTCGTGTCGGAGCATATCTAGACGCGAATGGGAGTTGCCAAGACAGACCAGATAGTCTCCCTCGCTCCGTCTTCCTTCTCTCCTCAGCCTCCTTGGTTGCAACACATGCAGTAGGTGAAATGAAACTGGCGCGGACTGGACTGGTTTTGGATCGGACCTGTGTACAGGAAGCCTGTCGGCGTCCCAGAACCGATGTCCAAGTAAGGACCCTTGGGGTCCTATTTATAGGCACAAGACTGACCCCAAACGGTCTTGCATTCCAAGAGACCAAACGGTCTGCAGTTTCACTTAAAACAGCCCAAACGGTCTTAGAGAATCAGACCAAACGGTCTTGAAAATATCTTCTCCAAACGGTTTGGAGACCGTTTTCTACCAAACGGTCTGGAGACCGTTTGCTGCCAAACGATCACTCAAAACGGTTTTGGGCAAATGATCCTGTATGCGGTCTTGAGAAAATGGTCGCTCCTTACGATCTTGGGTAGACGATCGTGGACAGAGGCAACCGGTTTGTAAACCGTTTGCTATCAAACGGTCATCGCTTTGGTCAACAAACGGTCTATAAACTGTTCGCTAGCAAATGGTCTGGAAGATGTTTCTGCAAATGATCTTGACATTCGAGGCCAAACGATCTGTGGTATCTCCTCTAAACGGTCTTCAGGCAGCGGCCAAACGATCTGAGATCAGAATTGAGCTAATCGGTCCTGCTTCGGTCGATGCTTCACAACTGAGCAGCAAAGGGTCTGCTTGGTAAATCGATCTAGCAGCCCTCCGAACTATCAAATGATCTCCGACCTTCTTCTATAGGTGTGGTGGCCTCGGGGTGACCCTATTTGGTTCGCGAATCACCCCCAAATGACCTTGCTTAGGAGCTACAACTGTGTGTTGGTCGGAGGTTGAAGACGACACACCACGGTCGTGGTTAGGTACCACGGTCGTGGTAGAACTGCTGCCCCACGGCCGTGCCGCCTTGCACGGGCGTGATGGATGAGAAAATGGGCTCTGATGACATTGTGCCACGACCGTGGCGTGACACCACGGTCGTGGTGAGGTAGCTGCCACACGACTGTGTTGCCTTGCATGGGCGTGGCGAGTGAGAGTTCAGGCGTTGGGGATGATCCACCACGGTCGTGGCTGCATCACACGGTCGTGGTGATGGCAGAAGACCGTGGCCGTTTTAGACCACCACGGTCGTGGTTAGGACTTTGATTTGTGACCTTGAGTTCATGCACTGCTCGATCCCTTGCGGATGAGTGGTGCCTCCAAACGGTCTCTACTTCTCAAACGGTCTTGAGACCGCATGGGCTCAAACGGTCTTGGGACCGCATGGGCTCAAACGGTCTTGGGACCGCATGGGCTCAAACGGTCTTGGGACCGCATGGGCTCAAACGGTCTTGGGACCGAATGGACTCAACAGTCTTGGGTCCGCATGGACTCAAACGGTCTTGGGACCGCATGGACTCAAACGGTCTTGGGACCGCATGGGTGGAATTGCTTGGTTAGATTTCTTGATCAGAGCCAGAGATGAAGGCAAACCTTGCCAACTTGTTAAGCTTTGTCAAAACCTGCATTAAATGAACAACATTTAGTTAAAACCTTGATAATCGAATCAATTAAGTAGTTTTGTGCATTATGATTCATATTGGTATTTAATGAGTGAGAAAGTATACATATGGAGTTGAATTTGTTCCAAAGTGATAATTGAATTCCATGATGAATATGCATTCCTCAAAACACCCCGAACTTAAACATTGCTCGTCCTCGAGTAACACAAAATCTGAAATGGTCGCCAAATGAATACTTACAATCTGTGTGATTGCTTCATCTTCACATAACGAATGTTCTCTTTTTGCTCAATATGACTCAGTACCTCAACCTCCTGAGACCACTAAACACATCTTACCATATCTTTGTTCCTGAGTTCGTTTTCCAAAATCACTTCCTCCTCACTTTTTCCAACAACAAGCATGTCAAATAGTTTTGTAAGAATTCAGAGACACCCGCAGAACGAAAAGTGTGCATTTGATCTGACACTGGTGTTTTTCAGGATAGGGTGGGCAATCATTGTGCCATTAGGTAGAAGAGGGAGTGAAAGGTGGTATGGAAAGAAGAAGAAAATATCTCCTCTATTTGACTCGAGATTTTTATTTTATGATGTGCAATTTCATTTTTGCATTTTGTGTGCGAATCTCTCTTCTGTTTGACTCGAGATTGCATTTCTTTTTGTGTGCACTTTGGCATCTTTTTGTTTGCAAAATATCTCCTCTATTTGACTCGAGATTGCATTTTTGGTGGTACGCCCCTATTTATTTGCGAGGGGTATGGAAGAAGCGGATAAAGACGGAAGTGGTGTGCCACCCCGAACTTAGGGTTTGGCACATATTTGGCTATTTTTGTTTCTTTTTTATGAATGGGGGGATACGAAGATGATAGAAGAGGTGTAGAAGAGAGTTCAGATCAGAATGCAACTTGATTTACAATTCAGTGCACCAGGTTGTTCTCTTTATCAAACTCTGCTCAAATAATGACTTGATGAGGATCCCTTGGGGGTTCCATGCTATTGTTCCACAAATCAGTTAGGAAGCACGGCGTGTTTGATTCCTATCAGTTTGAAAGACACTTATCATCTTTGCAAAAGTATCATGGTGTTAGGAATCATAAGCTTCACAAGATGATTTCAATCAAAGGGCTTGTTTCAAAAAGTGGTCCTTTTGAGGATTTACTTCGAATAAAGAGGATATAATTGTTATGACCCATAACTAAGTTAACTAATAAGTACCTCGATTAGTGCTGAGCACATTGCTTAGTGCATCAATATTTTAATTAAGTTGAATAAAGTACTCAAGATGCAATTAGTTCATTGACCAGTTGAGATTTATCTAATAATCAAGATAAGCTAATTAGCATGATTTCTTGTTTTGAGGGGTAGTGGACCTCATGCTTGAAGTTTTGCAAAAATAATCACCTCAATCTGACATCCGAGGTGAAAGTTATTGTGTTTTTAAGAACCAGGGTTCGATTTTGCAATTTTTCCAGTATTAGCTTTTATTTCTTTTTCCCTTTTCCTTTCTTCTCCTTTATCTTCTTCTTTCCTAAACCAACTGAGATACAGAGAGGAGGCGCGCCCAACCCAGCGCCCAATTCAGTGGCGATTGGGGGGGGGGGTTCGTAGGCGATTTCCTGGAGCCCTAGCTCCGTTCCTGAATCTCTTTGCTCCGCCCACCTTCTTCCTCTACCTCCCCTCCTCTTTCCTTCCCCTTCCCTTGCTCTACCCGTGGCCCAACCACCAGCTAGGGCGGCACCCCGGTAGCTGCGGCCAACAGCAGGCTGACCAGCAGTCGAGCAGTGGCGGTCGATTCATGCTTCCTAGCTTCGATTCCGCAACCTCGTCTTCCTCTCCTCCTTCCTTGTGCCCTAGTGGCGCCCTAGCACCACCCATCCAGCAGCAGCGCCGGCCCACAGCTGCAGCAGCAGCAAGCTATGCCGCCGGCCAGGGGGAGAGTTAGGGCGAGTAGCACCTAACCAGAGCAGCAACAGCTGCTATGTGGAGCAACGACCAACATTCAGAACAACAACAATGGTGGTTGTGGAAGCTGGGATAGGTGGGACGTGATTGGACTCCGGGTGGTAAGCGGTGAGATCCACCGAGGTGTCTCTCATCGGCGTTCAGCTCACGACCAACAACCCACCAGTTAGTGCTGGCTTGAGGAGGAGAGCATCATCTCAAGTGAAAATGAAAGACGAAACTAAAGGAGAGCAGTTTATTGATGAGTCAGTCCGTGCAGAATACTGGAAAAAAAGTCCAAGATAGAAGAAGACTCAAAAATCGCCCAGAAATTGGTATCTGGATGCAATTCCAGACGAATCCGGACATCCCGAATAGTTGTGAGTAGGATTTCATTTATTTATCATTAATAAACTCAGGCGTTTGAAAATTTCCAGTTATGTACGCGAATTACGCTGATAACAGGCGTTATCAGGCGTAGGGCAGCGTTTGGCGTCGCCCGACTTTTTATTTCATAAACTGCTTCTAGACGCTGTTATATGATTAAATTTAGCATTTGATCAGTGTGGATTGAATCGGTTGATTTATATGGTTCATTGGAACCTAAATTGCTTATTTGAATGTTGAAATTAGAAATTCATATATGAAAATGGTATGGTTTGGGTATGAACCCAGACAATAGGGATTTCTGATAAATTAGCAGATGTACGATTTCAAAGTTGATATGAATAAATAAAAATATGCAATAAAACCATAATTGCATATATCTTTTGACGTTAATATGTGTAAATTGATATTTACATGAAATGGCACATTTCTCTGAATTATTACCAGAAATTCTCAAGTATTGTTATTAAATTGTATTGTGATATGTAATTAACTCTTAATTGAGTTAAGTGATGCACAAACCAGGATTTGGGTTAATGTGCATGTTTTTCGAGAATTTTAGAGAATTGATAATTGTTGAGTATGATTCTCATATGTGAAGTAAATTTCTTTAATTTGTGCAATAAGATGTTCAATTGCGTAAATTCGCTATGTATGTGCTAAATTGAAATAAGTTGGGTTATTTATGCATTTCTAATTTGTCTGAATGCATGGTATGAGAATTTCTCAGAAATTACAATGATTTAAAATATATTGATCTGTCAGTTTAGAATGACAGTGTATTGTGATCTGATATGAAATCAGTAAATGTGATTTTCCTGTTTAAATGGTTATATGTTAATCAGTTAATAGACTTAGGTGCCCCAACACCGTAGAACCCCATTGCGCGGTCTGTACCTTTGGGGTGAAACGATCGATCTAGCCTTGTGCCTAGATGGTCGGGCTCGTGTTCAACAATAATCCGTGCGTGTGTCACGGTGGCACGAGGGCAGACAGACAGTGTCCAACAACAACACGTGCTTGTGTCACGGTGGCACTGGAGAAAAATGGGGGTTATTCAACATTAATCCGTGCTTGTGTCACGGTGGTAACCCAGACCCTCCGACTGTGCACTACAGGGTGGGAGGAGTCCAGAGCACTCGGAGTTAGTGCAGACAGGCCCTTGTGCGCGTGGGGCCCTTGTGCGCCCGAGAGTCCTGTGCAGACCAGGACGGACAGTCAGACTTAGCATTTCCCGGGTGTGTCGCTAAGTCTTGTACGGTGGGATCGTAGCTCGCTACAGATCTTCATATGTAGAGTGCGCTGCATATGTTTGGGGCATAATAAAATAATTATGTAATCATATAGGATCACAGTAAGTTAATATATCCGAACTTTTATGCCAATTCATTATATTTGTTGATTGGTTTAAATTACTTGTTGTTGCATAGAAATGCGACTATATTCTGTAATCTGCTATGTCATTAGAACTGCCCTGTTTGTACTGTATTCATGTTATTTAAATTTTATAAATCTGATGAGTTGTTTAGTGATAGCTAAATGAAAGGCTATTCACTGAGCGAGTAGGCTCATACCTCTACTCAAAACATTTTCAGGTTATCGCCAACAGCAGGAATCAGAAGGATCGTTTCATCCTAACGCCTAGTTATTAAAAGGTTTGTAGTTAGTCTAGTTAGAGGTCTCTTAGTCCTTTCCCCTCAATCCTTGGGACATGGTGTGGGTGAGAGAGAGTATGTATGGCGAATGTGTAAAAGGTGTAAATTAACTATTATGTTTTACTTTCTGTTAAACAATGTTACATGTTGTAAACTCTGTTTATGTTCTCTAGCCAGTTTAATTGAAATGCTTCCGCAATAGTTTATTATGTTTAGTTTACAGCTAAAATCCGGATATCATTACGAGGTTTTAAAAAGAAAAAGTTCTCAGTGATTTGTTTATGTAATAATCCCTCCGTTGCGCCCTAATCTCGGGATTAGTGGTCAGTGTGAGATCGGGGTGTGACAATAATGATTCAAAATGCATAGCAGGTTAATTAGTGACTTTTTAATGAGGCCAGGAATTGTCAAAAAGTGTCAAAAATTCATCAAGTATCTGTTCAATTTCTTTGAAAAACATTAAAGAATTTTGAAAGTTTTGAAAATTTTGAAATTTTTTATCAAGAGTGTGATAGAAAAAACTTAAGTATGAAAAGGATGGGTGTAGGTGGAAAGTGAGGTACGTACCACCCACCCTCCATCCCGAACTTAGAGATTTTCTTGTCCCAAGCAAACCCTAAATCCAAGATGGAGGGAAAAATTCATGCCAGAATGACCACCAGGTGTGGTTGCGTTCTGATCAGTGTGCATCTTCTTATCTGAAAATCTCAAAGGTAAATAGCAATTAGATCTTAAAATAGCATCTTGCGATGCGAATTTATTTAATGAAAAATTAACTAGAATGTAAAAACAAAATTGAAGAAATATTCTAATTTGAAAAGAAAAGTAAAACAAAATTATTGATCTGGTTGCCTCCCGATCAATAATGAGAAGGCACCATGTGGAGAGATGCTCTTGATGATGTATGGTCCAGACCAGCGTGAGCGGAGTTTTCCTGGGAATAACTTCAATCTTGAGTTGAATAACAGAACTTGATCTCCCACTTGTATGTCTTTTCTTTTCAGATGTCCATCGTGCCAAAGTTTTGTGTATTCTTTGTAGATTCGTGCATTCTCATAAGATGTCATCCTGAGTTCATCCAGCTCTTGGAGTTGTAGAATCTTGGCTTGGCTAGCTTCTTTCATATCAAGGTTCAGTTGTTTAATTGCCCACCATGCCTTGTGTTCCAGTTCGATTGGCAGGTGGCAAGCCTTTCCATATATTAATCGAAAAGGTGTAGTCCCAATGGGAGTTTTATAAGCAGTACGATAGGCCCATAAGGCGTCGTTGATTTTTGTTGACCAATCCTTTCGATTGTGTCCTACAGTTTTTTCTAGAATAGCCTTTAGTTGACGGTTAGAAACCTCTACATGTCCACTTGTTTGTGGATGGTAAGGCGAGGCTACCTTATGTGTTACACCATATTTTCTCAGTAAAGCTTCAAAGCTTCTTTCAAGGAAGTGGGACCCTCCGTCACATATCACGGTTCGTGGCACTCCAAAATGTGGGAAGATAATATCTTTGAATAATTTGATGACGGGTTTGGAATCACTAGTGACTGTTGGTATAGCTTCAACCCATTTTGAGACGTAGTCTACCACCACTAGGATGTATGAAAATCCATGAGAAGATGGGAATGGACCCATGTAGTCCACCCCCCATACATCAAATATCTCTACTTCTTGCCAGAGATTCAGTGACATCTCATCTCTCTTTGTTATATTGCCTGATCTTTGACATTTGTCACATGACAGGACAAAGTCGTAGGAATCTTTGGATATGGTTGGCCAGAAGAATCCACATTGTAAAACCTTCAAAGCAGTCTTTTTAGAGCTCATATGTCCTCCCACTGGTCCTGAGTGACATTGTTCCAAAATAAGTTGACCTTCTTCTTCGGCGATACATCATCTATACAGGCCATCAGCACCTAGTTTAAAGAGATATGGCTCATCCCAGTGATATTGCTTTACATCGTGCATGAACTTTTTCAGTGCATTCCTGGTGCATTGAGGATGGATAACCCCAGCAGCAAGGTAGTTTACGAAATCTGAGTACCACGGTACAACTTCTGAGACTTTCATTAGTTGATCATCTGGCAGGGAATCATTGATCGGAATCTTCTCAGTATCCAGAGTGTGGATGTGACTGAGGTGGTCTGCTACAACATTCTCTGTACCCTTTTTATCTGTTATCTCCAAATCAAATTCTTGTAATAGGAGGATCCATCTAATCAACCTGGGTTTTGCAACTTTCTTTACCAGAAGGTAACGAATGGCAGCGTGGTCTGTGTAGACAATGTCCCTTGAACCAATTAGGTAGGATCTGAACTTGTCAAAGGCATACACGACTGCTAGAATTTCTTTCTCTATAGTTGCATAATTTCTCTGGGCTTCATCGAGGGTTTTCGATGCATAATAGATCACATAATGTTTCTTCTCTAAACATTGTCCAAGCACAACACCCACAACATAATCACTGGCATCACACATGATTTCAAAAGGATGGTCCCAGTCGGGAGCTCTAATGATGGGGGTGGTTGTAAGGGCCTGCTTCAATGTGTTGAAGCTTTTGACACATTCTTCATTGAAATTGAAATCACTATCCTTTAGTAATAGGTTTGTCATTGGCTTCGTTATCTTGGAAAAATCCTTTATGAATCTTCTATAAAATCCAGCATGACCAAGGAAAGCACGAACTTCTTTTACATTTGTGGGGATAGCCAGTTTAGAGATCACTTCAATCTTGGCTTTATCTACTTCAATTCCTCTATTGCTGAACCTATGGCCCAGGACAATGCCTTCTCTTACCATAAAATGGCACTTTTCCCAATTTAGCACAAGTTGTGCTTCTTCACAATGTTTGAGGACCAGGGAGAGGTGCTTAAGACATGAATCAAATGAATCTCCATATACAGAAAAATCATCCATAAAAACCTCCAAAATTGTTTCAGTAAGACCAGCGAATATGGCGTCCATGCAACATTAGAAAGTTGCGGGCGCATTACAGAGACCAAACGGTATTCTTTTAAAAGCATATGTTATGAATGGGCAGGTATAGGTTGTTTATTGTTGGTCATCTGGATGTATGGGTATTTGATAGAATCCAGAGTAACCATCAAGATAACAGAAATATTCTTGATGAGCTAACCTTTCTAGGACTTGATCAAGGAAGGGCATTAGAAAATGATCTTTTCAAGTTGCCTTGTTCAATTTTCTATAATCTATGCACATCCTCCACCCTGTGACTGTTCGAGTGGGGATGAGTTCATTGTTTTCATTCTGTATAACAATCGTTCCACCTTTCTTTGGGACAACATGCACTGGGCTTACCCATGGAGAATCGGATATCGGATAGATTATTCCAACTGTGAGCAATTTAATGACCTCACTACGGACCACTTCCTTCATATTTGGGTTCAATTTCCATTGATGCTCAATAGTAGGTTTGTGATCTTCCATCATAGGGATCTTGTGCATGCATAGCACTTGACTGACCCCGGTGAGGTCACTCGTTTTATAACTGATGGCTTTCTTTCTTTCCCTTAATTCCTTCAGGAGTTTATTCTCTTGTTCAGCTGTTAGATCGGAATTTATAATAACTGGGCAAACCTTGAGATTGTCTAAGAATACATACTTCAGTCCTTCAGGCAGGGGATTCATTTTGGGAGCCTCTGGTTTTTCGCATGTTTCTTCTATAGTTTCCATAGCTTTGAGTTCTTCACTAGTGGCTTCAACATCTTCCTTAGCTGAGTCGAGGGATTCGATGCATTCTTTTACTTGTTCATCAATTGGTTCATCAACTGATGGGTTCGTTAGGGAAACTTCTAAAGGATCGTCTAATTCATGACACTCTTGAGTCAGAAGTGACATTTGCTCAATGCAGTCAATCAGATATACTTCTTCTTGTATACTTGGTCTTCTCATACTTTCAAAAACATTAAATTCAAGCATTTCTTTGCCTAATTTGAGCAGTAAGGTACCAGCTTCAACATCAATCAGGGCTCTTGCAGTGGTGAGGAATGGACGACCAAAGATGAGAGGATATCTGGTATCTTCTTTAATGTCCATAATGACAAAGTCGCATGGAACATATGTGTCCTTGCCTACCTTGACTGGGACATCTTCGAGGATTCCTAATGGACGTTTTATCAAATTATCTGCAAGATGTATAGTCATGCCAGTAGGTAGCAATTCTGTGAACCCTAGTCTCTTGCATAGACTAAGTGGCATGATAGAGATACTTGCACCGAGATCTGCCAATCCTTTCTTGCATGATGAATCGCCAATATGACATGAGATTCCAAAGGATCCCGGGTCTTTTTGTTTCTTGGGCATCTTGCTCAATATGATATCCGATGTATTTGTTACCAATTTTACTATCTCATATTCCTCAGTTATATACTTCATGGTTAGGAGTGACTTTAGGTACTTAGTCCAGGCTGGTATCTCATCCAGAGCATCTAAGAAGGGTATATCAACATGAAGTTTCTTCATAGCCTCTTTAAACTTATTGAATCTAGTATCGATCTTGGTTTGCCATAGACGGGTTGGGAAGGGTATACGAGGCTTATATAAAGGCATATCAGGTTCTGGTGTTTCAGTTTCTTCATCTGTAGATTTCTCAGGACTTCCCTCATCTGTCTTATCATCTTTTGATTGAGACTCTAGTGTTGTTGAGTTTTGGACAATCATAGGTTCATCTTCGTCTGTAATAACCACATGTGTCTTTACTGGGGGATCCAAATAGTCTTTTCCTGACCTGGTGGTGACTGCCTTTAACTGTTCAGGATGCTTGGGATTGTTCTCGAGTTGGCCAGTAAAGACTCCGGTGGGTGGCTTTATGCTAGCTGCAAGTTGAGCTAGTTGAGATTCAATAGCCTTCTGTTGATCTTGTTGATTGGCTATCATAGTTTGCTGAGTTTGCAACATTTTTTCAATGGTTGATAGCTTGTCATCAGAAGAGATGGGTCCTGCTTGCTGTCCTTGTTTTTTATTAAGATTCTAATACTGAGAGTTGTTTTGATAATTATTGTAGTTCCCCTTGAAATTTCCTTGATTCCCAAAATTCTGTTGTTGATTATACTGGAATCCTGGTGGGCGTCTTGGTTGATTGTTTGAACCAAATTGATGCGAGTTTAGTGCTCCAGAGGGGTTTCCATATTGAAAACCTGGGTGATTCCTATTCTGATTCGGATTGTAATAACTTTGCCCAGGGATAGTGTTGATAGCATTAAGATTTTCCATCTGACCATTATCTCCTTGTCCACATACATTGCTCAGTACAACGTCATAGAGAACATTGCATGATAAAGTGGAGTGATCGGTGCTCTTACATGCTTCACAGAATAGGGAAGTGGACTTGACTTGTTTCGGTTGCCGAGTGGGTGAACGTCCTCTTCCAATAGCAGCTAGAGATGATTCAATATGGTCTTGCTTGGAAACTAAGATCTTCAAGGTTTCAGCGATAGACTTGTACTCGGGAGTATCTTCGGCCATAGCTACTTTCAAGACTCCTTTACCTACCGATCTACCCCAATTGGCTTGATTTTCTGCTCCCAGGGTGACGACTCTCCATGCGTTGTCATAACTTTGACGCATGAAGTTTCCTCCAGACGAGGAATCTAAGAATCTCTTAATATCATCATCCACACCCCTATAGAAAATCTCAATGAGTTGGTTCTTAGGAATTATGTGGTGTGGATACTTGTGTAGGAGCTCTTTGTATCTATCCCAAGCTTCAGCAAGGGTTTCTCCAGGAACTTGAGTGAAATTTGTTATTCAGCCTCTAATCTCATAAGTGAGAGATGGGGGGTAGAACTTTTCTAGAAACACACTTTGGAGTTGTTCCCAGGTGGTGATGGGTATTTCACTTTGCAACGAATTGTACCAACTTATTGCTCTATCGGCAAGGGAATACTTGAAGAGAGGGAGTCGAATGACATCATCAGTGACTCCATTTTGCTTTGTCATGGCACATAGATCGATGAATCTCAGAAGATGTTCTTGGCTATCCTCTACTTGTTTGCCATAGAAAGGGTTGTTTTGAAGCAACGTGATCTAATGTGCCATAACCTCAAAATTGGCAGCATTGATGGGAGGAGGCTGTACTGGATGATGAACATTCACAGCTTTTGGGATTGAGAACTCTCTAAGATCCATTTGTAGTTCAGCTGCTTGTGCTGCTAGTATTTCCTGCTGAACCGCAGCCCTGGATTCTTGCATGAGCCTCTCTCTTTGTGCATTGATGGCTTGAGCCACCGTTCGGGCTACCTCTTCTTCTTGAGCCATCCTAGCTTGATTTTCTCTGATTTGACGATGGAAAGTTCTGTCTATCTCAGGAAAGTTCTGTTATGGCTCATAAGATACAGAAATCCAATGAAGGTTGTGGGCCCCCCTATACAGGCGTTAGGCACATAGAAGCGTCACCGAAGGCTAGATGGCTCGTCCCCTCACAGATCATACACTTACGACCTTGATGAAATCCCATCCTATTTCTAGTTTGGGAGTCAGCCGCATTAACCGATAAGCAAGTAGGTGATTAATATACTAGCAAACATCGACGATTAATAAGAAGATACAAAATCCAACTAAGGTTGTGAACCCCCTATATAGGTGTTAGGTGCACAGAAGCATCACCGAAGGCTAGATGGCTCGCCCCCTCGCGGATCATACACTTACGACCTCAAGGAATCCCATTATATTTCTAGTTTGGGAGTCAACTTGTTAAACGACATTCAATCCTACATATAGATGTTCTCGCAATATAGGAAGAACAAAGATGAAAGCAAGTAATTAATCAGACTACAAACATAATGATTAACAATGAAATGAAGAGTTATATACATTGCCATGGAAAGTTTAACAAAAGAACATGGTTTGCATGGGCAGCGGGGCTAGTCCCCACACCCCAGCGAAATGGTGCTACTCGCTCATGATGCAAGAAATAAGAAGAGTGAGCAAACGGTCTGCACTTTCACTTAAAATAGCCCAAACGGTCTTGGAGAATCAGACCAAATGGTCTTGAAAATATCTTCTCCAAACGGTTTGGAGATCGTTTGCTACCAAACGGGCTGGAGTCCGTTTGCTGCCAAATGGTCTGGAGACCGTTTGCAGCCAAACGATCGCTCCAAATGGTTTCGGGAAAAGGATCCTCTGTGCGGTCTTGAGAAAACGGTCGCTCCTTACAATCTTGGGCAGACGATCATGGACAGAGGCAACCGGTTTGTAAACCGTTTGCTATCAAACGATCATCGCTTCGGTCAACAAACATTCTGTAAATTGTTCGCTAGAAAATGGTCTGGAAGATGTTTCTGCAAACGGTCTTGGCATTCGAGGCTAAATGATCTGTGGTATCTCCTCTAAACAGTCTTCAGGCAGCGACCAAATGATCTGAGATCAGAATTGAGCTAATCGGTCCTGCTTCGGTCGATACTCCGCAATCGAGCAGCAAAGGGTCTGCTTGGTAAATCGATCTAGCAACCCATTGAACTATCAAACGATCTCCGGCCTTCTTCTGTAGGTGTGGCGGCCTCGGGGTGACCCTATTTGGTCCGTGAATCACCCCCAAATGACCTTGTTCAGGAGCTGCAACTGTGTGCTGGTCGGAGGTTGAAGACGATGCACCACGGTCGTGGTAGAACTGCTTCCCCACAGTCGTGTCGCCTTGCACGGGCGTGGTGGGTGAAAAACGGGCTCTGATGACATTGTGCCACGGCTGTGGCGTGACACCACGGTCGTGGTGAGGTAGCTGCCACACGGCCGTGCTGCCTTGCACGGGCATGGCGAGTGAGAGGTCAGGCGTTGGGGATGATCCACCACGATCGTGGCTGCATCACATGGTGGTGGTGATGGCAGAAGACCACGGCCGTTTTGGACCACCACGGCCGTGGTTAGGACTTTGCTTCACGACCTTGAGTTCATGCACTGCTCGAGCCTTGTGGCTGAGTGGTGCCTCCAAATGGTCTCTGCTGCTCAAACGGTCTTGAGACCGCATGGGCTCAAACGGTCTTGAGACCGCATGGGTTCAAACGGTCTTGGGACCGCATGGGCTCAAACGGTCTTGGGACCGCATGGACTCAAACGGTCTTGGCTCCGCATGGACTCAAACGGTCTTGGGATCACATGGAATCAAATGGTCTTGGGACCTCATAGAATCAAACGGTCTTGGGTCCGCATGGACTCAAACGGTCTTGGGATCACATCGACTCAAACGGTCTTGGGACCGCATGGACTCAAACGGTCTTAGGACCGCATGGGTGGAATTGCTTGGTTAGATTTCTTGATCAGAGCCAGAGATGAAGGCGGACCTTGCCTACTTGTTAAGCTTTGTCAAAACCTACATTAAATGAACAACATTTAGTTAAAACCTTGATAATCGAATCAATTAAGTAGTTTTACACATTATGATTCATATTGGTATTTAATGAGTGAGCAAGTATATATATGGAGTTGAATTTGTTCCAAAGGGATAATTGAATTCCATGATGAATATGCATTCATCAGTGAGCAATTTTCTCACACCACTCCCTCACTTCACAGTCCTTGGCTTGAGAAGATTGTGCTCCCAATTAGTTTAGGAGGAAGTTTCAGACCTAGTAGACCCTAGTTTTGTGGGGCTTCGGAAGGAAATAGCACTTTCCCCAAGTTGTTCCCTGGAGCCAGACTCCATTAAAGGAGCAGACTCTATCCATACCTATATAAGGGGGTGCTACCCTTTGTGTCAGGCATATTGAGGTATTAGGAGACTGATCTGGGCCCTTGGGATCGTGAAATACCCCAATTTGCTTGCCCACCTTGGTTCTTTTCCCCTCCCCAGTTCCCTGTATGGGGCTTCTTTGTGGATCTGCTTCTCCTGCGTTCTCTGGTCCTCTGGTGGCTCTAAGACCATCTAAGAATTCACCCAGGTGCAGAGGAGGTGGTTGCACCTCTCCCTAGAGCAGTGACACCCAACAACGCGGGGTCAACTCAACAGTTGACGGGGTACTGCTGCTAGTTTGTGTGACACGTCGAGGCGTGAGGTTGAAGATGACACTCGACAAAATGATGTCGTGGCCCCTAAATCCAATACCCTAGGGTAAGGGCCCTAGCATTTTTTTGCCAGATCAAAAGATTCACTACACAAGGATGACATGGCATCTGCTCACTCGTAGAACTTTTATCCAAGTGGAAAAAGGTGAAAACCCATTTAAGCCAACGTGGCATCCTCCCAATGGCTAAAGATACTTAATCTTGTGAATATTATAGAAATTAATTGGTAGCTCGGATCAAGACAAGTTATATATGAAAGTTGATCAAAAAATATGTAGATTGCAATAAAAATATAATTGAAGACTGAATTTGTTCTCAATTCAAAACGTATGTAAAGTTGTTACCTTTAATGTTGTAATGAATAAGAAACCCTAATTTTGATGTTAATAAGATTGAGTAAAGTGCTATGGATGTTTTAAGAGGATATTAACTTATTGTTAATAAAAAGAAGAATTAGATCTAAAAGGATGATCTTGGTGTATAATTGGCTTAATCCATGGTTTCATGTACATGAATATGCATTAATGGGCCTAAAAACCTTAATTTTAGCAATTATGACCTTTAATGGTTTTAATTATAGAAATCCATGTATAATACAGAGATATGATGTTCAAAAGACAATTTGAGTACAAAGGACCTTTAATATGGATAATTTTAGTAATTAGGATTTTTATGAGTAGAAAAGCTATTTTAGGGTTTGTCGACCTAGAATGGATAAAGGTTGAGAAACTGATCTAAAAAAACCCTAATGAATCCTAATGAGACTTAGAAACCTTAGAAAGGTGTCCCAAGTCAATAAAAAGTTGTTTCAGATGTGATGGTAACAATTGGGTGTTACACTTGCTTTCATGATCAAGGATTGCTTGACTTGCTTGATTGGGTATCTTACTTATATTTGAGACTTCAAATCAAATATGTGGTTACACTTATGACTAATAGCTCTAGTTTCATGGCGATTTCTGAGGTTTTAGTGGTTTCTTTAAATTAACTTGTTGGTTGACTTTTATTTCATGCAACTATAAAGTGACTATGACTATCACCATAAATATATGTGCATAACTAACTCAGATCCTAGTCCTCCTCTTTAGCTTTGAGTAATTGTGAGAGATGGATAATCTAGTTATTGGTCTACCCTTGGGGTAGGATCATCAGGTTATCTTGAGTCTATATTTGGTCTACCTTTGGGTATTATCATACGACTATACAACTCTATGTCTTGGTCTACCTATAGGGTAGGATCAAAAGGGACTATTTGGGATCTACCATATAGGATCCATGTCCACTATAGGGATAGCATAGAGGCAAGGATATGTTAGGATTAAGTAGTTATGTTTAAGTCGTAAAGTTTGATCTGTTAAGTAATAATTTGGTTGTAATATGTTGTTACAAATAGATGCAAGCTTTAGTTTCCCCCACATACCAATATAATTCATTATACTGACTAGCATTTTGTTTGTCGATGTTTTAGGTTTATCAAAAAGTGGATAATCCTTTAAAGTGACATTGAATGAATAAAGCTAAATAAAGATTGTAGGATTTAGTTAGATAGAACTCTAATTTGGGTAAAGTTCCAAAATCCTATTTTTGAAAGATATGTAAGAAGAAAAATTGTATCCTTCTTTGAGCTTAGTTGTGGTAGAATTTATTAATTATTTTTTATTATTTGCAAAACCAATTGATCTTGTTTTGGGATAATGGTACCAGCTCCTTAGACTTCCTTAATAGGGGTTGTTGTGGGGTGGGGTCGTTATATTTGGTATCAGAGCCTGGTTTTCCATCTAATCTCTAATAATTATTTAATTTTACAAACTCTTTAGAGCCCAAGGGAGTTATTAGAGGATTTTTTGAAGATGGAGGTGTCTAGAAAAGGATCACAATTTGGAGTTGGAAAGATTTTCCTCTGCCCCGCTAGTCGGTCTATTAGGACTCCCGGATTCTGTGTGACTGTCTGGCTAAAATTGAAGGATTTGACTCGAAATAAGATACCTCTAGGTCTTCTCTCATCTATTTTTTTCCATTCTCTACCCCATTTCATTGAATAACTTTAAGAGGTTAGGGTTTCTCTCTCTCCACCCCCTCCTACATTTAGGGTACGAATAATAAGGATTAAGGAATCCTCCACAAAATAATAAAAAGCATGTAAGAAAGATGTCATGGACATAAGTCTAAATGATGAAACTTAGACTGAGTTAGTTACATGCTTAGGCTGCATGGCCTGTGTTGTTGTGCCTCAGGAGAATGGTGAGGTTAGATCATCTCATAGGATGAGGATGAGAGGGATCACCTTGGAGGAAGAAGCCTCTGGGAATGGGAAAAGACCTGATGCATCCATTGAGGATGTTGCCCAACGTAAAACCTTAAGCGGTGGATAGAGAAAGAGAAGTCATGATGAGTTGGACATCATAGTTACCCACACATGTATGTACGTGGGTTTGACATGCATGCTTTACATAGAGGTTTGAGTATGCATGAGAACCATAGACTATGAGTGGTTGTTTGACCCCTAGTGCCTGGTGGTGACCAGACCTTGGGTGAGTCATGCTTGTTAAGGGTGAGGGATGGCTCCCTCATTGAGAAGGTTAGTGGTGACTATATAAGAACCCTAACAGGCATATATGAGAAGAAAATAGGCATGCATCTACATAGAAGTGAGTAATAGAAGGGTTGGAAATATGTTTTAGACCTAAGCCAGAAGGGTTATGCTTGATAGTTTATGAGATAAGCATGTAGAGGTTAAGTTGATCTTGGCCAAACTTAGGTTTTTCTAGTACATTTTACCCATGTAGGGGTAGATGTGTATCCTTAAGAGCTTGGCCCATCTTCTAAGAGAGAACCTCCAGTGGTAGGACCAATTATAGGGTTAGCTCTAGAGATAGGGAGAGACCCCGATGAAGAAGGTTGGAAACCTAGACTATGAGACATGAGGAATCATGAGAAGTTTGGTGTAATGTGGCCTAGAATATATGACCCCGAGTGGATGTATGTGGTTGCCTCATGCATTATCCTTAGAGGCTAGTCACACCTTAGGTTCCTTTAGTGGAACCAAACCCTAGAAAATAAGAAGGGGCTCCTAGTACAGATATATAGATTATATGAGTGCCTACCTTTTAAGTGTAGGAAGGAGAGTTCCAAAGACCCTAAAGAGGTATGGTATGATAACAAGTTGTGAGGTCTCACACCTAGTTGGTTGTCCTTGTATAACACTCTAAAGGTTGTTCATGTGTAAGAGTGTTGGGAAGTATATGCCATATCTTGTATAGGATTGGTTCATGGTTGAACAATGGAGCATGTAGTTAAACTACTGATGCATAAGAAGTGAACCTGGAGTTCCCAAAACAAAGATGGGAAGTAGCAGTACCTGGTGTACATGAAACTCACGAGGCTGAGTGAGTTCATAAGGGATTAAGAATGGCACCCCCATGTACTAGACCAAAAGGAAATCCCACTTGAACTGATATATATGTTTGATGAGCCACTTATGCATGTTGGTGTCTTATGTATGTATGATATGGATCCAACCTTGAAAAATGATGAACAAGTATGACATACCAAGGAACTTAGAATTGTTTAATAAGTTGTCTTCTTACTAGCCATAAGTATAAGTAGCATGATAGGGCTAAGCATATACATGATGATGTAAACCTTGGAGATAAGAACATTTTCTGACCTTTCTTTAATATCAAGAGATAGTTTTCTCCCATCCTGGGAAGGGACCCTTCTTGTTGGAGTGAGCACCAACTCTTGTTTAGGTTTGAGATAACCTTAAGAGGTCATTTATAAGAGATTGATGATCTAAGTGTAAGAGCACATAATATAACCATGAATCTATAGACCCAAGTGTGACCATCTCTAAGGGGCATGAGGATATGTTTCCATGGAGGTAACCTGTGTTGGGGTAGAATGAGATAGGTAGGTCTCCATGATTCCTATGAAGAGATGTAAGTTTAAGCATGAGTATTTAGAGAGATGATGGAGATTCAGGTGAGGATCCAAGATTGAGATGTGCTATGATAGAATCCTAAGTCAATACCAAGGTCAAGGAGGGACAAGACTGATGAGAGTAGGAGTTGTCTATTCCCTGGATGCATAAGGCCATAGGGTCGGGAGGTAATAGCTACCTTTACCCGGGGACCACAGGTTAGAAGGTTGACCGCCTTCATGATTTCATGGGGCCTAAGGGGTAAAATGTGAGAGGCACTCTCGAGATGCATAAGGGAAAGATCACACCAAAAGTACCGACACCCTAGAGACCTTGAGGCAATGACTAAGGATTCTGCATAAGAGTGATGTTAAGACCCAAAAGTGATGGGGAACAATCTTCACATGGATGTAAGCAAAGATTTGAGATATTCATTGAGACGACGCGACACCAGATCAGACCATCACAGTGTAATTAATTGCAGAATTAAACATAAGCAACATAATTACTGAAAATCACTAAAAATTTAAACAATTTATAAAGAGATCCAAACACAGGAAAACTCTTTTATCATGAACCAATGTATTTTATTTACATCCTGGTTCATAAGTACATATCTTGTACCATCTCATCTCGAGGATTACAAGCATCAACTTCCTTGTTAAAACTATACACAGACAATATAAGAACCTCGAGGCATCAAGCCAAAATCTCAGATCGATTCATTAAGAGTACTAAATACTAACTCTGAGGACCTGAGAGTACAAAGATGACACATAGGACTCTCTATACAAAGCATGACAGCCAGTGCCTCCACTTGATATATCACTACTGTCCCTATTGTTGTTGTTTCTGCTCTTCACCTACTGTAGGGTTTCTGCCTCTTCTTCTGCGTTTACCTAAAAAGTTGAATCCAACAGGGGTGAGACAATTGGAAATTGTCCCAGCAAGAGAGATAACTCTCCGCCAAAAATATTATTATTTTAGTTTAATAGAATAATACTGAGCAGAGGAATCATATTAATTCAACAAATAAATCAATATCTAAATAGATTAGAGCAATATTCTTATTCCAAGCATTTCAGTTATAACTTAATAAAGCAGCATGTTACTTATCCAATAAGGAATTGAAGAATATATATAACAGTTATCCATCTATGATATGTTAAGAAAGGTAACATCAGTCATTGATTCTTGTTTTTCAACCTTATGTAAATATGCTACACGGCTGATTACATTTTACAATCATACTTAAGCCCTGAGGAGATGAGGTATACCGCTCATACTCCAACCGACCATTGCAAAATCGAAATCGGTACCATACATAGGTCAAGGAAGAGCCGGATTCCCATGACCTCATCCTCCTCAGTCAGTGTGAGGACAAAATGTAGGACATCTTGTGTCTCTCCAAAATATCTTTCCAGGGTATACTGGCCACTTTGCTATAGAGTTACAGTGGCAGTTGTACTCTCTTCGCAATTGAGAGATTTCATGTTTATCTCACATCGATCCGGCATTAACATCATCGGGAGATTAGTGATACATCCATTCCGACATATATATAATGAAGGATTGAGAGATTTAATATTTATCTCACATCAATTCCTCCATTAGGGCGTAAGGATATTCGCACCCATAACCCCCACATACTCAACAGTATGCCCTCTAGGAGTTCCCGTAGGAAAACCTATTTCACCATCACCAACTACTTACGATGATGGATCTATGGCCAGGGCTCTACATGATAAGATTTCACTTAATTAATTAGGTACATTACTATATTCTTTTAGCATCATTCATATTTTCAAACATAAATCATTATAATAAATGCTACAAAGAATGAGTAATACTTCTATAAAGTACTTTTCAAAGCTTTATAAAACATTGGGATCTCAATCCCTTGTCACATCATGGGTATTCCCATCCCTTAACATCTCATCATCATGATTATGGAATATGGGTATTCAAACCCTCAGTTCATCAAAGAACACTTGCTACCACTTAAAAGGTAACTAATACCTTCAGGTCATCTGACCAAGGTAAACATGATACTTGCAACACATGCATCTCACTTGGCTCTCAAAGCCCATTAATCTATTGTTACCTCTAATTAGGCAACAAAGCATATTATGGCTCACAAGGCTCATAAAACAAATTTCAATAATAAATCATCATAGCTCATACCTGGCTATGTCCAACATCTCATGATACCTCCATGATTAGTACACATGATAACAGCTATATCAATTACATATCAACACTATGCAATGTAATGGCAGCATCACTATTCACCCATTAGGGTTAGGGTTTCCCAAATTCATGTCAATTAGGGATACTCATCCCATTACCCAAAATTAGGGTTATGGTTTATCATCATATTACCCAACATTAGGGTTTCATGCATTATAAACCAAAACTAGGATTTCACATATTTTCTACCTATATTAGGGTAGGATTTCATATTGCATTACATAGCATCACCCTGGATTAGAGTTTCAATTCACATCATCCTTATTTAGGGTTTCACATAACATCACTGCATTAGGGTTTTACATGACATCACCCTTGATTAGGGTTTCACATGACATTACCCTAGATTAGGGTTTCACATCAGATCACTGCATTAGGGTTTTACATGACATCACCCTTGATTAGGGTTTCACATGACATTACCCTTGATTAGGTTTTTACATCACCTTACCTTGAATTAAGGTTCATTATAACTTTTCCCCAAATTAGGGTTTCATGTAACTTTACCCGAAATTAGGGTTTCATGAAGCATCCTCTTGAATTAGGGTTTTTCATTATATTACCCTAAATTGGGATTTCTCATATCATCACCCTAGATAAGGGTTACACCATTACCCTAGATTAGGGTTTCATGTAGCATTGCCCTAAATTAGGGTTATGGCTCATCAACCTTCTCAATTAGGGTTTCATGATCTCTTTATCAAGGATCATACCATAACTACATATTTTTCTCATGTTGAAAGTGTTGAGGCTTAACCACTACATGATTATCATACATGTATGGATTTATATCTCTCTCATCCTCTCTAGGATGTTAATTACTTCAAACTTGATTAGATTAGGTCAACCCTTCATTCAAGTGCATGTATTGAGGCATTACTTCCATAAGCATCAAAGGTTAACCCCTCTTAGGACACTAACCATCCTAGTACCCTAAAGGTACAACCATTGTAATTATCTTTGATATACATCATTAACAATCATGGGGATTAATAGTACTGTAAGGGTTTAAGTCAATTAGACCTTCAAATGGTCTTGAGGTACTAGACCTTCAAACAGTCTTCGAATCAATTGCACTTCCATACGGTCTGAAGACTGTTAGACCATAAATGGTCTTGGTCCCAAAACCTTCAATTGGTCTTAAGACCGTTAGACCATTAAACAGTCTTGATCTCAAAGTCCCTAAATGGTTTGAGACCGTTTGAATAAAATATAATTAATCCCAAATGGTTTTGAAACCGAATGAGCAACTTATCATTGAAACTGATTGAACATCAAACGGTTTGAGACCGTTTGCTCTCCAAATGGTCTGAAGACCGTTTGATCCCAAACGGTTTCAAGACCATTTGGACTCAAACGGTCTCAAGACCGTTTGGTCCAAACTACCTTGAAACCGAATGGACCAATTAGGGTTTCCTCCAATCAATCAGTTAATTTTAGGGTTTCCTTTATTGAATCACACATCAATTGACTATTGAAAGTACATCAAATTACATCACTTGATTCTCCAATCATCCATCAGAGCCCTTGACCTACAAATGGTCTTAAGACCATTTGGTCTCAAACGGGCTTGAGACCGTTTGCCCTCAAATGGTCTTGAGACCGTTTGAGCCATTCAACTTAGAAATCAGCTCAATCGATTTAGGGTTTCAACCATTCAATCCAATTAGGGTTTGTAATCAATGGAACACCCATCCTTGGAACCATTTTAATTAAATCAATTTGAACCATTGGATCTTCATCATCCACATCAGCAATAGACCCCAAATGGTCTTGATACCGTTTAACCTCAAACGGTTTTGAGACCCTTTGATCACCAAACGGTCTTGAGACTATTTGGTCATCAAAACTCAAAATTGTTTGTCCTTGATTTTTATTGAGGTGTGTTCTAAGATGACATCATCATATTCAAGCTACAAACCTTCAAAGTTTTCTGTGATCTTTGTGGTGATTTCAACAATTAATCAAAAGGAAAATCGTGAATGAAAAAGAAATCAACACATGATGAAGAAATGAGATCAATAATGATATTTACGGGTTCAAGTTATATAACCCGCCTTCAAAGTTGAAACCGATCTTCAAGATTCACGTCCTCAATGGTGAATGAAGCTTTCTCAACTACCCAAGGTCCATTCTCAAGTCTTTGAGTGAAAGGATTGGCTAAAGTTGAAGATTGAATGGAGAAAAGAAGAAAATAAGCATTGAATTTCGATTTCCACCATGAAATCAAGGTTGAAGATGACTATGGAGCTTACCTAAAGGTTAGTATACGTCCTCCTGTTGCTCCTAATCTGCCTTGTGCATGGACAAAACAAGGAAAGAAAATAGATTCAAAAAGGAGTCTTTCATGTGGGTGAAAAATGGGATATATGTATGTGAATTTTCAAGAGAGAGAAAGTAGTAGAAAATCCTTGATCTCCTATTTCATGTGCCACATACCCCCCTCTCTTACTTGCATACGAATCCATCTTCCTTGCCTTCAAAAACCTCTCATTTATCCTAGAATTAAAAGCAACCACTTTAAGCACCTTAATCATTATAATACATTATCCATTTTTAGTGGACAATTCTTTTTAATTAAAAATGCAAGTGGATTCCTTCACCTACTTAGGATATTTCGGTGTCATTGCAAGGCACAAGGACGTCCACACTTATATAAATTCAACCATCACACTTTTGGTTGAATGGCACTTCCATTAATATATTTATTTTTGCATTAAATTGAATTTGGGTTTCAATTATGCTTAAATCTTGATTATTTTAATAGCAAGATTCTCTCTCTTCCAAAGAGATTCAAATGAGATGCCCCTATTATTTTCTTGTCTCTAAATGATACCAAGAAACATTAGGGACTCTCTAGAAGTGGTATTTTGCATATTGAACCCTAGGTTTTGGGTAAATTGCACATTACACCAAAACTAGGTTTTAATGCACAAACATTGCTTAACAAGCTCTTTCTTGGTGCTCGGGCTGCCACACACCATACCTCTACACCATTTTCATTCTTATGATGCTTCAACACTTGAGGAAAATTTTACCATGTAACATTTGCAAGTTAACCCCTCAACTTGGGTAATTTGCACATTAGTCCAAAACTAGCAAAACATTGTTTTCAACATTATTCAAAAAGGACTAAAATTGAAACATAAGTTACTCTTAAGGCTTAATTACTTTTCAAAAGATAAGAGCAAGCATATAATTATCTTTCTTAAACAAAATATCTAGGGTTAAAGCATAACCCAGGTCAGGGTTGTTACAAATTATCCACCCCTAACAGGGATTTCCCTGAAATCATCAAGAGAAAAGAGAAGGGTACTTCCTTCTCATCTATTCCTATAGCTCCCACGTAGCTTCTTCAATGCCACGATGATGTCAGAGAACTTTCACAAGACATATGTCTTTCTTTTTCAGCTTTTTAATTCTTTTATCAAGGATCATCATATGTCCTTCATAATACGATATATCATAATTTAATTCTACCTCCACAGGTTGCAGAATTAACTCTGTGTTAGGATGACACTTTCTCATCATGGAGATATGGAACACTGGATGCAACTTATGCAGCTCAGGTGGCAACTCCAGCTTATAGGCTACCTTTCCAATCCGTTCAATAATTGGATAAGGCCCCATAAATCTAGGAGCTAACTTTCCCTTCTTTCCAAATCTAAGAACACCTTTCCAAGGCGAGACCTTGAGATATACTCTGTCTGCAACTTGGAATTCTAAGGGTCTTCGTTGTTTGTCGGCGTATGACTTTTGTCTATCTTGTGCAGTGTTTAATTATTGTTGTATTACTTTAATCTTCTCAGTTGTCTATTGTACAAGCTTAGGACCCAAAAGTTGATATTCTCCTGTTTCATACCAACATAAAGGACATCTACAACGTCTACCATATAATGCATCATATGGTACCATATCATTACTATGCTGATAGCTATTATTGTAAGAAAATGCTATCAAGCTCACGTGTAGATCCCAACTTCCTACAAACTGGAGGACACATGCCCTAAGCAAATACTCCAAGGTTTGTATGGTCCTCTCAGATTGTCCATCTGTCTGTGGGTGAAAGGCAGTACTAAACCTTAACTGCATACCCAAAGCTTTATGTAGTCGTTCCCAAAAATGACTCGTAAACTTGGTACCTCTATCATAAACGATAGTAACTGGAACCCTATGCAACTGCACTATCTCATCTATATATATCTATGCAAGCTTCTCAACAGTGTAGGTTGTTGTGACATGAAGGAAATGTGATGTCTTAATCAACCTATCAACTATCACCCATATGGAATCATGACCTTTGGTTGATCCCATTTCCACTGCGGTATAGGCAAAGGTTGCATTGTTCCTGTAGGCTTCTGATGTTCAGCTTTAAGCTGTTGACACACCGGACACCGCATAACAAACTCATCTACATCCTTCTTCAATCCTGGCCACCAATACATATCCTTCAAGTTATGATACATTTTGGTGCTCCCTGGATGCATTAAATACATTGAAGAATGAGCTTCCTCCAAGACAAACTTCCTTAAGTCATTGGCATCAGGTACTACCATCCTACCATGGTAACAGACTACCTGATCCTCTGACTCATGAAAGCCATCTCGTTTCTCACTACCATACTCTGACCTAATCTGTTGAACTACATCATTGGCTTGTTGTGCTTCTTAAATCTGCTGTCTCAGAGTAGGTTCCACTTGCATTTCAGCTAACAGCCCGGCTAACACTGATACCTTAAGCTTTATATTGTTTTGCCTCAAGGAGATAAGCATATCTCTTTTAAAGCACACTAAGGAATTCAATTGTGCTTTATTTAAGGCTGGTGATGATGATTTCCTACTTAGTGCATCAGCCACTACATTAGCTGCTACAACCCCAGTTTTGGGTTCTTTTGGTGAGAAATGTAATTTCTCATATTAAAGAAATTGGAACAAATAATGATATAATTTGTTTTGAATAAATAAATTTCGTTTATAATAGCCTTGATGGTTTCTTAATGGGCTTTAGTGGCTATTGGGCCCAATAACAAGGAAATTAAATTAATTAATGAATAATTGAGAATTTGAGAAAAGAAAGATGTGGAAACCTCTAGAAGGCAAAAAATGTGATCCAAAGATGGATTTCGTGCCTCTTCGGTTCCTTGGGTTCCAAGGAGTCCAAAGTTGCATAGAGAATGCAATAAGAAAAGAAATGATCAATTAGATATTTCTTTATTAAGAAAGAAATTGAAAACAATGATAAAATGTGGAAAATAAGTGAAAAGAGGTACAATGGAGTTACCCTTGGTGGATTTTCATATCCAAAGGATTTCTAATATTAAAAGGAATTCCAATGAGTAAAATAAAAAGAAAAGATAAAGAGAAATCCTCAATAAGAGATATTTTAAGAAATAAACAAGATAGGAGAAATAATAGATAAAAGATAAATAAAAGGCTAAGGAATATTCCCAAGATGGGATTTCGATCCATTAAGGTTCCTTGAGGTTCAAGGAACTTAGAATAATAATTTTATAGAAAAGGAAAGAGAAAATAGATGAGAAATATACATAATTGAGTTATAACTTGTAACTAAAGAAAGGGACCCGATTTCTTTAGATAATGATCCAAAATTTGGCATGATGATAGATTAAGTCTTTATTAAGATTCCCTATAAATTTGGGATTTTTTAGACGTGTTGTTTGAGAGATATAATTTTTATAAGTATTCCTAAAGTGAGAGGAATACCATTAAAATTGAAATTGCATTTCATCAGCCTTTTTGGGTGCATGAAACGTGGACCATCGATCTAATATCCAACAGTAACACCATCGTCACCTACCCAAAGCTGAGAAAGGCAACTTCTGTATAGTTGGCCCTTTTTGTTTGCACATTGCTCTCACCACAGCCCATATGAACCTATGAACTCTTTCCCATTGAATTCGGGAAGAAATCAGATTAGAAGATCCCTAATTTGCCTTGGTTCCGTGTGGGGTTGGGACTTTTCCCAAAATCATAGAAGCTTGTTCACGAATAGAGACCAATCCGATTGGACCCTGCACTCAGGGTCTATATAAAGAAGTCTATAGATGCCTTGTCGAAGGCGAAGCACTGCGGTTTGGCCAATTTCTTGGCATCGTCTCCGCGAGCCTCTTCGATCTGTAGCTACCTGGCTGAGAAGCCTCCTAGACATCCCGACGACTCCGGCCAACTCAGGCATAGTTAGGACTATCGTTGAGTTCACAGGGGCATGGAGGAGGTCGTGGTGGCCTTCTGGAGTATCGAGAGAGGATGCATCTCGAGGTCAACCATCCAGTTGACCGAGCTAGGAACCGGGATCGCGAACAAGGCGGATCACGAGCTTGAAGACAACGAACGATGTAGTTACCAAAATACCCCAGGCGTGTGGACTGGCTACCACTTGATCATAGGGACACGGGGGTCTTTTCATGCCTGACTAAGTTGCCAATGAAGAAGGGGCCGATTGGCTGATGTGGCGGCCAGTGATTAGCCTAAAAGGTATATTCTTCACAATTACGCAATTAATTATCTGTAACTCCGATGATAGAAAGTAATACATGAAAATTGATCAGAAAAACATGAAGAATCCAATAAAAATATAATTTGAACTTGATATTGCTTGCAATTTAAAAAGTACACCAAGTTATCACCTTGAATGTATTAAGTTGTGGTAAAACCCTAATTTAATGTGGAACTCAGTTTTAATGACTCTTTTGGGTTAATTTGGTTTGGAACCCTAATTCTAAGGAATATTAACCTATTAAGAATAAAAGGGAGAGTTATTTCTGAAAAAGATAGTTTCATGCTTGTTTTAGGGTTTTATGCACATGATTATGTTTAGAAACCCTAATTTGGGAAAATATGGGTTTTATTGGGTTAAATTCGAAAATATAATTATAGAACTGAGTTTTCATGGTTATAAGCTATTTTAAGTATAAATTTCCTAATTGTGGATAAATACCCGTAATGTAGAAATTAGGGTTTTCTAGTAGATAAAAGGTAGAATTAATGCTAAATAGAGTTCATATGTGAATTAGACCATAATGAATTATGAGTTGTTAATCTGAAAGAAACTAAAGGTGATAATTGAGTCTAATGACCATGAAAAAACTTAAAAGGATAAAGATGGAATTTTTGGTATAAAAGGGAAATAATAAACTTTAATTGGGCTTGTGATGTTGAAATTAGGGTTTGTGAACTAAGAGAGCATTAAATAAGATAAAAGTATTATGGAGGCAAAAACCATAATAAAACCCTAAAGTGGCCTAGAAAGCCTAAGGTGGAATCTAAGTCTAGCTTTAGAATGTTCTGGATAAACTATAACACTTGGATCCCATGCATTAATTTCAGGATATTGTTAATTGCGTGTTGCTTGTTCTTTATCCTTATTGCTTGGACAATCACGTTGCTCTGGATCAGGTATGCGGTTAATTATGAATAACTACCTTAGTTTCCCAAGGATTTTCCAGATGGTTAATCGCATTGAATGCAAATTATCAGTTTGGATGTTCATACTTGCAAATCATAAAGTCACTATGATTATCACATTAATAATAGAAGTATGTATTCTCACACCTACATGCCACCCTGATGGTCGATACCAAAGGTCATACCCAGATGGGTAGACCAATGGGCACCATGAGTAGTGACCCCAGGCACCAAGCTCGGGAATGAGAAGGTGGCCTATGATATTGAATGACTAGCGGGCACTATGAAGGGTGACACCAGGCACCAAGCTCGGGATTGAGAAGGTGGCCTTAAGTCATTGGCAAAAGAAACCCTAAGGTGGGTATGCCAGGGTTAGGGAAAAAGCGGTGGAGAATGTCATACTAAAAAGTGTAAATTGGCTTGTTAATTAACTTAATTATGATAATTAGATTGTTATCCATATCTGTGAAATTTTGGTTGTCCCCACATACCGGCATATTCTGATATGCTGACTGACGTTTTGTTTGTCCACGTTTTAGGTACAAGATTGAAAAGGGCAAACCGTAAAGTGGCATATGTGAAATTAATTAAGAGTTAAAGTACAAAGGAGGATTAGTTAGAGTAGACTCCTGATGCAGATAGATGTAGATATCCCAGTTTTGAAAAAGGTATGCAAAGTTTTATTTTATACCAGTTTTTAGTTTAGTTGGTAAAAAAATTTTGGTCGGCTTTAGTTGGTAAAATTTGTTAATTGTTATTGATTATTTGTTGAACCTTTGATCTTGTTAATTGGATAACGGCACCGACCTTTTGGTCTCCCTTAATTGGGGGTTACCGGGAAGCGGGGTCATTACATTAGCCTTCCATAGATGATAATCAATTGTACAATTGTAGTCCTTGATTAACTCCATCCAGCGGTGTTGTCTCATGTTCAACTCATGTTGTGAGAAGATATATTTTAAATTCTTATGGTCTATGAAAATCTGGAATGTTTCCCCATAGAGGTAATGTCTCCAGATCTTCAAAGCATGGACCACAACAGCTAGCTCTAGATCATGTGTCGGATAATTCTCCTCATGTTTCTTAAGCTGTCGAGAGGCAAAAGAAATCACTTGATTATCCTGCATCAACACACATCCTAGACCATTCTTAGATGCATCACAAAACACTATGTACCCCTCCCCTTGCTCAGGTAACACCAGCATAGGTGCACTTGTTAAACTTTCTTTCAACAGCTGGAAAGAATGTTGACACTTGTCATTCCAGACAAAAGGAACCTCTTTCCTGGTCAACTTAGTTAGAGGTAAAGCTATAGAACTGAAGTTCTTAATGAACCTCCTATAATAGCCTGCCAGTCCTAGGAAACTGCGTATCTCCGTTGGTGTCTTTGGTTGTTCCCATTACAGGATAGATTCTACCTTCTTAGGATCAACACGAATACCTGAGGCAGATATTACGTGTCCTAGAAAAGAAACTTTTGGTAACCAGAACTCACATTTACTAAATTTAGTATACAACTTATGCTCTCTTAGCAAAGTTAAGGCCTGACGGAGGTGCTACTCATGTTGTTGAACATCTCTACTGTATATCAAAATGTCATCTATGAAGACTACTACGAACTGATCAAGAAAATGTTGAAAGATTCTATTCATGAGTTCCATGAAAGCAGCTGGTGCATTAGTTAGTCCAAACGACATAACTATGAACTCATAGTGACCATACCTTGTCCTAAAGGCAGACTTAGGTATGTCACTCTCCTTGATACGCAACTGATGATATCCCAACCTTAGATCTATCTTAGAGAATATAGTTGCACCACACAATTGATCAAACAGGTCATCAATCCTTGGCAGAGGATACTTGTTCTTTATGGTTACTTTATTCAACTGTCTGTAATCAATGCATAACCACATCGATCCATCCTTCTTCTTAACAAAGAGAACCGGAGCACCCCATGGTGAAGTACTTGGTCGGATAAAACCTTTCTCAAGCAACTCTTGCAGTTGTTTCTTAAGCCCTGCCATCTCAGCAGGTGCCATTCTATACGGTGTTTGTGCCATTGGTTGCGTGCCCAGGATTAGATTAATATCAAAATCAATCTCTCAGGGCGGAGGAACACCTAGAAGTTCCTCAGGGAACACATCTTCAAACTCCCTAACTATCAGAACTTCAGAAAGATTAGAGCTCAACATTGTGGTGTCTACCGCATGTGCCAAGAATGCAAAGCATCCTTGTCTCATCAGCTTTTCAGCTACCATAGCTGACACAAGATAGGTTGGAAGAATCTTTCTATCTCCCTGAAAGATCCATGTGCCACCGTCATCTGTGAACACAGCTTGCTTGGACTCACAATCCAAGAAAACCTTATACTTTTCTAGGGTGTCCATCCCAATATTTATATCAAATCCATGCATCTCAAGTGGTATAAGATCCACCTAAATGCGATGTTTAGAAAAGGAAATAATGTAGGGAGAACACATCTCTCGTAGCACTGTAGATCCCAACAAAGGGGTTTCTAATAATAGACTATATGCTCTATGACTGACAATCATATTGCAGTCATCAATCACTCTTCGAGTGATAAAGGAATGCATAGAAACCAGATTAATTAAAATAGATATGAAGCAGGATGAAGACATATCATAATGAAATAGTTCCATCTGACCTGTCACAACTCAAGGGTTGACTGCGGCTTTGGTTTGATTCATCGCATAGAATCTCACTGTTGCTTGCTGTTGACCCTGTGCTCGATTGTAGGGTGTCGACAAACTAGCTTGGGATGCTTGTCCACATCCTCTGGCACCACTCGAAAACTATCATCTTTGAGAGCCTTATTGACTCTGCCTCTGAGGTTGAGTCACACTTGCATCTCTAGCTCAACAATATTTCATCAAATGCCCCATCTTTCTGCATATAAAACAACATCTGGTCTCCCTCTATGGCTTGGGTGGTCTTGTTACTGACATTGATGCTGAGTTGTGGGCTCCCTCAGGTGGTAAACTATGGCCTCTACCCCTACTCGACATCCATTGTGTTTGGGTATTGAACCTTGGTGGTGCTATTGGTGCAGAAAATCTCAATTTCTTGAAACTTCTGGACCTCTGTCCTTGAAACTGAGTAAACACCTTCTTACTCTTAGTCTGACGCTTCTCAATCACCGACCTTTCTATCTGTATGATGGACTCCACAAAAGTGGCAAACCTCTACCTGTTCTCCAAAGTAGACATAGGAATGGTCAATTCAACGTTCAACCCCTTCTCAAAATGTCGAATTCTTTCTTCATCAGTAGCTGCTATATGCGGACAAAACTACAAAAGCTCCATGAACTTAGCTTCATACTCGCTAATGTTCATTAGTCCTTGCCTTAACCTCTCAAACTGAGAGATTTTCTCGTCTAGAAATGTCTAGGGAAAGTATCTACTAACAAATTCTTGTCAGAAATCTTCCCATCTGATTTCAACACCTAGCCTCTTGCCCTCTTCCGTTGTCCACCAATGGCCAGCACTCCCTTTTAGAAGGTACACTGCATTCCTCACCTTCTCTACTTCAGGGATATTGAGGATTCTAAAAGCCTTCTCCAGCTCAGTCTGCCACATGTCTGCATCTGCTGGGTCAGCTGTACCAGCATAATTTGTGGCCCCAACCCGACGAAGTCGTTCAAAAGTCTTGTTGGCTCCTTGTCCTTCATGGTGAGCTGATGTCCTAGGTGCAGGTAGTGGCATCCTATCCTCCATATGCGTCATGGTTGCCATGAACTGTCCAAACAGATCATGGAAGGTTGGGTTTTCCAGTGCAGCTTGGTTAAGCTGGAGATGTTCAGGTACTGGTTCCTCCCTATCCTGATCCCTTGCACCTCTTCCTACTGCAGCAATGTTGCTCTCAGCAGCACATTCTTCGTGTGTTCCAGACATATTTAAGTTCTTCTTCTCCTCCTATATGAGTAGAAGACACTATCAGATAACTGGAAGACACTAGAACAGACTCAACAACCTTAATCTTATGTCTCTGTAGACTCAGCGAACCTAGAGCTCTGATACCACTAAACTGAGACGACCTGACACCAGATCATACCATCACAATGTAATTAATCGCGGAATTAAACATAAGAAGCAGAATTACTAAAAATCACTAAAAATTAAAACCATTTATAAAGAGATCCAAACACAGGAAAACTCTTTTATCATGAACCAATGTATTTCATTTACATCCTAGTTCATAAGTACATATCATGTACCATCTCATCTCGAGGATTACAAGCATCAACTGCCTTGTTAAAACTATACACAGACAGCATAAGAACCTCGAGGCATCAAGCCAAAATATCAGATCGATTCATTAAGAGTACTAACTACTAACTCCGAGGACATGAGAGTACATAGATGACACATAGGACTCTCTATACAAAACATGACAACCAGTGCCTCGACCTGAGATATCACTGTTGTCCCTTTTGTTGTTGTTGCTACTCTTCCCCTGCTGTAGGGTTTTCTGCCTCTTCTTCTGCATTTACCTAAAAAGTTGGATCCCACGGGGGTGAGACAATTGGAAATTGTCCTAGTGAGAAAGATAACTCTCTGCCAGGAATATTATTATTGTAGTTTAATAGAATAATTATGAGAAGAGGAATCATATTAATTCAACAACAGATAAATCAATATCTAAACATATTAGAGCAATATTCTTATTCCAAGCATTTCAGCTATAACTTAATAAAGCAGCATGTTACTTATCCAATAAGGAATTGAAGAATATATATAAAAGTTATCCATCTATGATATGATAAGAAAGGTAACATCAACCATTGATTCTCATTTTTCAACCTTAAGCAAATACGCTACACGGTTGATTACATTTTACAATCACACTTAAGCCATGAGGAGATGAGGTATACCGCTCATACTCCAACCGACCATTGCAAAATCAAAATCGGTACCATACACAGGTCAAGGAAGAGCTGGATTCCCATGACCTCATCATCCTCAGTCAGTGTGAGGACAAAATGCAGGACATCTTGTGTCTCTACTAAACAGATTTCCAGGGTATACTGGAAACTTCACTATAGAGTTATAGTGGCAGCTTTACTCTCTTCGTAATCGATAGATTTCATGTTTATCTCACATCGATCCGGCATTAACATCATCGGAAGATTAGTGATACATCCATCCCGACATATATATAATGAAGGATTGAGAGATTTAATGTTTATCTCACATCAATTCCTCCATTAGGGCGTCAGGATATTCGCGCCCATAACCCCCACATACTCAACAGTATGCCCTCCAGGAGTTCTCATAGGAAAACCTATTTCACCATCACCAACTACTGACGATGATGGATCTATGGCCAGGGCTCTACATGATAAGATTTCACTTAATTAATAAAGTACATTACTATATTCTTTTAGCATCAATCATATTTTCAAACATAAATCATTATAACAAATGCTACAAATAATGAGTAATACTTCTATCAAGTACATTTCAAAGCTTTATAAAACATTGGGATCTCAATCCCTTGTCACATCATGGGTATTCTCATCCCTTAACATCTCATCATCATGATTATGGAATATGGGTATTCAAACCCTCAGTTCATAAAAGAACACTTGTTACCACTTAATTGGTAACTAATACCTTCAGGTCATCTGACTAAGGTAAACATGATACTTGCAATATAGGCATCTCACTTGGTTCTCAAAGCCCATTAATCTATTGTTACCTCTTATTAGGAAACAAAGCATATTATGGCTCACAAGGCCCATAAAACAAATTTCAATAATAAATCATCATAGCTCATACCTGGCTATGTCCAACATCTCATGATACCTGCATGATTAGTACACACGATAACAGCTATATCAATTACATATCAACACTATGCAATGTAATGGTAGCATCACTATTCACCCATTAGGGTTAGGGTTTCCCAAATTCATGTCAATTAGGGATACTCATCCCATTACCCAAAATTAGGGTTATGGTTTATCATCATATTACCCAACATTAGGGTTTCATGCATTATAAACCAAAATTAGGATTTTACATACTTTCTCCCTATATTAGGGTAGGATTTCATATTGCATTATATAGAATCACCCTGGATTAGAGTTTCACATCACATCTCTGTATTAGGGTTTCACATGGCATCATCCTTAATTAGGGTTTCACATAAGATCACTGCATTAGGGATTTACATGACATCACCCTTGATTAGGGTTTCACATGACATTACCCTTGATTAGGGTTTACATCACATCACTGCATTAGGGTTTTACATGACATCACCCTTGATTAGGGTTTCACATGACATTACCCTTGATTAGGGTTTTACATCACATTACCTTGAATTAAGGATCATTATAACTTTTCCCCAAATTAGGGTTTCATGTAACTTTACCCAAAATTAGGGTTTCATGAAGCATCCTCTTGAATTAGAGTTTTTCATTATATTACCCTGAATTGGGAATTCTCATATCATCACCCTAGATTAGGGTTACACCATTACCCTAGATTAGGGTTTCATGTAGTATTGCTCTAAATTAGGGTTATGGCTCATCAACCTTCTCAATTAGGGTTTCATGATCTCTTTATCAAGGATCATACCATAACTACATATTTTTCTCATGTTGAAAGTGTTAAGGCTTAACCACTACATGATTATCATACATGTATGGATTTCTATCTCTCTCATGCTCTCTAGGATGTTAATTACTTCAAACTTGATTAGATTAGGTCAACCCTTCATTCAAGTGCATGTATTGAGGCATTACTTCCATAAGCATCAAAGCTTAACCCCTCTTAGGATACTAACAATACTAGTACCCTAAAGGTACAACCATTGTAATTATATTTGATATACATCATTAACAATCATGGGGTTTAATAGTACTTGCAGGGTTTAAGTCAATTATACCTTCAAACGGTCTTGAGGTACTAGACCTTCAAACGGTCTTTGAATCAATTGCACTTCCATACGGTCTGAAGACCGTTAGACCTTAAACGGTCTTGGTCCCAAAACCTTCAATCATTCATAAGACCATTAGACCATCAAATGGTCTTGATCTCAAAGTCCCTAAATGGTTTGAGACCGTTTGAATAAAATATAATTAATCCCAAATGGTTTTGAAACCGAATGAGAAAATTATCATTGAAACCAATTGAACATTAAAAAGTTTGAGACCGTTTACTCTCCAAATAGTCTGAAGACCATTTGATCCCAAATGGTTTCAAGACCATTTGGACTCAAATGGTCTCAAGACCGTTTGGTCCAAACCACCTTGAAACCGAATGGACCAATTAGGGTTTCCTCCAATCAATCAATTGATTTTAGGGTTTGTTTTATTGAATCACACATCAATTGGACCATTGAAAGTACATCAAATTATAGCCCTGGGATATCCAATCATCCATCACATCCCTTGACCTCCAAACAGCCTTGAGATCATTTTCCCTCAAACGGTCTTGAGACCGTTTGAGCCGTTCAACTTAGAAATCAGCTCAATCGATTTAGGGTTTCAACCATTCAATCCAATTAGGGTTTGCAATCAATGGACCATCCATTCTTGGAACCATTTTAATTAAATCAATTTGAACCATTCAATATTCATCATCCACATCAGCAATAGACCCCAAATGGTCTTGAGACTATTTAACCTCAAACAGTCTTGAGACTGTTTAACCTCAAACGGTCTTGAGACCGATTTCTCTCAAACGGTCTTCAGACCGTTTGGTCATCAAAACTCAAAACCGTTTGCCCTTGATTTTTATTGAGGTGTGTGCTAAGATGACATCATCATCTTCAAGCTACAAACCTTCGAAATTTGCTGTGATCTTTGTGGTGATTTCAACAATTAATCTAAAGGAAAATTGTGAATGAAAAAGAAATCAACAGATGATGAAGAAATGAGATCAATAATGATATTTAAGGGTTCAAGTTATATAACCTGCCTTCAAAGTTGAAACCAAGCTTCAAGCTTCACGTCCTCAATGGTGAATGAATCTTTCTCAACTACCCAAGGTCCGTTCTCAAGTCTTTGAGTGAAAGGATTGGCTAAAGTTGAAGATTGAATGGAGAAAAGAAGAAAATAAGCATTGAATTTCGATTTCCACCATGAAATCAAGGTTGAAGATGACTATGGAGCTTACCTACAGGTTGGGATATGTCCTCCTGTTGCTCCTAAGCTCCCTTGTGCATGGTCAAAGCAAGGAAAGAAAATAGATTCGAAAAAGAGTCTTTCATGTGGGTGAAAAATGGGATATATGTATGTGACTTTTTAAGAGAGAGAAAGTAGTAGAAAATCCTTGATCTCCTATTTCATGTGCCACATACCCCCCTCCATTCCTTGAATATGAAGACATCTTCCTTTCCTTCAAAAAACTCTCATTTATCCTTGAATTAAAAGCAACCACTTTAAGCACCTTAATCATTATAATACATTATCCATTTTTAGTGGACAATTATTTTTAATTAACAAATGCAAGTGGATTCCTTCACCTACTTAGGATATTTTGGTGCCATTGCAAGTAAAAAGGACGTCCATACTTATACAAATTCAACCATCACACTTTTGGTTGAAGGGCACTTCCATTAATATATTTATTTTTGCATTAAATTGAATTAGGGTTTCAATTATGCTTAAATCTTGATTATTTTAATATCAAGATTCTCTCTCTTCCAAAGAGATTCAAATGAGATGCCCCTCTTATTTTCTTGTCTCTAAATGATACCAAGAAATATTAGGGACACTCTAGAAGTGGTATTTTTCATATTGAACCCTAGGTTTTGGGTAAATTGTACATTACACCAAAACTAGGTTTTAATGCACAAACATTGCTTAACAAGCTCTTTCTTGGTGCTCAGGCTGCCACAAGCCATACCTCTGCACCATTTTCATTCTTATTGTGCATCAAAACTTTAGGAAAATTTTAACATGTAACATTTTCAAGTTAACCCCTCAACTTGGGTAATTTGCACATTAGTCCAAAACTAGCAAAACTTTGTTTTCAACATTATTCAAAAAGGACTAAAATTGAAACATAAGTTCCTCTTGAGCCTTAATTACTTTTCGAAAGATAAGAGCAAGCATATAATTATCTTTCTTAAATAAAACATCTAGGGCTAAAGCATAACCCAGGTCAGGGATGTTACATTCATGGTTTGGAGACATGTGAAGAACGTTTCAACTTAGACTTGAAAGTGTAATGGTGATGTGTGATGTACCATCTCTACTCTTAGAATGGGATGAAATCTGCATTTGGACTATATCCAAATGCTTATTTCATCTTATTATGGGGGTGAGATATAGGAAAAAACACATGCCAAATACTAAGGATAAAGGTGATATGAGTTTAAACCTATTTATGATGATTGAGGATAGAGGAAGTACCACACCCTTTTGGAAGTATCTTAGATAGATGGTATGAAAGCATGAGAAGAGAAAAGGTAATATGAGGATGTACCTCTCTGGAACTAGTTTGGAATCTGAGTTATAAGTTTGGGTTTGATAACTGATATGATGAGCTTGAAGATTTCTTGAATCAGTTAGACCTAAACCCGAGATGAGGATGATGAGTGGATTATATGAAGGTTTATGTCTCCACCATCACCTAGCACACAAGGAAGCTAATGTGGTAATAGAATGTCCTCAGCTATAAACTGCTTAGGTGCGTATCTATCTTGTCTAGCCAGTGGATAGGGATGGAGAAGAGGTTGCTAGGTGGACCCTACAACCATTAGAAGGCTAGACATGTGTGGCTAACGTCTAGATTCAACAAGACCCGTTGGTCATGTTGGTGGTAGCCCATAGTTTGATGAGATAAAAGGAGTGTTATAATAACCTTAGATACACCTCTTAGGAAAGGTAGGTGGTGAAATCCACTATTAGGGTGTTTTATGGTTCATGAGGATTCGCCCTGGAAGAATTATGTTGTGCTACAAGCTCATGATCCTAAGTACAGTGTACACCTTGGTACTACTAGGATGGTTAAGGTTTGCAGCGGTACCTTGAAGGCCTAGGATGAAGACAGATATAGAGGTGCATGTGGTCATTTGCCATATATACAAGCCACAGGGTGAAGGCTGAACACCAGTAACCCAGTGGATTGCTATAGATAATGAGAAGTCCCCAAGAGGGAATGGAAGCAGATCACCATGGACATTATGGTGGGTCTCCCCTAGACCAAGAGAGGTCAGGATGCAATATGTGTTATGGTAGATCGCCTTACCAAGTTGACACATTCCCTTATCTAAGAGAGCACTACCAGTGTGATAGATCTGGTTGAATCATATATTTATGAGAGGGAGATAGTTTGACTGCATTGTGATCCAAGTTCAAATGGTCTTGTATATGGCCTTAAGTTTGGTTCCATGCTGTGGAAGTAGGTACATGAAGAACTCGATTCTAGATTGAAGTTTAGCACATCATATCACCCCCTGATTGATGGACAGTCAAGAGAGTATGATCCAGACTTTAGAAGATCTGATGAGAGCATGTGTGCTCATTCAAGTTGATTCATTAGAGTAGTTCCTGTCCCTAGTAGAGTTTGCTTGTTATGACAGCCACCAAAGCCAGTATCAGGATGCATTAATCTCTTTAAGGGAGGATGTGTTGTTCACCACTTCACTAGGGTGATGTCGGTGAGAGGACCTAGTGAAGGTCAGAGAAACCATAGTGTATGCAAATGAAGTCGCTTTGATCGAGTATGTAACACCCCTAACCTGGGTTATGGCCTAACCCTAGATGTTTTTCCTAAGTAAGATGCTTACAGGCTTGTTCTTATCTTTTGAAAAGTAATTAAGGCCTTTGTGATGTATTAATTTCAAAATTGAGCTTATATGCAAACTATGTGTGCACTATATGATAATCTAAGGGAAAGGTGCAATTTACCCAAGATGAGGGGTTATGTTACAAATGTTACATGTTGAATATATTCTAAGTGTTTTGTATGTCTTGAAAGCAAATATGATGATAAGTGGAACATTGTGCAAAGCCTAAACTCTAAGTGAGAACTTGTGTAAATAATGCTAAGTGCTTAATGCATCAATTGTGGTACATTTGCAATATATACAAAATATAGGGTGAATGTGTAATTTACCACCTCTAGATTGTTTTTAGTCTTACTTAGTGTTCTATAGGAGAGAGAAAGGAGGAGACAATATGTTTGAAACATCTTGAAGTGTTAGTAATCTTAAAAATAAAGAAACCAAGCAAATGAATAAGTTGAAAGCTATGTGCATAAGCCATATTGAGTTGTAGACTTGAGAGTAGAAGTCCCTATCGGCCATAGAACCATATAGAGAGCCTCCTATCATTTTATAGAATCCTTGTCTTGACCCATGACGGGAAAGACACTTCAAGTGGGAATGAGGCATCAATTTTCCTTTTCTTTGTAAATAATGGAAGATGAATATAATAATAAGTTAGTGGATGAAAGCTTGCCCTAGGAGACAACTCAAGAGCCACCCCTTATCCTTTCCTTTATCCTTTTTGTATGGCTAGATAATAAGTGGAAAGTATGCAAGAGAATGTGTCGACCTTGCATGGCTAGGTGGCATGAAGTACCTTAAGCAAATGATACCTATTACACTCTTTTCTATAAACCACAAGTATAAATACCTCGACCTTCATTAGTTGGCAAGATTTTCGAATCTAGCAAGTACCTTTCCTCTTGTATCGTGCAACACCCCTCCTTGTGTCACCCATAGTATAGAAAGTGAAGTGTTGAAGCTTGGTATCGGCTAAAGAGGAAGGATATCGGCCAAGGTAGGTTGAAGCAACCAAGCAAGGTGATATCGCCCAAGATGATTGGAGATATCATGCAAGGGCTTGGAGTTCAAGTCTTGGAACTTATAGAAGGCTCATCTTCAACCTTGGAATGTGTGGAGTAAAGCTTGAATCTTGGAAGCCCTTCAAGAGGTGGGATATATAACTTAAACCCTTCAATATTATTATCCTTCTTCAATCTAATTCAACTTGGTAATTATTTGCAAATTAGGGTTTTCTTATAATCAATTGATATAATTATGAGTTCCAAAGTGTAATTAGGACTATTATTCATAGTTTTGGATTAGATTGATAATCTTGAGGTAGATGATGATGACATCATCACTGGATACCCGATATGGGTTGATCACTCTTGAGCAACCCGATATGGGTTGAGACCTTACAACCCGATATGAATTGAGACTTGGGAGAACCGATATGGGACCCAACATGGAGACTTTGCCCAATATATAAGTAGGTTACATTTTGTAAGATAAGTCCTATGGATGATATAGAGGATTCCTAACCCTCACCTTATACATGATACTAGGGTAAAACATTACATTTGCCTGATATGAGAAAAGCCCTAGTAAGAGGATAGGGAACCCGATATGATACTTGAACCTTGAAACTCAATACACATCCCTTATGCTAAAGGATCAACTTGGTATCCATCTTGTCATGAAATGAGTGTAAAGTTGTTATCAATGATGGGCACACAATATGGCCAACATGATGCCCGATACACATGATCAATATGATGCCCGATATGATACCCAACACCATGCCCGATATGTTGCCCAATACACTTACCTGATATGGTGAATCCATGAGGTAAACCATTATGGTGAAGATTGGCATGATGCCCAACACGAGTGCATGATATGATCTCCAACATATTGCAAGTTCAATGTTAGTGCACGGTATGGTAACCCTAGATGGAGTCTGATATAGAAATCCAAGATAGAGCTTGATATGGAAACCCTAGAGGGAACCCGATATGGTGGGAGACTAATGTGTAAGTATAACTTGAAATGTACATAGGCTAGCTAAGGAGAAGAACCATTATTATATGGTTGCATGAGGTATGGCAAAGCCATAATGGTATGCCCGATATGGTGAACCCTAATACACGATACAAGAATCCAATAAACTCTAATACCCGATATGGGGTAGTGGTTTAATCCATACATAATATGAAGATGACTTAAAATGAGAAGGGATGTCTAAACCTACATGACCACATGATATGGTGATAAGGGATATGCCCTATATCCGATAGAAGGATGTGGTTCCATCATATGATTAGTTAAGTATGTGCATTTCCAAATAATAACATTATCAATCATGCAATTTGATATAATAAGCAAGTCCTTAATTACTAAGCTCTTCTAAGTGATGATTATGATTAATGCAATATTTAGACCTAATAAGTCTAACTTAAATTGAGTGTGTAATCCTTAGAGATGTGAACTAAGTAATTTACACCCTAATAAGGATGAGAGAGAAAATAGGACTTGGAAGGTAAGTATGTAATCTGCTTATATTAATATTCCTAAAGATGAGTTAAGGCATAATCTATGGTAATGGAATCATGAAACCCTAATAAATTGATCATAATTCTAATTTATTAGGGAAGATATGTTCCTTAGTGCTTTCATGGTTAAGACATGTGTTGAAAGTGTTGGGAACTTGATATAATAATTATGCAAGGATCTTAAGGTAATAAACATGGCTAGTAAGAGCTATGTGGTTATATGATATAAATTCAATGAGCTATGTGGACTATGTTAATAAATATCTAGGGTCTGATGACCTGGAGGTAACGATCATCTGTTAAGTGGTAATAGTACTCAGTGATGAATGAAGGGTTTGAATACTCAAGTATGATGATGATAAGATATTGAGATTCTAAGTGAACTATGTGACTTAGTGAATATGAAAGTATCTGATAAGTGTAATCATACTTTTGTTTTTGGCATTTAATATAATTCTTGTTTGTAACTTGGTTGATGTTAAAAGATACAATTTTGTACTTAATTAAGCAAGATGAATGTTATCATGTAGTTGCCCAGACCATAGATCCATCCAGTGTCAGCATTTGCTGAATGGTGAAATGAGTTTTACTCGGAACACATATTTTTGAATATGTAATAATATAAGGGTGCTCAGTGGACTCCCAAAACTAAAATAAGGGTGCTTGGTGGACTCCCCAAATACATCAAGTTGCTAAGTGTACTTCTTGATAAAAATCAACATAGGATCGCTCAGTGGTCATCCTGATAATTTGGGAAAGCTAAGTGGTCTTATCCTGAAGAGAGTACATGCTACGACAGTAAATCTATAGCGAAGATGCTGCTATACCCTGACATAGCTACTTACAGTAGACACAAGATGTCATGCTAAACCTAAGTGTTTCCTAAGTGTTGTTGTACTGACCGAGAAAGGAGAGGTCTTAACAGTCGGCTCTGCCATTGACCTTGTATGGTACCGATTTCGACTTACTAGTGGTCGGTTGGAGTATGAGAAGTATATCTCATATCCTCTGGGCATAAGAATGAATGAGAACATGTAATCAGCCGTGTAGTATATTCGTTTAAGGACCAAATATGAAAACATTGGTTGATTCCTTATTACTTTTATACATCTGAATAGATAGATGTTATACATGTTCTTCATATTCCTTTTCAAGCAAAAGATAATTTATAGATTTGTTGTTAATGTATATACTTTGTGCTTAAGGATATATCTGTTAATCAATGGAATACCTACAGTTCAATTTTTTTTATTTTTTGTGATAATAATATTGTTGGTGGAGAGTTATATCTCTTGATGGGACAATAGTCTCACCCTGTGGGATCCATAATTTTTAGGTGGTCGTGGACGAGGGACTAGAAACCAGACTGCAAAAGAAGGATCATTGCAGCAAGGACAACAGTAGTATTTAAGGTTGAGTACGCTGCCTGTCAGGGTTTTGTAGATAGAAGTTTATGTGTCATCTCTATATTCTCAGGTCCTTGGGAGATGGTCTTAGTGGTTTTCACGATTGACCTTGAGATTTTAGTTTGTGTATCTTGAAGTTTTTATGTTGCTACTATGTGTATTAAAGTAAAGCAACTAGTACTTGTTATCCCCGAGAAGAGACAGTACACTAAATGTATATTGTGAACCATGTGTATATGAAGCCCTGGGTTCTTCGTGTGAGGGTTTTCTAAAAGATGTACCTATGTGTAAAATGGTTTTAAATTTTTGTGGTTTTTGTTAACTCTGTTGTTTATAATAATTCTGCATTTTTACTGGTGACGACTTGGTTTGTAATTAGGTTGTCATAGAGTAATAGCTGAGAAAGCCCATGATCGACAGGAGTCGTGTGCTAATGCGAAGCAGACTGACTTGTAGTTCACTATGGATGAGCATGTCTTTTTGAAAATATGACCCCCCCAGTTATAGCTAAGAAAGTTGATCAGTCTCCAATATATGGGCCCGTTTGAGGTTTTGGGATAGGTTGGTGGAGCTAGCCTTATGACTTAGGATAATATGATGTATGATGTGTTCCATGTGTCCGATCTAGAGCATTATCTGATGTACTCGAGCCATGTCCTGAGCATTGAACTAATTGCACTCCAAGGGATGCTAACTTACCCTGAGTCACCTATGAGGGTATGAGATACCAAGGTGAGAGAGAGCCCAGGAGTAAAGGATAGAGATGGTAAAGGTTCTTTGGAAGCACCCTGGAGAGGATGAAACCACATGAGAGGTGAAGATGGACATGGAAAGTTTTTATCCTGAATTGCTTATATGTTTGGTGGAATTTTGAGGGAAAAATTCCTATAAGAGGGGAAGGATCTTACAACCCCAATTTTTGGGCTTATATGTTTGAAATGTAATTTATCCAACAAAATGTATGATTATAAAATTGTATGATTTATGTGTAATAAGTGGATTACTTGATAGTGTTTCCTTTAAATGTATGATTTCGTGGACCTTAATAAGTTAGTGAGTCCAATATGATAAAAAGGAAAGAAAAGTTGGATGAAATCAAATAATGCTTAAAAAGGAAAAAATAAATTAATATAATTGTGAAATATATGTGGAAAGATGTATGATTGATCATCATGGATGAAATCCACAAGGTAAAAGGAATCTAAATAAAGAGAATAAAAGAGTAAGTGAGAGAAAATATGTATAAAATATGCCTTTATATATGATAATTTCATATGAAGAAAGGTCTCTCATACTTCAGAATTTGAGTCCCAAAATTGGCACACAAGTAAGTCATTATGGACTTTCCCTTAAAATTTGGCATAAAACAGATAAGTGGTTTGAGAGATATGGATTTTTCTAGAAATCCTGAAGTGACTCGATGATCTTAAATGTCACGATTTGATTCCTTTTGGAAATATAATGGGCTTACACTAGAGGCTGCTAGATCGAGATCGGAAGGATTTCTGTCATCTCCTACCTCAGTCTAATTAGGAAATCTAGAGCAACATGGCGAGCAATTTTGTCACACTGCCCCCTCGCTTCACAGTACTTGGCTCGGGAAGATTGTGCTCCCAATCAATTTGGGAGGAAGTTTCAGACCTAGTAGACCCTGGTTTTGTGGGGATTCAGAAGGAAATAACACTTTCCCCAAGTTGTTCCTGGATCCAAACTCCATTAAAGGAGCAGACTCTATCCCATACCTATGAAAGGGGGCACTACCCTTTATGTCAGGTGTATGGAGGTACTAGGAGACTGAGTGTGGCCCTTAGGATCATGCGATGCCCCAATATTGTCACCTACCTTGGTTCCTTTCCCCTCCCTAATTCCATGAATAGAGATTCTTTGTGGATCTCCTTCTCCTGTGATTTTTTCTCCTCTGGTGCTTTCGAGACCAGCTAGGAACTCAACTAGGCATGGCAAAGGCAGCTACACCTCACCTGGAGTAGTGGCACCCTACAATGTGGGGTCAACTCGGTGGTTGACTTACCACTGCTGCTAGTTTGCATGATGCATTGGGGCGTGAGGTTGAAGATGACACTCGACAAAATGATGTTGTGAACCCTAAATCCAATACACTAGGGTAAGGGCCCGTGCATCTTTTCACCAGATAAAAAGACTCACTAATCAAGGATGACATGGCTTCCGCTCATTCACAAAAATTTTACCCAAGTGGAAAAGGGTGAAAACCCATTTTAGCTGATGTGCCATCCTCCCATTGGCCAAAGGTAATTAATCTTGCAAATATTATAGCAATTAATCGGTAGCTCAGATCAAGACAAGTTATATATGAAAGTTGATCAGAAAAATCGTAATTGCAATAAAAATATAATTGAAGCTTGAATCTGGTCCCAATTCAAGAAGTACATAAAGTCATTACCTTTAATGTTGTTATGAATAAGAAACCCTAATTTTGATGTTAATAAGATTGAATAAAGTGCTATGTATGTTTTAAGTGGATATTAACATGTTGTTAATAAAACATGTTGTTAATAAAAAGAAGAATTATATCTAAAAGGATGATCTTGGTGTATAGTTGGCTTAATCTAGGGTTTCACATACATGAATATGCATTATTGGGTCTAGAAACCCTAATTTTGGAAATTTTGTCCTTTAATTGTTTTAATTACAGAAATCCATGTATAATACAGATATATGATGTTCAAAAGACAATTTGAGTACAAAGGAAAAGGAATATGGATAATTTGAGTAATTAGGGTTTTATGAGTATAAAAGTTGTTTTAGGGTTTGTTGACCTAGAAAGGATAAACGTTGAGAAACTAATCTAAAAAACCCTAATGAATCCTAATGAGACTTAGAAACCTTATAAAGGTGCCCCAAGTCAATAAAAAGTTGTTTGGGATGTGATGGTAACAATTAGGTGTTACCCTTGTTTTCACGATCAAGGATTTCTTGATTGGTTGCTTGAATTGCTTGATTGGATATCTTGCTTATATTTGAAACTTCAAATCATATATGTGGTTATGCTTATGACTAATCGCTCTAGTTTCACAACAATTTTTGAGGTTTTACCAGTTCCTTGAAATTAACTACTTAGTTGACTTTTATTTCATGCAACTATAAAGTGACTATGGCTATTACCATAAATATATGTACATAACTAGCTCAGATCCTAGTCCTCCTCTGTATCTTTGAGTAATTGTGAGAGATGGATAACCTAGTTATTAGTCTACCCTTGGGGTAGGATCATCAAGTTATCTTGAGTTGATGTTTGGTCTACCTTTGGGTAGGATCATACGACTATACAACTCTATATCTTGGTCTACCTGTAGGGTAGGATCAAAAGGGGTTGTTTGGGATCTACCTTATGAGAAAGGTAGGATCCATGTCCACTGTAGGGACAACACAGAGGCAAGGATATGTTAGGATTGAGTAGTTATGTTTAAGATGTTAAGTTTGATCTGTTAAGCAATAATTTGGTTGCAATATGTTGTTACAAATAGATACAACCTTTTGTTTCCCCCACATACCAGTATAATTCATTATACTAACTACCATTTTGTTTGTTGACATTTTAGGTTTATCCGAAAGTGGGTAATCCTTTAAAGTGACATTGAATGAATAAAGCTAAATAAAGATTGGAGGATTTAGTAGATAGAACTCTACTTTGGGTAAAGTTCCAAACTCCTATTTTTGAAAGATATGTAAGAAGAAATTTTTTATCCTACTTTGAGCTTAGGTGTGGTAGAATTTATTAATTATTTTTTATTATTTGCAAAACCAGTTGATCCTATTTTGGGATAACGACACCAACTCCTTAGCCTTCCTTAATAGGGGGTTGCAGAGGGGTGGGGTCATTATAGAACTCCCCTCAGGTCATAGGAGTCACTTATAGTATGAAATAACATCCACCCTTGGATTAGATTGTCATCTTCAAATTTTCCAAATCGGGCAGACTCGGTAGTACCGACTTGATAGTTAGTAGTACCAAGATCTTAGGGTATCTCTGACTCTTGACAATGTTGGTACTATCGACTAGTCTCGATAACACTGAGTCTTCAAGTCACCCGAGCATTGTCTTATCAGACGCCACCTCGGTAGTATCGAGTTTGTGAACTCGGTAGTACTGACTTTTTGCGATTCATCCTTATGCTTTACTGATGAGAGTTTGGTACTACTGACTTGGAGTGTCGGTAGTATCGAGTCTGTGTGAGTCTTCTCTAGGCACGTTCTGATGTGAAGTTGGTACCACCGAATATTGGTGTCGGTAGTATCGACTCTGTGAAGTTTCATTGTACCTAAAAATACACAAGAATGTGGATAAATGCTCGGGATAAATATTAAATCATCTTAAATAGTAAAAATCAAATAATTTGATGCATTTAAATATCACATGCCATTAATAGCATTTCATGCATTATTAATCAGATAAATGACAAAAACAACACATAAAATCAAGGAAAATATGCTTGTGAAAACAACTAAAAACCCATGCATCAGTGATAGCCTTGAGAAGGTTTTGTAACACTAGTGATGGTATTATGAATGGCATGATACAGATATTATGTTGTGTGGTGTCACAAGCTCACATCCTATATGATTACATCTTGGAAAGTGTGTTATGTCCTAAATATATGGATTTTTCTATCGTTGGATACCTTATAACTTGATTGATGCTAAAAGATATGTAAATGACCTAACTAATAAAGTGGAACCTAATCTCATAGCTTGCCTTGTGCCATAGATCCATTCAGTGTCAGCATTTGTTGGATGGTGAAATGAGTTTAACTCAGAGTGCATATTTTTTAATATGAGGGGTGCAAGTTGAGTATTCCCTTGCATCCTTAATATCAGGTTGTGTGAGATGACGATGTGTGAGCCGATCTCCATGTAATATGGATGGACATGTGTGAGCCACTCCTTCTTATTGGAACGGCCATGCGTGAGCCTATTCTCCTAGTAATGTTACCTGTACCAAGGTGGGCTAGATGTTGTATGGGTGGCCATGCATCAGACAACCCCTTTGATGTGACTATATGTCACTTGTGTAGTTGATTAATATGTCTCTGTGGTGTTACTCTCATGCTATACGGGAGGTGTGGGAAGGTCATGAATTTCAGTTCTTCCATTGACCTTGTATGGCACCAATTTTGACTTAGCAGTGGTCGGTTGGATTTGGGTGGTATGACTCAAATATTCAGGGAATAATAAATACATAATCAGCCATGTGGAGTATATGTATAGGATCAAATACAGAAACATTGGATGAAGCCTTGCCTTTCCTTTATAATGTTTAGTTTACAACAATTATACATGTTCGTCATATTCTTTTTTAAATTATTAATTGTTCTATTACTCATTGGCAAGTGCATATTACTTCTCTATTTACTTCATCCATGAGATATATGCCATTTAGTTAATCATGTTCACACTGCTCAGTATGTTAATCTAATTACCTAGTTATCTGTGATAATAATAGAGTTGGAAGAGAGTTATATCCCTCACGGGGACTGTTGTCTCACCCCGTTGGTTATATAACTTTTTAGGTGGACGTGCTTTCCCAGTTAAAGATCATGGGGCTGAGGATATAATACGAGGAGAAAACTACACCTAGAGAAACATGGTATATGGATAGTATCTAGTAGTAGAGTCCTATATGTCATCTTTGTACACTCAGGTCCTTGGGGGTATTCTCAATTTGTTTTGTAGAAATGATGATTGACATGTGGTTTTTGGCTTGTGTGCCTTCAGTGGTATGTATATACATGTGGAACTGTTATCTTATGTAACAAGTTGATTGGAATATGATGATGTATCACCTTGAATATATGTCAAGAAATGCAAGTGTTAATCCTTGTGTAATGAATCTCAGTTCATGGTGCTTGTTGCGAATCAATTTTAATTTCATGTGATTTTTGGTAATCTTCTATTTATGGTTAATTGTGGTTTAAGTTTTGAGTAATCTCACTTTGTGTGACAAAAGGTGTCACAATATAGTTCTCGATCAATTAAGGCAAGGTATAGTGGGGAACCTCAGCCACCGTGAAGACGGATAAGAGAAATTATGCCAGAACCCCGATCCAAGACACCTCAATTTTATTATGGGCTTTAGGGTTTTTGGGGTTCAAGAGACTCGAGAGATTATTTAATTAAGTATATGGGAGTGTGTATGCTCTGACACCAACTATCATGGAACTATTCTTACCCCAATCCTAATCCCACTGCCTAGATAGTAACAAAGGGATTGAAGTTCCCGTCTCTGAGTGGCCCAAAAGGATCTCACACATTGCATATACAATAAGAAATAATAACTCCTAAAATAGGATATTTAACGAACAAACTAACCCAAAAAAAAGATTTTGCATATTTATCCTTGTCATCAGAGTATATCAAGTGCGGCATCGATCTAGTCAATGTTCCATTTGTTTTGCCTAAAATCAAGAAAATCATGACACACAATCAATGCAATTGCACGGTACACTATAAAAACAAGTAAAACAATTTATAGCAAAATAGTACACTTGACATGACTTATATTCAAGAAGTATAATAAGAGATTTTCCAAAACCAATATTTATTCGACAATATGTTTATTTTGAATAATTCAATTTTCATTAGAGTTCCCATTATGCTAAATGGAGAAGCATGCTTATATATTTTGTGGCTCCATTACCCCAATGAGATGGGGGAGGTCACTAAGCTCCTTCTTTCCATATGATGTAGGAGGTTGATCGACATGTACAAGATTCAAGATCATTCTATAGGTACAAGTTCCACCCTTAAATGGGAAGGTCACCTTTACTCAATATTAACATTATCATAATTCAGGCTGTCATAATGGGCAATATCATATATGTTTTCAAGTTTGTCTCAAAATGAAATATAGGAAAAATAGAAACCTAATCAATAGGGAACACTAGCTCAACCAAGCATATAGCCAAGTATATAATCAAGAGATACATAAAAAGTATCTTCAATACAATCAAGGAGGAGATATAATATTGTACCTTTCACCAATGATTTATAGTGCAAATCTCAACAAGTAATAGGTCAACCCTTTGATTCAGATCATAAATCAATAAGATTGGATCAACGGTCAAGATCATGATGTTCAAAAGATCATGTTTCAATATTCAAGATTGGGGTTACACTTTCCTATGTCAACCTTAGGGTTAGGTCATCGACTTATAATCAATAATATTTCAAGATGTCCAACAAATTCAAGTGTCAAGATTATTTCTAGTATGAATGACCTACATAGGTGTTTTAGGAAGATATGCTAATCCTAATTGTTATCATCATTATCCAAGTCATTATCATCATCATGATGAATTAGCACCGTTGGTATTCAATACTAGATCAAGTTTTGATTGATATACAAGTAAAGCCAGAGATCAAATATTTGGTCAAATGATCAAGGGTTTCACAAGATTTAGATCCATCATCATAATATTAAGGTTAATCTTTTTTTCAAGATGCATGATTCATATTCGAGGATAGATGAGTCGCAAGATCAGATATACATTTTTATTTAGTCAAGTATGCTTTTTTCTATTCCAAAATAATCATCAGAGTCAAGTATTAAGAGTTTCCAACGATTAATCATGATTATTGAGTCATTTGACAAATTAAATAAGCAAGAGATCACAGTCTAGGGATATCAATGGAATCAGATCTCAATACTTTTAAATGATCCATTGGATTTTTCTTATCAAAATTGACTACTTGATCATAATATTTGGAGCTAGGAATCAAAAGATGTGTTTTTTTTTCAAGATGAAACAATTGATCTGAATATTGAGTAGAGGAGGAGGAAAAATTACCAATTAGGAAAAATAGTTGTTGTTGATCTTGTTGGTCAACTTTGACTGCCTTTAAATATTGGTAGATTAGGGCATGGTGACCTCTCAAGCACATGCGCTGGTAAGGGAAGAGGGAGTAGTGGGTGTGGACTTCACAGACTGTTGATCTTGGATCTGGTCAAACTCTGACTGTGATCTAACGATCACAAATGCACACCATGCCCGCTTAGGCCCGCACATAGGGTGGCAACACCACGGAGGAGTGGTGGCCAGAGAAAACAGGTGAAAGTAGAAGAGGACAGTAGGGAGAGATCTATGGCGTTGTTGGTTTTCGTGGGTTCATCACAAATTTGGGGGTGCAATTTTTATAGGTTATCGGGGATAGGTTTTAGGGTTAGCCTAGGGGTCACAGAGCCATGGCAGAGTCTATGAGAGCAACTCCCAATTGTTCTGAAAATGTACTAATTCAAGGGGGAAAATGGCTCATTGAGTTTGGATTGGCAGGGCGAGTGATTCTATTCGATTCGATTTTCAAAATGGTTCACAACTTGGTCAATTGCACTTGTGGCCGCCCAATCTCCTCTTCGCTAATTGCAGGAGGTAGGGGATGACCCCATGATCACTCGATCAGGGCCTTGATCCACGGGTTCTTGATATGAGGGTCAGGGATCACTCCCAAGCCCGGGCAGCAGATCACTGACTTGGCACAGGTCAAATAAAAACAAAATAAAAGGGGTTTTAACATATAACTTCAAAAATTCATAGAAATTAGTAGGAAAGTCCGATTGGAGTGAAATTTGAACCATAACTTCACAAATATGTGAGGTATGTTCAGAAAAAGTTTGAGGATAAGAAGATGAAGTTTGATGGAAAAATTTACTTCTTTGGATAAAGTAATAATTTAACCTAATTTGGGGTGTTACGATGTGTTGAAAATTCATATTGGTCATCATATTTGAATTTGAGTATCATTAATGATCAAGTAGCTAAGAAAAATACTTTGAGGTAAAGAGCAAGCATAAAGAGGGAAAAAGAGTAATGAATTCAAAATAATGAAAAAATGCTCTTGTCACAGATAAGGGTGCTAACACCTTTCCTATTCGTAATAAGATCATTAGTCTGATCTCTAAAATAATATATACCTTTCTTATCCGCCCTATAGAGAAGTCAAAATTGGGTCCTTTTATGTTTTCCCAATTATTTAAACACCCACATCTATTTTTCCTTTATTTATAAATAAAATCATATGACCACTCTGAGAGTTAAATTGATTTACCATTTCCTTTATTTCTCCATTGTTGTGAATGACCACATGATCATCCTCGCCGAGGGAACTTTTGGGGTGATGTACAACAATCTCCTTGAATCCTATCTGTACCTGAATGACGAAGTCCCATAGAAGATATAGAGAAAAAAAGCTAGGTTAATAGGAACTAGACAAATAAACAATAGGATGTACCTAAGGTATGCCTCAACTCTATCATCATCACCCTCCCGCTCTTACATAATAGGGTCATCATGAGGGACATTGACATCCTTCTAGATGCACCATCAATGGGATTTCATCTGTCAGCACACAATCAAAGACATGATGACATTATCCTTGTACTGCAAGTTTAATCAATGCAATTAAGTATTAGACGCTCACAAAAAACTCAAAAATAGAGAAAAAAAGAGAATCTCTAGACAAAATGTATGCTCACTTGTTCTCAACTTCTAGACTGCAATGAATATTGGGAAGTCAAAAGTTGGATTCCACACCATGTAGCTAAAAATGATGAAACAAAATCTATAAGTTGAAGAATTTATCTTCCTAGAATAGAATGATACTTGGAACTGACATTAAAGGACTTGAAACCACTAGATCTGCCTCTACGCAGCTAAAAAGAAACAACTCATTGAAACTACATCAGATCTCAGTACATAATGACATGATTTGTAGCTCCTTAGTATGCATAATACTTCATTCCACATCTACTACTTTCTCTTGATGCCATTGTCGTCGCTAGCTCAAACACGAGCTTCTAGTCACTGTCGTCACCCAAAATCCATAAAATGGGGTAGTTACTTAACTTCCCCTCATTTCCTTCTACTAATATAAATTTGTGAAAAATTACATATACTTCACTAGATTTTTAGTTGAAATTTCAGAAACCTTCTAAAAATCATGAATAAAAAATTAAAGAAACTAAAAAAAATAATAAAATATTGTAATAAAAATACAAAGATATCCAATATTTCCTCAAAAAGTTGAAAATTTATCATAAGGGAGATGAAATCTTGAGACTTGATCATCTCCAAAATCCTGAATGGAGGTGCATCTCTCAATTGAAAATGTTTTGGTCCTAAGGTGTCCTCAATTTTAAAACATCTTATCATATATGACTCCATTTCATATGGAATTCAAAGTCTTATAAAAAGCAGACTTCCTCCCCTTCCATTGGGTCCCAGTTCATTGTCTTAAACTATACCAATGAGTCATGGGTCACGATGTTAAACTAGACCACCTGCCTTGTGCTCAAAGCATTATTGTGAATGTGTGTGTCGCATTTCAAAAATCCTACATCAAGTAGGTACCATCAGTAAGATCCTAAGTCATTACCTTAAATTGTACCCTCCTCTATGAAGAAAAAATAATGTTTTTACTTTAACATCTAATGCCTACGATAAAGTAGGCAACGCTCTTCCACGTAAAAGCCTTACACTCAAAAGGAAAATTCATGCTATGTTGTACTGATCACATCAAGTACATATACTTTATATATAATTGTAATGAGATGTATGTTCATAGGCAATCAAGTTATCATGGGTCCGACCCAAAGTAACATATTGGTCGTATTTTCCAGCTTTGCCGTCTACAATAAATTATATGGACTAAATATCTGTCTGCTATGAAAGCTAGGGATCCCGTCCAACCAAGACGTCTTCTCTATAGAATGCCTCCAATAAAAACTTAGTAGGACGAATCGTAATTCGTTTTAGGGTAATGAAATGGGTTCTCTCTATATTATTTGAGAAATTCTACGTATAACTGGCCACATCCCCGGGAGCCTACTCGGTCCTCGGGACTGGTCTCCAGCTGCGCCAACTACCTGCTGCGCTAGCTGTCAGCAGCAATTAAAACAATAAAGGATGAGGGAAGTAGAAGAGAGAAAAAATGTTTTTGTCCATAACTTTCAATCCGGAACGTATTTTTCGATTAAATAAATTGTATTAGAATCCTTATAGAAAATACTTTCCAACGAGACTAGTGTTGACATATTTTGAAATAATGATAATACGCGAGAAACATAGTACCATATATTAGGATACCATACAAATATTCTGGGTACAGACACACAATATTCATGAGTATTGTACTTTTAAATGAAAGATGATCAACAATACACGTGAGTATTGTACTTATGAATCCATAAATATTGCATCCACTTATTAATACTCAAGTATAAGTACAGTATCTACCATATTACAAAATCAAACATAATCGTATAACTGATGTAGAAGTACAAGTACAGTACCTATGGAATCGCATATCAACATTAGTCATCAGGACAATTTGTTTTACAAAATGTAGACATAAGTTGAGTACTCACTTGTTAATGACCTCAAAAGTACAATGCACATCAGATCAAGAATCACATATAAACTGCAAGTATAAGTATTGTACCCACTTGTTAATTTTAACTCAGTTACTGACGCATAAGTACAATACCTAACAAATTATAAATCAAGCATAATTGTATAACTGATCTAGAAGCATAAGTACAGTACCTACGAATTGTCATAGCAATATTTGTCATCTGGACAAATTTTTTTATACAAAATACAGACATAAGTTGAGTACCCACTTGTTAATGATCTCAAAAGTAAAATGCACATCGGATCAAGAACCAGCTATAAAATGCAACCACAAGTACTGTACCCACTTGTTAATTTCAACTCATTTACTCAAGCATAAGTACAATACCTAACAAATTACAAAATCAAGCATAATTATATAACTAGTCTAGAAGCATAAGCACAGTTGCTATAAAATCTCATACAAATATTGGTCATCTAGGCAAATATTTATTTCAAAATGCAAACATAAGTTGAACACCTACTTGTCAATGATCTCAAAAGTACAATGCACATCAACTCAAGAGATCAGCTATAAGATGCATCTATAAGTACGATACCTACTTGTTTATTTAAACTCACTCAAGCATAAATACAGCACCTAGCAAATCATAAAAGTATGCATAATTGTATAACTGGACTAGAAACATAAGCACAGTACCTACGGAATTCTATAACAACAATATGAATGTGTGTATATGACATATTGTACCTCAAAATACAATTACCGTACCCCAAATCATAGGTACTGTACCTTGAAATATGAATATTATATTTTTCTCATATTATTATTACTCCAAAATATATCAATATTGATCTAGTTAGAAAGTATTTTTATAAGGAATGTAATGCTTTTTATTTCGTAAAAAAATTCATTCAGAATTGAAAGTTATAAAGAAAACAGTTTTCTCTCTCCTCTTTTAATTCCATTTTTCGTTTTAAATTAGATAATTCAGCCACATCAGCAACAACACCCACCTCCCAACCACCGGGTGGAGGTGGGAGAGTGTAGGGATGAGCATCGGGCCGGGTTATACCGGGTTTTGCCTGTCCCAAACCCAAACCCACATTTTAAAGTGGGCCACGGGCCGGGTTCGGGCCCGGATAAAAATGAAAAATGTCAGCCCATACTCGGCCCATATAAAAATGTTGGGTTTCGGGCCGGATTCGGGTTTGCCCATATAACATCGAATGATCATATCAAATTTTGCTAGATCCAACTTGCTAACATGGAAACTAAACTAGCATGATATGTATTTTGTGATCAACCTTCAAAACAATATATATATTTTGTGATAAATGTAGCCGGAATATGTACACCTTAGTTGTATGATCCCCTACAACAATGAATGGATATTGAAAGAGCAACAAATCATTTTCTCGTACATGTTAAAAAATCAGAGGAATCTATGATGTTGTGGTTTTTTGCTTCTCATCCTATATGTATATACAATGAAATGGGTTTTGGAAGGGTAAGAGATAATTTGTCTCCTACATGTGGGCATATGAGAAAAAAATGAGCATAATCTACTATGCATTGAGCAAAAGATCATTTGTCCCCTACATGTGGACAGAGTGAGATCAAAACAATGAAATCAAGTACGTTTATCTATGTCAATGATAGTTATCTTACTAGTATCAATTCACTAATCATGTTGATTGATTACAAATTTTCTATGTTGCCATTGGTTGGATACATACTACATATTGCATCAAGAAATCTGTATGTTTTTCTTTCAAGATAAAGATAGATGTATGCATCTATAATGTACATAAAATCTAATCTGGGTATTCGGGTTTTCGGGCCTGGGTTTACCTCCGTCCATACCCGGCCCAAATAAAATATGAGTTTAAATTTTAGGCCCGGCCCACCCATATTATAAACCGGGTTCCGGTCTGGATCGGGTTATGCGGGCTGAGTCGCGGGTCAGATCGGGCCGGCCTGACCCGATGCTCATCCCTAGGAGAGCGGGCATGGGTAGCGTGACTCTATTATTTAGTTGTTGTCTCATGATTAGTTCTCCTTAATAAAGATATGGCGCCTTCTATACTACCTTTGTTTGTCCAACCAATGCACCATCAAAACCAACGAGTTTTAAACAATACAAATAAATTACTTTCGCATCTGAATCACGCAGCAGTGCGAGCTATTGTTCACACTCACAACCGTCAGGGATTTCTCTTGGGCACGCTGAACTTGAATATTTAACATTTTCATTCTTATATACTATATAATATCCTTTTCCACCTTCTGACCCTCGCCAAACTCCCGGACGACTGCCTGCTATGCGATGCGCTGTATGGCACAGTGGCCAGCGCATGCAGCGGACAACCCCGTGACCTTAGCCGCGTCGGTGGTACCACACAGATACGCACGCCACTCGGGCGCCGCAAAAAATAAACACGCGGTTTCCCGGTCAATTTCAGGAAAACCTGCTCAATAGTATCCAACCGGGACACGTGACCAGAACCAGACTGGAGGATTACCTCTCATCTTCGACGCAGTCCATGCGTAATGATTCAGAACAAACATAAATCCAGGCAGTATATAGGCCTCATTTTCATGAAGCGCTAGCCTGAAAGCGACACACATTAAAACACACACACGCTACGTCAAAAGCTGTCTATTGCTTTATGGCTATCTGTGAAAATTATCGACGTCGGGTTGACTCCAAAATCCAATTTGCCAATACACAACTTGTACATGCACATAAAACATGGATTATGTTCACCATGGGTGAAGTGGGCGACACGCGACAGACACAGACAGGCAGCACAATGTCCATTCGTGGTACATCATTAGTACGTAAATATGGAATATTCATGCGTTACCATTCTAGTCCATTCTATTCTGCTAAAGTACTGCTGGTTCGGGTGTCTTGAAAAGAAGAAAAAAAGGGGCATGTGACTTATCATACTGAGGTGCACCACCATTGCATGTTATTTATATGTTAAGACACTGGTTTTGAGTTTTATTTTAATATTAATCAAGGAGCCAGCGTCTTGTTGGGAAAATGAAAAAGGACATGGCTTATGTACTAGTTCAATTTGGACTGAGTAAGAGTTGGCTTGTGCTACCAATCCTAATAAGAAATAAATTTAAAATATAAAGAAGATAGTTTCCTATGTGTAATATGGAATTGGATTAGGAATTGTTGTAGCATTCCTAGTTGCAACCACATGGCATGGAGGAAAATAAATATAGACCTTGCGGGAGGCCATTGGGATAATCCTACATGTTGAGGTGTGATCGCTTCAGTTGCTTGTTGGTGTCTTGTGTTGTAGAAGTGCCAGAGAATAAGAACAACATGAGGAACACTCTTGATTGATAAGATAAGGTTAATGACTTTTTCTTGAAGCGAAGTACGGCTGACAGTCGGTGGCACATTGGCTGCACTACCAAATAAGCTATCGTAGTTGAATAAGAGAGGATCAACGACTTTTCCTTGAAGTGAAGTAGCGGATGACAACCGGTGATACATTAGGTGCACTGACAAAACAACTCTCCTGGTTGATAAGAGAGGACCAATGACTTTGCCAAAGTAGTCGTTGGCGGTTACGGACAAAGTGTTGTCATAACAGCAATGGTCTGACCCAGTCAGTGGTCGCAACGACATCAAGCGATCCTCAACAACAACATCAACATCATGAGGAGATCAAGTAGATAGGGAGGTTCTGTACATATTGGGTGTGATTTTCTTCTTCCTCATCTTTGTGGGAAGGGTTATCCAAATATAGGGGTAATTAAAATTTTGATGATGTGAGTTGTAATCTTAATTACATAGTGCTTGTTGGCCGGTATTGCCATGTGGTTTTTCTCTTCTCGTCTTAAGAAGAGTTTTCAACGTGAAATATGGTGTTTCTTCTTTGGTTTTATACGCTTGTCGGTAACGCTTCCGCAACAAGTTCTTGTCAATCTGGGACCATATCAATACAAATTCCCAATAAGTGGTATCAGAGCGCAGGATGTAGATACTGGTCCAGATGTGGAAGGATGAAGATGCGACGATGATAAAGTTGACAAGTACAAATTGGTAGATTTAAAAGCCCGAGATGGAGGATACTCTGTATTGCAAATATTTGTACAATCTGATAGAAGGACAAAAGCTAGAGTATGTCTGATGTAGACTGGAAGAAATTAAACAAGAAGACCATCAGAACAATGCGAATGTGGCTTGACATTTCTGTGTTCCATCATGTATCAGAAGAGACCAGTGCCAAAGATGTGGGAGAAGCTCTAAAAAGTATATGAGTGGAAGAATACCACAAATAAAGCTTTCTTGATCAAAAAGTTGGTGAATCTCAAGTACCAGGATGGTACAAGCATTGTCGAGTATATGAATAAATTCCAAAGCCATGTAAATCAAGTGGGGTCCATGAAGATGGTTCTTGATGATGAACTTCAGGCTCTACTTCTTCTAGAATCATTACCTGACAGTTGGGACATGCTCGTAGTGACAGTCAGTCTTTTGTACAGGAAGACAAGTTAACATTTGACCAGGTGAGTAGAAGTCTACTTAACTAAGAGACTCAACGACGAGCCTCAGGAGAGAATACATCAGATGTGCACTTCACAGAAAGTAGGGGCATTGATAGAGCGAGAGACCATAGTAGATCTAAGAGTTGTAGTGAGTTTTAGGATCATGGGAAGTCTCATGGTAAATTCAAATCAAAGAGTAGTAGAGGGTGCTTCCATTGCGACATGAGGATGATGATTCTGAGTGAGTGGTGGGTACCAAAACTTCATATCGTGCTTAATCTAGTAAGGAATTCTTCTCTTCATACAAGAGGGGAGACTTCAGGAGGCTGAACATGGGAAATTCTGGCTTCTCTAGAATGATTGAGATTGGATACATTTGTGTTCAAATAAGTGTTATTTGCATGCTCACACCAAAGGATGTTTGTCATGTTTTTGACTTGCGACTGAGTTTGATATTTGGTTTATTCTTTGATAGAGAAGGTTGTCATCTGGATTTTGGTGGTGGCAGATGCAAGATCACCACGGTTGCTTTGATTATTGTATGGGGGAAACTGTGTCGCACATTATCAAGACCAAGCTCAAAGTTCTCAAAGGTGAGCATGTAGTTGAGGATCACCAGACATATGTATGACACAGACATCTAGGGCACATGAGTGAGAAAGGGTTGGAGCTTTTATCAAAGTAGAGATTGATTCCTTGTGATAAGGACACTAGTCTCAGTTCATGTGATGCATGTCAGACAGGAAAGCATCAACATGTTTCTTTCAAGACAAGATCAAAGTTGAAGTTACGACTTGTATAGTTGGTTCATTCAGATGTTTGTGGTCCAATTGAGGTGGCTTCACTAGGTGGCAATAGGTATATTGTCACATTCATTGATGATGCATCTAGGAAGGTGTGGATCTACTTGCTGAAGACCAAGGATCATGTCATTTAGTGTTTCTAAAAATTTTATGCCATTGTGGAACGGGAGATAGAGAAAAGCTGAAGTGTATCCACACAGACAATGCAGGAGAATACACCTATAGGGAGTTCCAATATTACTGCATGCAACACAAAATACATCATGAAAGGATAGAGCTTGGCACCCCACAACACAATGGTACAGTTGATAGGATGAACCGTACGGTAGTGGAGAAAGTTAGATGCATGTTGAAGACTGCAAAGTTTCCAATGACATTCCAAGGCAAGGCAGTAAGTACTACATACTATCTAGTTAATCAATCTCCATCAGTTCCTTTGGAGTTTGATATACCTATGAAGGTATGGACATGCAAGGATTCTTCATATGCTCATTTGTGAGTATTTGGGTGCAAGACTTATGCACATGTTCCTAAAGATAAGAAGAAAAAGTTGGATAATAAAGTAATGTCATGTATCTTTCTTGGTTATGGAGATCAGTAGTTTGGCTACAGGTTATGGGATCTTGTGAAAAAGACCATGAGAAGACACAGAGATGTGATATTCTGTGAGTGCCACATAGTTACAAAGCCTGAGAGTGATGATGTAGTGGATACAAAATTAGGTGACAGTTCTTCTGATGATGAGTATGAGGATTCTTCAGCTTCTTTACAGATACAATCTTCAGATGACGAAGAAGAGCAGTGTGATCACCCTGAGCAACAAAGTGATAGCACATCGAGTGTTTCTATTCCAGATGATCAAATGAGTGGCTCAGACTCACAATTAATGACATATGGGCAGGGGGAGCAAGACCATCATCAGACAGAGTCCACAGAGCACCAGTTGAGGAGGTCTGAAAAGTTCATCATCCTTAATCCAGGCATCCAAAAACTTAGTATATTCTCCTTACTGATTAGGGGGAGCCAAAGACTTTTCAGGAGACACAAACTCATAGAGACATAGCACATTCTTTGTAGAAGAATGAAACATATGAGCTTGTGGGGCTTCCCAAGGACTAGAGAGCACTGAAGAACAAGAGTGTTTACATGTTGAAGAAAGGACAATGTAGTGGTTGTTTAACTATTACATCTAGAGTGAAGGAGCATCATTAGAGGGTTTCTAAGCCTTTGTACAGAAGGTCAAAAATAAGATTTTCATCCAAGATGGCTCGAGTGATCAGTCAGGGGGAACCAGTAAAGTTCCAGATGTGGGCATGGAGAGAGAAGTGATGTTTTCAAGATACTTCTTCTTAGTTGCTTGGGAACAAAGTAAAGTTAGGATGGGACTTCAAGAAGATGGATGAAAATGACATGATGCTTACATGTTTGAGGAGAATGGATCCATCAAAGGTGGTAGTGGGGTCCAAAAACTACTCCAGATCATTGCTGCAGATAATGTCTCCATAATGAGCCAGATGGAGAGATTGTTGGGGAAAAAGGATGCGATACATATACCAGTTGGATTTGGACTTTAGAGTTGTCTTGTGTTATCAATTCTAATAGGAGTTCAATTTTAAATGGAAACAAGATGGGGTTTCCTATGTGCAACATGGAATTAGATTAGGAATTAGAGTAGGATTCCTAGTTGCAGCCACATGGCATGGAGGTCTATAAATAGAGGCCCTGGGGGATGCCATTGGGATCATCCCACCGGTTGATGTGTGATCCCCCCAGTTTCTTTTTGGTTCCTTCTATGTTATAAGTGCCAAAGAATATGAACAACTGGAGGATCTCTATTCATTTATAAGAGAGTGTTAATGACTTTGCCTTGAAGCGAAGTAGTGGCTAACAATCAGTGGCACATTAGGAGCACTGATAGAGAAGCTCTCTTGGTTGAATAAGAGAGGGTCAATGACTTTACCTTGAAGAGAAGTATAGTCTGACAACTGGTGGTAGATTAGGTGCACCAACAAAGCAACTCTCTTGATTGATAAGAGAGGGCTAGTGACTTTGCCTTAAATCAAAGTAATGGTTGGTGGTTACAGACATGGTGTTGTCATATTAGAAATAGTCTAACCTAGCTAGTTGTCACAACGACATCAAGAAGCTCCCAATAACGACAACAACACTATGAGGAGATAGATTAAAGTGGGAGGTTTTTTACACATTGGGTGTGATTCTATTCTTCCCCATCTGTATTGTCATGTGGAGAGGGCTATCTAGATTTAGGGGTAAATAAATTCTAAAGGTGTGAGTTGTAATCTTAATTGCATAGTGCTTGTTGGCTGGTATTACCCCATGGTTTTTCTTTTCTCGTCTTGAGGAGATTTTTCTACTTTAAATCTGGTACTTCTTCTTTGGGTTTATATGCTTGTCAATAATGCTTCTGCAAAAAGTTCTCATCAATCTGGGACTGTATCAGTATAACATCCCCAACACGTCCATGGTACTCTACAAACTAGTACTAGGATATAGTTATTGATTGAAAATATTTTTTTCTTATATCCCATAGGATTTTAAAATCACAACCTAGGTTATGATTACAACAGGGTTGCACTAGCTTTGCTAGCTGATCAATTCTTGAGTTTTTGTGTAACCTGCATGTAAGTTTTTTATAATCCCATTTGTTAATCTTGTTCATGATAGCTTAACTCAACCTTTCACAATCTCCCCTCTAAACTCTCCACTCATCTTTATGAGTTCTTACTTTGATCATTCCACCCAATAGTTCTTTTGTATTATAAGCAACTTCACATCAATCTGTCTAGGTTTTAATACATGACATTTTTGGTCAATGATAGCCATGAGTAGATTGATACTCTTACCCATCCTTCTGGTAGTTTTTATCATGGAAAAATAATTTTACAAATACAATTCCCTAAACATCTACTTTAAATAATAATAAATCACTTTTCGTTGGTGCATGGTGGATTTTTGTAATGCACCGACTTACTATCTAAGGTTTTAGTAGAGTTTCAGGAAGTCGAATGGCCCCATAGACCACCATTGGCCTTAATTGATAGCTTTATCTAAGGTTTTAGTAGAGTTTTAGGAATGTCTAATGGCCCCATAGACCACCATTGGCCTTAACTAAGAGCTTTGTCCTCACTCAAGCATAAGTCAGGATCAACTTCCTGAAGCACAACTCAGGATCAACTTCCTAAATGGTCACACATCCTAGTACTACTCTGGCTTGAGCATTCTTAACCACAGAGTTCTTAGTGATTTGCTCCCTAAAAATGAGTTGCACCTTGGTGATATGAGTAGTCCAATCATTCCTTTTAAGGTCATTTTATCTAAGGCCTTAAGTCTCAAGATGTTACAATCTCCCTCACTTAGAATCTTTACGTCCTCGTTAAGGCTCAACTATGACCTCATAATATTTTCCCCATTTCAGTGCAAACTCAGAATGGCCCAAGCACACCTAAATCCTGATCTTGACTACCAACACAAGGGTGAATACATCACCATGGACATCCCTTTTTAACATGCTTAGATCGCACAACTCAATACTGGCATGTCATATGTCCATGTGGACCCCACCTACTGGGGGGTTTTTAGATCTAATAGAATTTATAATGTTTGGGCCCACTACGCAAGGGTTTAGTAGAGTTTTAAGAATGACACTAGATCCACAGACCACCAGTGGTCTTAAATACATGCATTGTCCTCACTCAATAACAAGTTGAGATCAACTTTCCAACTGGTCACCATTCTAGTAGTTCTTTGGGTTGAGCACACTTAACCACAAAGTTCCTACTAATGGGCTCCCTAAAAATGAAGTGCACCTTAGTTATATGGGTACTCCAATGATTCAATTCAAGATTGTTTTATTTCAGTCCTCAAGTCATGGGATGTTACAAAATATTTATGATCCATTGGACTTGCTGCATGTTTTTCTAGATTTATCCCAAATATCTGAGGTCATTTTCCCCCTCTGATCTTCCCAAAATAGTGTGAGTTTACACATGTGAACCCTAATTTAAATCGTTCAAAAATAATTAAACAAGAATCTCATGTATACACAAGGAGGTTTGTAGACATCAGTAAATAGAAAATGACACCCCCTTCTCTATTTTATCTCATGTGAAGTTTTGGAAGGTTGCTTGGATGACTAATCTAGTTGGTCTGCCTCTAAAGACCCCTACCCAACTATTTCTTTTTACAGTGGTGCTCCCTTGTTGTCCTCCAAACCCTTACCATCAATACCTAATTTCTTACTTTTGGACCCTCTTGGGGTATTCATGAAGGCACTTGTTCCTCAACACAATTTGGTTTTTGCTGAAAGCTTCCTGTGAACCCCAACTACGTGATACTCAGGGATCTTCATTGGTAGTGATCTTGAAGCATACTCAAGGTACAAAATCTACATCAAAAGCTTCATGAGGGCCACACAAAATTTTAAAACCCTCCTTTTTCTACAATTGAAGTAGATGGTGATCTACACTTTTTATGTTTGACTTATGTACATTCATGGTTTTATAGAGGCTTATGCCATATTTGACCTTGCTCACCTTAGTTTTGGCACTGGTTGGTTCTGGTGAAGTGATCTATATCATTGATCAGGTCTAAGTTTTCCTTTTCTTCTCAGATTTACCATTTTCTCTATTTTTTTGGCGATCTGTTCTTACTCCATTAGCCACTATTGGACCTGTAGTGAAGTATCATTGAATTTGTAAGAGCAAGAGGAAGAGTTACTAATGCATCTCCATTTTAGGGTTGCATCTTGTGTAATATTTCATTTCAATCACATCCATACCTATTTTATTTTTTTGGAAAATTGGGTAAGTATATTCCAAAACCCCCAAGGGGGACAAAATTACAAGCCACACCCTAACATGTGGCTACAAGCTCCTAGGAAATGGTTACAGCAAATCCCAATTCCTAGCAATTATAGGAGGTACATCAATCATTGGTCTAAAAGAAAAGTACATTCTCTTGATTTCCAAAGCAAGATGATTGAAGATGATATCGAAGTTCGAGGAGCCTCCATTATGTAGTCTATTGTTGCGTTCAGTCCAAATAAGGTGAGTTGCACCGGTGATAGCCCAAAGCTCAATGATTCTAGCATGCTTGGATCTCCTGCCGAGCTCAGTAAGACATTCATGAAGAGAATAAGAAGTTCTAATGTTAAGTTTAAGTTGTGCCCGACCCCAGATATATCTCCAGTATTTGCAGCCATCAAACAAATGAGATGTCGAATCACTGTGTAAACCACACAATAAACATGCAGGGACGGGGGCACCTGACCAAGAGCAGATTTTTTCCCATGTAGGAAGAACGTTGTTAAGAGCTCTAAAGCAAGTAAGGCTCCACCTAGGATAGTGCCTGGAAGACCAAAGATTATCAAAGATTTTATCAGAAGGTCGTCGTTGTCTGCAATTGTTCCAGAGATCATTGCCCGCCCACAAGGAGAAAGACGGCCAAAGGGCCACCATGCGCTTATGACAAGTAGAGCCGCAACTAGAAGGTACAGTCAAAGAATTGCCATATCTACTAGACATCCATGTGCTCCATATGCTTTGTGTTTGAGTGAATCTTTTGATGCGTTGCAAAGTGTAGAAATCAGCAAGCTCATCAAGTCTTTTGAAGCCAAGGCCACCTTCAGAAAGAGGGTAGGCCAAGCGAGCCCAACAAGAAGGATGCGTGGAGCTGCCCCAAAGGAAATCCGAGAGAAGTAATTCCATCCTACGTAACACAGCAGGAGGAATATCCCCCATACGAAGCCAATAGCTAATCAAACCCATAGCACAATGTTTGATAAGGACTATGCGACCAGCCATAGAGATTTTAGAACCCGACCATCTTTGTATCATATCTCTCAATTTGTCCAAACATTCATGATAGTGACGCCTTCTAAGATTACCACCTGCCATAGGGAATCCCAGATACTTAGATGGCCATGTGCCTTGCTGCATACCCAGACAATTGATCAAGGCATCTTTGTTGCGACATGAAGAAGATAGAAAAATGTGGGTTTTATTTGGATTACATTTCATACCAGATGTAGCACCAAACTCATGTAGAATTTTCTTGAGATTGACAAGGCTGCGCATACGACCTTCAGAAAAAATCAGAACATCATCTGCAAACAGAAGGTGGCTGAGAGCTTTGGTCCTATTGATAGGATAGCTGCGAATAAGCTTGTTGTCATAAGCAACCTCAATGCATCTACTGAATCCTTCCATAGCCAGAGCAAAGAGTAAAGGTGACAAAGGGTCTCCTTGACGAAGACCATTAGAGCTTTTGAAAAACCCCACCGAGGAACCATTCAACAAGAGAGAAAATGACGTAGTTTCCACACATTGCTTAAGAATAGAGATGAACCTATCATTGAAGCCAAGACCAAGAAGACAGTCCCATAAATAAGACCAGCGAACAGAATCAAAAGCCTTAGTGATATCCAACTTAATGCAAGCAGCAGGCGGGCTGTTCTTACGATTAAATTTAAGAGTAAATTCAGCCGCAAGAAGAGAGCAGTCCTCAATACTTCTACCTTTAACAAAAGCGCCTTGAAAAGGAGAAACAATATTAGGTAAAAGATTGGCTAGCCTTTTGGATATGACTTTTGCAATGACTTTATAAAGCATTGAGCAGTAAGAGATGGGCCTGTAGTCCGCAGGAGAGGAGACCATGTCCTTCTTAGGAATGAGAGCAAGGACATCCATACCTATTAGATTACATGTCATTTCCCCTAATATGCATATTTGTGTAAAATGCACTTATGGACATTATTTGCATGTTTTTCAGGTACTTGGACCACACTTGAATGGAAGAGAGAGAGAGAAAGAGTGAACTAAGGGTTTCTCTACCTTTAGAGAGGCCTAAATTGAAGTCTGAAGCTCCCTCAACCTACCCCTAGTGGCCAAGACTCAAATGGATCAAAGTAGTCTAAGGAAACACAAAGATTCAACTCAAAGTATTGATACAAAGACCAGGACAGTCATGGTACCTCAAAATGGTCGTGCTGACTCAAGCTCAAGTCACAGATGAAGACACTGAAGAAAAAACTCAACAACATGGATGTGCTTCCTAGCATGGTCGTGGTACAAGATCAAGAACGGTTGTTCCATGCATCACGGTCGTGTGACAGTCAGTGTAAAATGGGTGCGGTGTTAAAAATGGGCAAGACAACTCCCAAGCCACCACAGTCGTGGTACCCACCACGGTTGTGCCACCCATGCATCACCACAATCGTGGTGACCACCATGACCATGCCACCCATGCATCACCAAAATTGTGGTGACCACCACGACCATGCCACCCTCAGCACAAAACCTCCAAAGCAACCTATAATTTGCACCATTTTTTACCTCAGTCGTTCCCATCACCATGGCCGTGTTCACCCCTACCCACCACAGTCGTGCTACCCAGCACAACTGTGTTACATACAATTCTTCCACTGCATTTCCTATTTTACTCCCAACTTGACCTAGTGCTTCCCCATCACCTTTATATACATAGGTGGTGGCTGGGGCATGAGGTTAGCTACCTTGTACCCCCTCCTAGATCCCCATTTTCCCTCTTAGTCATTCCATCACCATTCCACCTCACATCACTTCCGTTTCACTGTATCCACCACCGAAACCCTAGTTTCTTAGTTTTTGGCCACTTTCCACCTTCATTTCATGCCCTTACACCTTGGAGGAAGGAGAAGGATGAACTTGCAAAAGCTGGAGAGGTGGATCACCCCATCTACACTGAACTCCATGGATACATCTACCACTTTCTCCTCTCTTTTTGTATTTTCCATTTGCATGAGTAGCTAGGCCCCTTTGGTGGGTTGTTTGGGGCTCAAAATGTTACTTTGATACCATTTTGGTGGAAAATGATATGTAAACATTATGATTTCATATGCTAATAATTATGTTCTATTTCTATATCATTCCCCTTAAACTGCTTCTTGGTTTTTTTATTGAAATCACCTAGTAATTTTTGGAAATTTCTTATATGTGTGAATTTTAGGATTTTCTCCTAGGTCCAATTCATGGATCCCTAGCTAGCTACCCATCTTCTTACATGATAATCAATTCCCCTAACCCTAGTTGAGAGATATAAGTGGCTAGTTTAGATGAATTTAGTGTTCTTATCATGGAGCTTTCTCAAGGCTAGGATGTGGGTGATGTGAGGCCTAAAACCTCTTTTCCACTCCCATTACTACCCTCAGCCCCTAATTACCCTTTGACCCTCTAACCTAGAAACCTAGGCTTTTTAGACTCTAATTGAATTTCACATAAACCCTAACTCAAATGAGCCTCATAGGGATAGTGGGGGTGTTAGGTACTAGTTCCCCTATACACAACCTATCCATGACCAGTTAGTAGTTTAGGGTAATTCATTAGCCTCTAGCTCATTGTGTTTGGTAATCTAAATGAAAGCATAACATTCACATATCATCACCCTCAGCCCAATTGATAGGTGCATCCCCCAAACAACCCATATTTCCCTTTATTGCATTAAAACCTTAATTTCCTTCTTGCTTAGCTATTGTTAGCTTAGTTATCTCTTTTACTTGCTTCGTTAGGTTTTTTCCTTGTTCTTACTTTTCTCTTGCTAGTTTAGGTCTTTAATTGCTCTTTTGACTTGTTTTCTAGCTTAGTCTATTGTAGATCTCCTCTTGCTTGCCTTAGTGTAGTGTGCTCTTTTCCTGAGTGTATCTAAATGCTTTGTCTCATATGTAATTGGTCAATAGGAGTTTGATATTTGAAAAATAATACAAAAATTCCCAAGGTCTAGGTTTGTTATTAACTATATGAATGTTGATCATTTAATAAAAATTAAATCAAACGACTGGGTTTGTTTAACCTATTTATGTTTGATTTTTGCAAGATTTTATAGAAAGAGTTATTTGAGGTTTTACTATCCTAATTAGGGTTTAATTTCATTCCTGGTTGGTTGAATAGAATTTCCAACTATCATAGTTAAGTGGTCACCATGAATTGAGCCTTAATGTAATGCATCATATGTTTCTCATGATTTATGTCTCTCAAAAGATTATCATGTTACATATCTTATAAATGTGTCACATTAGCAACAATGTGTAGGAAGTCAGTTTTACTATGTAAATCTTTGAAAGTTTTTAGTAAGACAATGTCATTTACTAAATCTTCAATCAAGTTATATAGATACTCTTCAAGCTGAATGATTACTATGAGAATGTGGTGAAACCCTAGGATAAGAATATGAAGAGAAATATTGAAAAACAAGGCCTCATATCCTAGAATGTTTGTGGAAGGTTGGTGCCTCATTATCTAATTTTACATTTATGGTATTGCTCTCATAAAAAAAGTTTTATCACAATTCCTTTGGGTTGTTAAAACCCACTTGTTCACCCTTGTGTGTGACAAGGCATAGACAACAAGAGACGCTAAAGTGGTTTCTTAACCCAAACTATGCACCCTTGTGTGTGACATATTAAATAAGATAATGTAAGGTCCCAAGGATAGGCACCCTTGTATGTATGTTTAATCATGTCAATGTGATAAGTCTACATCCTTTTATGTCTCTAATGTATTAAAAATAAAAATTTATTTTCAAGCATATATAGTCTTTCTTCTTTTTTTCCTATGAATATCAACCACTTACATTAGCTTTTTTACTACATGTGCATGTGTGTATGAAAATATGGAGGGGACATTATGAATAGTAAGACCAACATGATCGGTAATTGAACTAGCACTTAGACCCTTCTATATTAAGGTGCCATTCTATATAGTTTCCCTTTCATGTTATGTTTATAGGTTTCTTTCATTTTTTGAACTCCTTGATATGATGCAATTTTAATATCTTTTTTTAAGCATTATAAGAGAACTATGTCGTTCTTTTTTGTGGTCACAATATTAACTGTTATGAATGTTTGAACAATGGTCATATTAGTTTTACTTTGAAGGTCATGACAAAAAATGAAACACATTCTCAAAAATGCCAAAATGTTATTTTTGGAAATAAATTTTAGAATAGGAATCTGGGTCAAAACTGCCAAAATGCTTCATAGTTGTGTGATTTTGTTATAAGACATTAATTTAGTTTGTCATTACAATAGATTTATAGTTTAATATATATTCCACTTCATGTGGAGGCCTACGTTTTCCTTTCATGAAAAAAATGGCAAACTGTCCACATAAATTTGAGGTTCAATGTTTTAAATATATTTTACATATATTTGAGTTTGTATTTTAAATAAAGTTGCCAACTAAAGGAGTAGTCTACTATATTACAAATTGATAGTGAAAACAATACTATTTGATTATTTCTCTAAACCAAAATATTTTTATGAATCATGTGGAAAATTCATTATTTAAAAAATAATGAAAATACAATTAGTATATCCTCTACAATCATGTAACACTTCTACATTTTGTATAATTTAGCTAGGGAATATGGCTGTAATTTCCTAACATTGTGTGATTGATCATGTATATTAATGGTAAAACATAGGTAAAAAATGAGGAATTACCAGGTGGTAGTTGCAAAGTTGTTGGGCCCATTTATCATTAGGAGAGAGCTTTTAACACTTTTCATTATTTACCCAATATGTGACCTATTCTATGAGAACCTCACATTCTTGACTTCACAACAATAAGCATACATAAACAATTATAATGGATGTAAAATGCTATAGAAAGAAAACAACTATTTAGATCCATTCGTTCATGGTGAAATTGCAACATATCGAGGAAGGTTGGAATAGAAAGTCTCTCCTTTTGTTACTAACATAGTAAGTTGATTTCACCTTCTTGTGGCAACATTTGAAATTCTTGTCTTATGTTCGTAAGTAATTTAAATATTAGTTCAACAACATCTAGAATGGATAATGAACATTCTCTTAATCAATTGCAAATAGTGTAGGTCATAAAATCTTGCTCAAGTGTGAAAAATAGAAGTGCGGGATTTTTTTCATAGAACCCTTGATTTCTATAATAGACCTACATCTACCATTTATTTTTTACTTTGATTCCCAATAAGGGCTAATACAATCCATGTCATCTACCTAGAAACCCAATGAGTGATTTACCAAGCACATTGTCCTTTGTTTGAATAATGATTTTTTCTTGATTCTCCATTACCCTATTTCTTGATGAAAGTATTTCTTCCATATATTTTCACTTATCCTATCTTCTTGTGAGAGTTGTAACAATTTTAAGTTCTCAAAGTCCCATCTTATTTAATTTCTTAGTAAGTACTTGTTGACCTAAGTGTTATACATTGTCCATATTTTGATGATGACTTAACCATTCCATTTATATGTATCTAATATGTTTATTTGAGATTGATTTTAGGTATTAGGTACATGAATAGGATCAATTTAATCAAGCCCTATCTTGATCAAGTTCAAGTCAAAAGAAATGCAAATGCACTTTATGGAAATAACCCTAAATCACCCAGGACAATTTTTGCAATCATTTGTGTTGATGTTATGACTTGTAACTAAGATGAGAAAAATTTAAGAGTGCTTAATTTGAACGTTTGATCACTTTAATGACATTCTCCAAAATGCATCACATGCTATTTGATCGGCCTAGTTTTCCTCCCATAAACTCGAACGATGCCTAGGATGGGTCTTGGAAATATCAAGGTTCGACTTAGTTTACCTCGGGATAAAATCAACCGACACCTTGCACTGAAAAACTGATTTTAAGTCAATTGTCGAGTTTCATCCAGGATAAACTCAGCTAAAAAATCAAAATTAGCTTGTCACATAGTGTGATTGACCGAGTCACCTTTATGGAAACTCATATATAAAAAGGACACTTAATTATAAATAGGACCCCTTGGGATTCAACTCATTGTTAGTGGAGTACTATGAAGGTCCCTATATATTAATTGAGAGAGATCTGCCTCCAAAGAACCTCCATCCACTATCATGAGATTAATCACTTGGTACATCCATTAGAGTGAGGAGGATATTTGTAAGGCAGCTAGTCCTACATGTATATCTTATGAGGCTCTTACTTCCTCCACCTCCCAATCTCTTTTTCTACCATAAAGATAAAGATTCTCTCTCTTGGATAATAGATGTGAAGAAGAAGAAGAAGGGAAGGAGTCCCTCAATGAATGCTTCTCCTTAGTGAAGGTGAAATCAAAGGTTGAAGATTCAAGTCAACAGTGGGTAAATCCTTGAAGGAGGAAGACTTGTTGAAAGAGTGGGTAAG